>CM067377.1:12376737-12420134 GCA_034510155.1 Eucriotettix oculatus
TTCACCCACTAAAACCTTAAAACCCTTTCTGCGCGACGTACATCCACCCCGGAACCGCGTTAGCATTACATCGGGGTGGTGTCGCTCATGTTTGTCCTAGGACTCCTCTTTCTTTTCCATGTATTTTCAGAATTTATGCAGTGTTGTTGTCAACTGCGTCCATTTCATGCTTCTTTTGGCGGAGGATAGTCTGTACGAAGGTCTTGATTTTGTCCCACGCCTGCTTGTTTGTTAGCATCTTAGAGACTACATTGTCAGGTGTAATTTTTCCGATTTCTACTTCCAAATTACCCCGCTCTTCAATCCACCTCGAGCACTCGAAGAAAGTGTGGTGGACGTCGTCCTTTCCATCGCAGTAGAGGCAGGTATGGCTATCTATTTTAGCCATCTTGTAGAGGTAGCTCCTGAAATACCCATGCCCGGTCAGGAACTGGGTAAGGAAGAAATCGACGTCTCCATGTGTCCTTTTTATCCATGGCGTTATAGCTGGAATCAGCCTGCGAGTCCATCTTGCCGTGCCGGCATTTTCCTCCCATCTACGTTGCCAGCTAGCTTCTCTATTTTGTGTCGCCACTCGTTTGGCTTCTTCCCGTCCGAGTTCGGGCTGGTTTCTCCACGCTTCCTGCCGTTCTAGTGCAAGAAGGTCAATTGGTGCGACTGCAGCAATGACAAGCGCAGCGGCCTCGGAAACGGTGCGGTATGCGCTTATAATCCGTAGTGCGCCTCTCCGCTGGACTGCCGCCATTCTTTTTCGGTATTTTTCAGTCTTTAGAGCATGCGCCCAGATTTCTGCGCCATACAGGAGAATAGAGTGCACCGTCGACATGAGGAGGCGTCTCTTGCTGGGCCTAGGTCCTTTCGTATTTGTCAGCAGCCTGCTGAGTGCGGATGTTGTTTCGGCGGCCTTGTTGCTGGCCGTCCGGATATGTTGCCAAAAGGACATTTTGTTATCTATTACTACGCCCAGGTATTTTGTGTATTCTTTTGAGGTTATTGTTAACCGATTTATCTTGAAAGATTCTATTTTGTTTATGTTTTTTGTTGTCAGTATGACTATCTCCGTTTTGGATTCTGCGAGGCTAAGGGAGTGATCGTGCATCCATTTCGTTACTCGCCTCATGACCTGGTTGAGCTTCCACTGCAGCTCTTCCAGATCCCTCGCCATTATTACAGCCGCCACGTCGTCGGCGTAACCTATCAGCTCGGCGTCATCTGGCATCTCCGTCCTCAGCAGGCTGTCGTACGCCACGTTCCACAAAGTCGGGCCGAGTATTGAGCCTTGAGCTGCTCCCCCTGTCAGGTGTCGTTTTCGTGGTCCCTCGTCTGTGTCGTAAAGCAGCGTACGATCCTTTAAATAGTTTCTCATCATCCTCATCAAATAGTCGGGTAGTCTGAACGTGTTTTGGAGAGCTTCTAGCATATCACTCCACCTAGCTGAATTGAAGGCGTTCTTCACGTCTAGTGTCACTAGTAGAGCTATTTTCCACGAGTGGTGGTTACCCATTTGCGCTCTCTTCGCGATTTCTACCACGTCGCTTATAGCGTGGATGGTAGAGTGCCCTTTCCTAAAGCCGTGTTGCCTTTTGGAGAGGTCGCCTGCTTCTTTTATAGCCACCAGAATGCGCTGCTGGATCAGTTTTTCCAAGACTTTCCCTGCTGTATCCAGCATGCAGAGCGGTCTGTAGGAGGAAGGGTCGTTTCCTTTCACTTTTGGCTTGTTTATCAGAACCAAGCGGGCAACCTTCCAGCGCGAATAGAAAACGCCGTGCTGCATGCTTTCGTTGTACATTTTCAGCATGAGTTCCGGGCACGCTTCCACCGCCGCCTTCAGCGCTTCTGGTGGTATGCCGTCCGGTCCAGGGGATTTCCTGTTTTTTAAGGATCCTGTGGCCTTCTTCAACTCCTCCAAGGTGAACATCGGTATTACACCTAGGGTCTCCGGCTCGTTTTCGTCCGTTCTGTCCGGATGTCTAGGAAATAGTGTGTCCACTATTTCTTCCACTTTCTCCGCGGCCATTGTTGTTTTCGGGAGGCATTTAAATTTTTTCAAAACAATCCTGTAGCCCATGCCCCATGGATCCGCGTCCACTTCGTCAATAATCGCGTTCCACTTATCGGTCTTGCTTTGACGTATGGCTGTGCAGAGAGCTTTTCTAGCTGTTTTGTGTTCTTCCCTGAGGAGTTCTGCCTCTTCTCTTCCCCTTCCTCTTTGTGCCCTCCTTCTAAGCCTAAGGCAATCTTTCCTCAGGTTGGCTATCTCCGGTGTCCACCAGTACGCCGGTCTTCTGTTATTTGGAGGTCTCTTCTCTTTCATGGATTCTCTGCACGCCTGTTCGATGAGATTCATAGTTTCCTTCACTCTTTTTTCAGCGGCTTCTCGGTTCTGCGGTGCCTGGCAGTCTTCGTTTACGAAGTGCGAGCCGTTCCGCATTATTTTCTGAAATTTTTTAGAGTCCATGCTCGCAGCGTTCCATTGCTTTTGTTTCTGTGAGTATGCCCCTGCTGCTTTCCTCTCTTCTCTTATATCGAAGGCTATGTAGTCATGGTCGCTTCCAGTATATTCGTCAAGGACTCTCCAGTTATTTATTTTCGATGCCGTTTCTTCTGTGGCAAATGAGACGTCGGGGATACTGTGTCCGACTCCTATTCGAGAGTACGTCGGGGTGTTCCCGGTATTTAGGACGATTAACCCCAGTCTCGCGGCCATCTCAACGATTCTAGTTCCTCGTGGATTTGGATCTGGCATACCCCATTCCCTTGCTCTTGCATTAAAATCCCCGGCAACCACGAATTCTCCGTTCATACCTCGGATCTTATCTTCCAGGTTCTCGAGTTTCGTCTCAAAGTCTCTGATGGTGTCGTTTGGGCTGAAGTAGCAGCTTACGTATGTGATTTCACAGCTTTTGACCCATATGAAGCCTTCTTCTGCGCCATGGTCGTCTATGGGGAATTTGCCGAGATCTGGTATCCAGATCGCCGCTCCTCTGGTATTTGGAGTGTTCTTCTTGCTTGTGAACCATCCGGCTTCCTCTCTGTCCATATATTGCTCACACAAAAATAAAATGTCAGCCTTCAGTTCGCTTTTCAGCTGAACCAGTAGGTCGTTTGCTGTTCTGCTGCCGTTCATGTTTCCTTGTAGAATGCAAATCATTTGTGATGCTTATCTGTCCGTCTCAGTTCTGCCTGTAGCGTCGCGCAATTTCCAGAAGTAGCGGAGTGGTTCCTCTTTTCCTCTTCTATGTTTCTCGCAGTGCAGAGAAAACACTTTTCTGGCGACTTACATTCCGTGGCCTTGTGCCCTTCTTCGCCGCATCTGTAACAGAGTTTGCTTCGGTCTGGACCTTTGCAGTCTTTTGCGATATGTCCGTAGTCTAGGCACTTGTAGCATCTCTGTGGTATAATTTTTTGCCTGACTCTGCAATTTACCCACCCTATTTTGATTTTGGCATTTGCTATCAGTTTGGCGGCGTATTTTTCCTCCATCGTCAGTAGGGCCAGCGATTGCCCTCGTGTGTTTGGTTTCGTGATAAAGACTTTGACCGCAGTCATGTCATTTCCGGTTTCTTCCTCGATCGCCATTTTTACTTCGTCTTCGGTGGTTCCTGCCATCAGGTCTCTCACTTCTAAATTTATCGTTGGCGTCATATTTTTGACCTCGCCGTCTACGCCGATAGCGTCTTTTATTGCAAGCGTGAAAAGATCCTTATTTGTTAAAACTGTTGCTTTTTCAAGCTCCAGTAGTATCGCGCCATTTCTTGTCTGGCGTACGTTTTTTATGCTCGTTCCGCTATCTTGTGGATTTACCTTAGCGCGGATGTTCTGTAGAACGTCGGCGTAGGACTTTCCTTGTGCTGGTTTGATGATCACGGCGTCATGTCTGGGTTTCCATGGTTTCGTCTGTGTTTTTCGCCCAAGAGTCTCGGAGGGCTTCAGCGTTTCGATGTTTCCTTTCTTCTTTTTATTTTTCTTGCTTGGAACTATTATGAAACCATCATTTGCGCCTTTCCGAATCGGTTCCTCTGGTTCACTTTCGGTGGAGCTGTTTTTCGTTGATTTGTTTGTTTCGTTTACTGCCTCTCCGTTTATCGTTTCTTCGTTTTCTTCCAGGTTTAACTCTTTCTCACACCAGATTGCCCTATAAGACATAACGATGTCCAGGAGTTCTAGTACCCTTTTCGCTTCCCTTTTAGTTTCTATCCTCGTATTTTTTGGGAAGCCGTCTATTACTTTTTTCATAGCTTGATAAGCCTCATCGAGTGTTTTTTGTTCGGTTATTTTTGCATTTTTTACGTCGTCTCGAGTTTTTAGGTAGTCATTTTCCTCTTCGTGTGTGGTCGGGGCAGGTACTTCGCGCGGATAGCCTGCCGGCCGCTCCGACCCTTCCATTGTGTGCGAACTCATTGCCACGTGTTCACCAGTCTCGTCCTGGGCCCGTGTACAGGGAGCCGGGAACGTAGCTGTGCATGCAACTAATATATAGAATTTATCCTGCAGCTAGTGCATCGAGTGGTTTTCCTGGGTACGTGAATACGCGTGGCGATCGAGTGCCGAGGAAGTGGCTTATCTTGAGAGGGTGACACGTATAAGCTGAAAACTATTAGCAACATAAAACACCCTAGCATCTATATTTCAGAATTTTAGGGAGTGCTCTGTAGTGTTTCCCTAATTTAAACGACGAAAGTGTTTATATACGCCTGCGTTTAAACCAGATACGAGAAAGAGATACATATATTAAGTGCTCGTGGTGCACACGCAGTATGCACGTAATCGGTTTGCAGCATTTAAAGTCGATTTAGGCGTGTCTTCGAGAGTTTTACCGGTACATAGTAATTTAAATTATACTGCTTTGTGGACTTAGTAAGTGATATGAACTTAGGAAATACAGTTGCCTGCAATGAAGTGTTGCTCCGCGATGTCTTCACGGCCCGAAGTCGAAAGAGCGCAGCCCAGCACGTCTGCTCGCTTCAGCGGCCACGGTATATTCCGAAATCGTTAATTATTACTATAACCATGGTGACAGTATTAAATTGTTTCAACTTTATAACCCGTCATAATAACTCTCATATTCCCAGAAGGACAAGAGTTTTTATTGTGAGCAGATGTTGGCCTTTTAAATAATGTCAGACGTGACCGTTATTTCCCTAGAGGCCTGAATCTAACAATAATTTACCTCATTTCATTCTGTCGGGATCCCATATGAATAAGATATCCAATCAAAAATTTACGTGGTAACAGATCGCAATTTTTTCCAGCGCCGAATTACTCTACATTTCGTCGCGAAATAAGTCCACTCGGAGAGATACAATTTCTTTTTTTTTGTGTCTGTGTGAGTGAGTGTCTTGTGGCACAGAAGGCTATAGGGTATAATGATATATATTTTTCCAAATAAAGCAATAGGTTCCGTCAGTCGTTAGCTCCAGGTGGAGGGGAAATGACTCACTAGAGGCCGTCTAACGAAATAAGTAAATGATACGGAGCCAGTCGAACGAAAGATGATGTTAATCGTCATTTCTAAGAATTGCAATTAGAAAATTACAGCATGAGTGTATACGGATGAGATGGTTAGTATTCTTTTACGTGGTGATTTTTCATTATCTCCTAATGTGAGAAATATTGGAATTGGTTGTAATGAACAAGCTGCAGCTGAACAGATCTAATTGGTATGAATTAAAAGATACTTAGTTCTTGTCTTGTATTCTTTATTATTTCCGTAAAACACGTGGATGAACTTGTAGAAAAGGAAAGCACGGAAGCGTAGTCTGACAATTCAAGAGGAATGGTCTTCTTCTGGTTGGAAATATACAACGCCTAACAGAACCTCTAAGTTGCTCACAACTAATAATAACCGATGCGAAGAAGAATGACTGTCGTTGAAAAGAGGAAGATTGCTTGAAATGGTCAAATTATTTTTTTAGGGACAGATTTTTTTCCCACATTCTTTTATTTAGAAAAGACGGGAAACGTTAACATCCTACCCATTAAAAATTACTTTCTCTTTAAAGATGACCGCTTCTTTACTACGTCATCACGTTACGTAAATGAAACATCACGAAATTTCCTTCCCTGGATTTAAAGCGTGGTTTTCTTAGCAAGTGAACAAAGTTTACGTCAAATTTATAAATTGTTTCGAAATAAAATAAAAATGACCTTTTCACAACACAGTTGACGAATTGAACAAAGAGACGGGTAACTAGTCGAATATAGTTTATCATTATAATGAAGAAATACATGTACTCATCGAGTATATTTTGTTCTGAGAAGCCCTTTGGAGTGATCTGTATATAATTTTTGGCGAGTTTCAAATATATTTAAAAAGACATGTACTTGGAATTATGATTGTTTATCGATAAGGTACTGTGCGACTTTGACAAACCGATAAAAGCCATCAGTGATAAGTTAACAATTTATTTATTGTATTGAAATAATATAAAAATAAGGAGCTTTCGGCCTAGTTGGCCAAGAATCTGAAAAAATCTATGCAATAGCCAAGTTACAATACAACCCTTTTTTTCGGATGAAATCTTCACGGTTAACCAACCCGGTCAGGTTTTTAAAAGAACACAACGTTTCTACGGCCATTTTCTGCCACCGGCTTCAGGCTATAACCGTGAAGATTTCATCCGAATTATTCACCGGGAAAGTCTACGTTCATTAATTACTAACCCTCTTTTCGTTTCATTACAAATATATTAGGGGTGACTATTTTATAGTAATAATTTAAACCTCTCTGTACTACTTTCCTCTATAGGACAATTGTAACAGTCATGTTCTCTACAAGTCGAATTGTTTACATTTTTCCCTCCCGTCTTAACTTACACCTAACAGCGGTATTTTTTATTCTATCCAACCTATAATGGGATGGGGAAAGTTAATTTTTTAAATTAATATCAGTACAAATTTGTTGCTTTACTATTAAAAAAATTATTTTATTGAAACAAATATATTTAAATACCAATTTGGAGTCTATTTATATGCACAACTAACTAATAACGACACTCAATTTGATAAGAATCAATATTTCTCATTGCCTTCTGTGCTCTAAAAACCCCAGCCAGACCCTGTTCTCTATCTCATCTTCTTTGACTTTCTCCTTATTCAAAATGCCACTAGACTGACTAATTCTCGATGACTCGTCTTATGTCCACCTGTCTACTTCAAAGTTAATTCTCTATCATTTCCTCTCCATCTTCCTACTTCTTCCAAAGTTCTTTCCAGAGTTCCACCTCTTTCGAAGATCCTTTCCCAACTGCCTAATTTACCATAACGTCTCCTGTCAGGCCAACTATCCACATAGCCCCCCACCATGAGGGTGGATGGCGGATCTCATGACCCCCAGCCCCAATCAAATGACCAGCTTGGCCAGTGGTTATAATCTTATTTCGTGGAGGGAAAACCGTCCTTCTAAATTACCGGAGAGTCAAACTTATAATATTTATTAAAATAAAATACTATGAAGTAAATTCATCTGTCGGTAATTCGATGAATTATTATGTGCAACTTAATCTGCAGTCGAGAGGAGATAATTAATGACGGAGGTGTGATTATATTACCTATAACCTACACAAGTAAACAAAAGTGTGAGGAGAATACGTCGCAAGCAGAGGGTTTTATTTCAAAGAAATATATACGCAGAACGTCAGGATAATTCGCGACAAATAAGAAAAAACTGAGAGGAATTCTTGACGCCGACTGATGACGTCACCGTGAAGACGTGTTGAGTACCACCAGAGCATCCGGCCATGTTTAGAGTCAAACCACAGCAGAATATTGTTCATTCTTCGGTTTTAATTATGCATAAGGTAAAAGAAACTGCTCTAAACATAATCACTCGGCAATTTTTCCTTTTAAAACGATGGACCATATATTAGGACATATTGTTTTGTTTTACCTATGTGCTGAACAAAAGAACTCGTCTGATGTAGAGCTCCCCCCCCCAAAAAAAACTAAAACTATAATTAAGTTTATATTTAGAAGATAGACAAGAATGGAAAAATGTCAACCGGACCAGGGAATCGAATCCAGGATCCAGCCGCATGCTCTACCAACTGAGCTAATCCGAGTCGACGTCCCAGGACCGACTCAACATCTCTCCATTCCGTAAACCTAAGCTAGGCTCACCTACCAATTCACTAATCACAATCCTCACGTCCTAATTCTAGGAAATACGTGAAGATGGACATTGCGTAAACTGATCATAGGTGCATTGAATTCTATGCTAAATTAGTTTATATTTTGCACTTTTTCAATGTACAACGTGTTTTAAAAATATTATATGGGTAATTTGTCGAATAATAATACGTTCCATACATTTTATTAATTTAGACGACGTCTAAAGAAAAAATTTTGAAAATTTAATCTTAACTATTACATAGTTCTACGCCAAAATATTTCATTCTATATCTTCCTTAATCTTTACTTTAAGCCGGAAAAGGGTAGTTCCACAATACAGCAGGCTAATATCCTGTAGCGCAGTAGGACCCCCTCCCTAATTTATTCAAATTTTTGGATGATCTTGTAAATGATGGGGGGTATATTAATTATTGAAATTAATAACTAACGTTTAATATATACATTTATTAATTGTAAACACAATAATTTAAAATGTGTCGTGCGTGTATATATTATGTACAAAAAATGAATTAGAATGGGGTTATATTAAAGATCTCAGGGTAATTATGGTTTGGATGACCACATGTAGCAGATTTTCCGTTCGTTGACGAACCTCAGTTGTTTGCATATGCGCCTTGCTGCAGATGTCACTGGAACTTGTTGTGAAACTCTCGTGCTGCTGGAATTGAGGAAACTCCGCTTTTTCCTCTTTCTTCCCTTGTTGTTAAAACCTTTCTTCGCTGCTTCCTCGACTGATCAAAGCATGGTCCACCTCTCCGCTGCCACCTCACCAATCTGCTCTCACCACCAATCTCTTCTCTCCACCACTCTGTTGCCAATATCCTCTCGCCACACATCGTATCACCAGCAATCTGTCCCAAAATTGGCTCCGCCAGCCTCTTTAATACCACGCCACCCGGTCACCAAATTCTCAGGCAGATTAGGACATTCCGAAACCGGCGACGAGGTATCTAAGCTTCATGGCCCAAGTGTCAGCCGCAGTCCCTTTGTTTTGATTCCGAGCCACCAAGACAGCGCGCGGAAAAACTCCTTCTTCCTGGCCAGCGACATGCTCATGCCAAAATATTTGTTATTTAAATTTCCGTAAATAGTAAAAAAAATTGGACGCGGGCTCTACTGTGCTACAATCTAAAGGTTCGGCGACAGGCAAGTAATATGTGGTTTTTCCCCGGCGCCAGGTAAACGTGTCTGCAAGCGGATTTATAAGACTAGGCTTATTTTTGCTGAAGGAACGTTCACCCTTCAAAATTTCCGAAGGACACTGTTCTATTTGTCACGGAAAATATCCCGCGCTGGACGAAGGTCTCATGAGGATTGATGGAACAAACAACGTGTGGGATAGCGCTTTCTCTTGGAGAAAGGGAATATACAAGTTTAGTTGGGAGGCGATAAGATGGAAAAATATTCAGAGTTGTGCATGACGTTGAGAAGGCGAGGAGAAGAGTTTACAGTCCGTCGAAGGGAGGAGAAAGCTGGAGAGTGGAACAAGAGTTGAAAGGGAGGTGTGAATTGTTGCTCTTTAGTGAGTAATAACAAGGAAGGCTAGAGGGAAGAAGAAGGAAAAGCTCAGTTTTCCTCAATCACTGGCAGTACCAGGTCGGTCAGAGGGAAAATTTACAATTCAGACCGAAGGAAGAAGCAATTTCCAGTCGCCCAGAACCTGTATTGAGCACGAAAGAAGATAAAAACAGTTTCATCAAGTAATTGACCCTCTGATATTTAAAAATAGTCCCCTACAGCTAATTTATTTATTTGTAATAGCGCACAGGAACACTTTAAGAGATTGTTTTTTATAAATAAAGTTATTATATTATATCCTAAACCACAAGTAATTTTATTATATAACTTTGATAAAAGCCCGTAATCATTTACACTCCAGAGATGATAACTTTCCTTCCAAAGAAGGTATACCTCCCCCTTTTGCATTTTCATAGATATTTTTCATTTGTAGGAAAGGCTGTAACCGAGAGCCCAAAAGAGAGACGCCATGTTAATTTGCGAGAGGGCGCGGATGGTGGTATGTCCGTTACCATTTATAATCCAGGGTGTGACGTAGTAAAACCTTCACATAAACCCCAACGCTAAGCATCCGCTGAGGCCGAAAACATCTGCAGATGACGCCAACAACATCATCATTATTCATCATCCCTGCTCGTGCAAATCAGGTAACGTGACCTAACACTTCATGTTAAATCAGACATCATAGTGCATAACTTTGAATTTAACTGCTTCAAATTTCTTCCGATCTTAATATTCATGACATTTTACATAAAATTTTACGTATTGTCCAAACATATAAATATTTCTTTATTTTAAAATTTGACACAATTTAATTTTTCTATAGTAAATCAAATAGGTCAATTTTTCAGAACCACTAAGTCCAACAAATTTACAAAATTACATAAAAACTTAAAATATTAATCATTTTTAGCGTATAATTATTTTTCACAGTTTTTTGTACAATTTTTCATCGAATAAATTGACAACAATTTACAGAAAAAGTTAAAATTTTAATAACTTTTAACCTATTATTCTTCGGTTTTGTAAAATTTTTCATTGTACCATTTGAAGTAATTACCTGAGGAAGTCCCAAATAAGCTGACGAAACGCCGTGGCTAATTAAATAAGCACTTTGTAACTGGTCGTCAATTTATTAGATTTAATTTGTATATACATGGCGGGGAACGGTACGTACTGACGTACGGAGGAAACACAGAAAAAATTAATTCCATATACGTCAAAATGGACAGGAAATGCCTTAAAATTGAGCCACAAGTTTCTTCGACGTCGCATAGGTTCCGCACCACTTGTCCCTGTGGTGCACTAGTACCAATAATCAATGCATAACGTCCTATTCATGTTGTCTGCGTGGTTCTGTGCCTGTGACTGAACTTTTTTGCCAGCGGTCCAAGGTTCATGTCCGAGTTTCGTCCACTTTTTTTTACTTTACTTTGAGGCTCCTTTGCTTTTCTTGAATAAAAGTAAAGAATGGAGTTTTCTTTAACTTGAATTTTTCTCTACAAAATTTCTTATTACTTGTTCATCGTAAAGCTCACTGGGAAACTGGAAAAACATTGTGAAACACGGATCCCCGACTTTAAAAGTAGTACCCCTGGAAGTATTTCTTCCCAGTTCGCAAAGAAAACTTGCTAACCTATTGGACCAATGATTTTAAATTTCAATTAAAATTCATTTCCTTTTGATCAATTTACAGAATGACCGTTGTACACTGATTTCATAGTTAAGGTGATTAATAAAAGTGTACGCGAGTCTAGCTTATGCTTACGAAGGGTGGACGAATGTTGCCTCGAATCTGGCAGTCAGCCTGGACTAGCTCAGTTGGTTAGAGCCCTTCCCGGTAAGCGGGAGTTACCGGCGTTCAATTCCCAGGTCCGGCTGACATTTTTTATTCTTGTCTTCTATATAAATGTCCAAAACTTCAGCAATCTTTGCCGTATTTATGCTTTTTAGACAAATGACAAACGTCTGAAAAAAACCTGTGAAACAATCTCTTCACTAACAAGCATATTGTAATGAATTTGTTTTACAAATATACAAGAATGGTCGATGCATCAACTTCTTTTACAGTATTTAATAAAGTTGAGTTCGGAATTTGGGACTTCTTCAGGTAACTACGTACAAAAAATAAAAAAAACATTCTACAAACAAAAAGTTACAGAAAAATTAAAATTTTAGTAACTTATACGTATTAATCTTCTAATCGTTTTAGGACAATGTTTGGGTTTAAGACGTGAAGTAATTACCTGACGAAGTGCTAAATATGTTTACGAAACGTCATGGAATTAAAATTTAAATAAACTAAAAGTCGATCAATAAATCAGCAAATAATTTTATTACTATTTAATTATCACAAATGCTACGTTTCAAGGAAATTTAATTATATATTATATATAATTATTATAATTAGCTTATCGGCAGGGCGCGCGCCCGGAAAACGGGAGGCCCGGGGTTTGAAAGCCTGGTCCGGTCGACATTTTTCCATTCTTGTCTTTGTTTTTAATTATTTTTGGTGTAGCTAATCTCAGTCGACGTCCAAGGAATAATTATAAAATCAAAATTAATTTTTTATTTTATAATTTTTTGGTGCATAGTTACCTGTAAAAGTCCACAAAGTTGGATGAAACGCAGTATTTGTGTTAATTAAATAGTAACAAAAATATCTGTTGACTTATTGGCCGCCTTTTTATTAATTTTAAACATTTATACTGGTAGTAGTGAACGTAATTAAATAGAAATACTGTATTAAGCTGACACATTGGCTGTTTTGTATATTTGTAAATTAGTGAAAATGCCAAGAATTTAATATTTTACGTTACAATATTCCTTATTTACTATACAGCAACAATTTATTATACAAAATTTAAATACTATTAGTTATTTACACATAACCTAACTTGTTTGGCACTTATTAGGACCATAAATAAAAATAATTACCAATTATTTGTAATACTTTAAGGACATTTTGATTTATGTCCGGGGGTAAACTTGAATGCATGCCTTGAATAGTACCATGGAATATTTAACGTGATAATTGGTTAATTGGAAACAGTTAAACGTTTCCCCCCGCCCCCTTTGTGAATTAACCTCTAAACTGCCCTATTTTTTAAAATCGTAACTAAGTGACCGATAATTATTCTAATTGGGACAAGCTGCAGCTGAATTCCACCCTGTTGCCACATATTTGTTTGAAGTGCTAATGAATTACTCTCTCTTTCTCCCTCTGCACCAATAAACACTTTTTTCTATTAAACTTTTTATTTGTCAATGTATAATTTTAGAGGATTCGATTGTGGAGTTTTTTCATGGCCGACATAGTTTAGGACGTAATGAAGTGGATGCCACGTTGCTGCGGTTGAAGCTCTGTTGTGCTCCATCGGAGGATCTCACTGAGAACGTTCATTCAGTTATGATCTATTTCGAGCGTCTCCAAACTCTGTAACTGTCACGTTGGACTGACATTAAATCAATAATTTGAAGCATGTTGAGCTAATATCATAGAAAACGGTTTAAATGGACTAATTTAAATTCACAAGAAGGTTTTAGGGATTTATATTGAATCTGATAAATTGTATCTGTATATTATTGTTATAATAACAAAAATAATAGCAAGAGGTTTAACTTACACATAGAACTGGTGATGAAGGAAGCTAAGAAGGAATGTAGAAATGGAACCTGTCAGAGGTAATATTTGTGCGAGTCAAAGTGTCGAATTGGCAAAACTGACAGACGAGCGACGTAAGTCAGTGTCGGTCGCGCAGCCATCATTATAGAATGTATGCTAACAGTTTAGTTAATAAATAAATTTGATTACATGTAAATCCATGAACTTATTTTTGGTCCACTACGCAAATCCTGCTAACAGGTAATGATGCCCAGATTAAGGTGACAAGTTATATAGAGCAGGTTAAAATTGAAAGACTTGTCTTTCGCAAATTCACGACGTGTATTCATATCTCGTTTCGCTATGAATACGTATAACACAAGAATTGAACTATTAAACAAACAGAACTATGACACATGGAAGCTGCAGAAGCAAGCTGTGCTAGTGAAAAGAGAACAGTGGGATTTCGTTAACAGAACAAAAGTGAAGCCGGAACCGACAATTGAAGGTGCGAATGATGCAACGATTCAATAGTGGAAGAAAGACGAACAAAAGGCAAGAGTAGATATTATTCTGTCAATTTCTCCCGGTGAATTAAAATTGATTAAAAATTGTGAGACATCGATGGCGTGTGGGCGAAACTTGCCGATATTTGATCAATTAGCCATTATGCTACTTTACAGCTTGCCACATTCATTTGAAAACATTAGGTGTGCTATTGAATCGTGAGATGAGTTCCCGACGCCCGAAGCTCTTCGTGCAAAGATCATAGAGGAATCCGATGCCAGGACGAATAATGCAGTAGATATAACACCGAACGCAATTTTTATAAACAAAAGTGCCAAGGAACTGAATACAAAGAAGAGACGAAACAACGTAAATAAAAGTGAAATTAAATCAAAACAAAAATTGCGGTGCTTTTTATGTAAACGCACTGGACATTTAAAAAGTGAATGTTGGTACAATGAAAAGAACAAAAAGCGGACTGGTGAAAACTTCATGAAAAGTGGAAATGTATGTCTATATTCCGCTTCGGCTTTAGCGCAACGTGAAAAATATTGCCTGGACAGTGGCGCCACACTTTGAACAACTTTCGTGGAATCCGTTTCGGAGAATACGGTACATTAAAATTGACCAACAATTGAACGACTACTATCAACGGTAAAGGTAATATGCATTTTAAAGCTAATGTATCCGGCAACGGGAAAAATTTTACAATCGAAGATGTGTCTCACGTTATTGAGTTACGGACAAATCTTTTATCAGTGAGTAAAATTACTGACCGTGATTTTCAAGTTTTACTCTCTAAGTACAAAGCCGAAGTTATCAACAGAGATGGACAAGTTGTGCTGCATGCCGATCGAATTGGTAATCTTTATTATGTATCCCAGTTTGAAGATGCTTGTGGTATTTCGTCTGATTTGAAACCGATTAAAATTTCGCTCGAAGTTTTGCACAAGAAACTCAGTCATGCGAACATGAAAGACATTTTGGATGCTGTAAACAAGAAAACTGGTGTGAAAATTGAGAAGATATTCAAGTTTAATTGCTACACTTGTTTGAATGGTAAGATGTCACGAACAACTTTTCCTAAGAAGTCTTATCGAATGACATTTGATGGACTTGATTCACACAAATGTTGGTAGACCGATGAAGACAAAATATTACGGTGTTGCCAAATATTACATTGAATTCATTGAGGACGCTTCAAGATGGTGTGAAGTCAAATTCCTGAAATCCAAATCCGATGTCTTCAGTGAAACCGTAGAATTCATTAACAAAGTGGAAAATCAAAACGAAATAACTGCGACATCTGGGGTATGCAGAAGAATCGAAGGCTTACCGTATCTGGCGTGTGGATAAGAAGAAAGTGATAATCAGTCGAGACGTAAAATTTTCCGACGTTGAACAAGATCTTGCAAGAGTAAACAATCCAGAAAAAGGGGAAGATATACAGCAGAATACAGACTATGTTGACTTAGAGTGCCATGAAGATAATTCTTCAACGAAAATGAGACTGAAGATTCCATGGATACAATTCAGGCAGAGCCCTCAAGATGCAGTGGCAGACCTAAATATATTAGAACTGGTTTGAGAGGTAGACCAAGAAAGGAATACAAATCTCGAGTTTGTGATGCAGCTAAATATATATCTAACAGAAAGAAGACATATTAATATCAGAAGTTCCAATGAACCAAGCGATGACAGATCCAGATGCAGATGACTGGTTTGAAGAAATCGTGAATGAAATGAAGTCAGCGCTGAAAAATTATACATGGGAACCTGTTAATCGATTTAAGAGAGCAAACGTTATTGGCAGCCGCATGGTTTTGCGAAACAAACAAAAGGCTGATGGTACTTTGGGCAGAAGAAAGGCTCAACTGGTCGCCCAAGGGTTCAGTCAACAACCCGGAATTCATTTCTCGGAGACATTTGCTCCCTTAGCACGAATAGGATCAGTTAGTCTTATGATGGCATTAGCAGCCAGATTTAGAATGAAGGTGAGTAAATTGGACGTGACTACAGCATTTATAAATGGGGATTTGAATGAAGAAATCCATATGGAGGTACTAAAATATTTTGAAAATATGCTACAGTCAATTATTAAGTCAGAAAAGAAAAGTCCATTGGGTGTCAAGGCCATGAACATGCTAATAAGATTTCGTGGAGGAAAACCCGTTTGTTTATTGGAGAAATCTTTATACGGGCTACGCCAAGTTGGAAGAAGTTGGTATGAAAAGCTGAGCACAGCCCTTGGAAAACTTGGCGCGACTCCTACAAAGTCAGACCCCTCCTTGTTTCAAATTAGTTCTGGAGAAGATGGAATCCTGATCACGATTTATGTCGACGATATCTTGATATCATCCAAAAATGAAAGGCGATCTCCGATATCAGTAGATCACTCGGAAAACACTTCGAGATAAGAGATCTTGTGTATGCATCGTGCTGTCTAGGTATCCAAATTATTCAAGACACAAGTAATGATACATCAATGAACTTCTGGTTCGGTTTAATGTGTCCGAGTGCAAGCCTAACTAAATTAAAGAAGAATGGACAGGTCAAAGATGTCAAACTTCCCCATCGTGAGTTTATTGGTACTTTCACGTATTTGTCTACATACACTAGCCCTGACATATCCTTTGCAGTCAGTTTCCTTGGTCAGTTTAATAACTGTTACGGCAAAGAACATTGAAAAGCTGCTAAGCGGGTGCTGAGACACTTAGAAGGAACATCGCAAGCTAGACTTGTTTATAAGTCGGAATATTCTCCGTTCAGAGGCTACGTGGACGCAGATTGGGGAAGCTGTTCCGTGAATAGAAGATCCTTCACTGGAAACCTGTTTATGATGTATGGAGGACCTATTTCATGGGATTCTCGTAAGCAAAGAACTGTGGCTTTATCGACCACGGAAGTAGAATACATGGACCTCTGTGAACGTACTTACAAGATTTCATTCGTGAGCAGGGTGTCACAGAAACTTCTTATCTCGTTATATTCTGTGACAATCTAAGTTCTGTAAAGTTAACGGAGAACCCCACCTACCATGGACGAAGCAAACACATAGACATTAGACATAACTTTGTAAGGGATGCCATAAAAATGAAATCCATGGTTATGAACTACATATCTACAGAAGAACAGATTGCATGCAGACTTCTTAACCAAATCTCTACCGAAGACTAAGCATTCATGGTGTACAAAATCTGCAGGAATCATGACTCTTTGACTCGAGGGGAAGTGTCTACGATAAAATTATGTGAGTAAAAGTGTCGACTTGGAAACAGTGTCAAGACGTGCGACGGAAGTCAGTATCGGAAGCGCAGCCATAATTGAAGAATGTTTGTTAAAAGGTTAGTTAATAAATAAATGTGATTACATCTAAATCTGTCAACTTATTTTTTGGTCCACTACGCAAATCCTGCTAACAGAATCAAACTGCAAGGAGAAGAAATAAAAACCATACGGTTTGTTGATCCTAATGTAATATTAGGGGAGTAAGACGAAGACCTTGGAAAACATAATAAATAGCATAAACGTGGTCCTGAAGGAAGAGTACAATATGAGAATTAATAGAAGGAAATCCAAGGTAATGGAGTGATGTGTGGGAAACAGTGGAATAACAAACGCTAATAAATTACGAAGGGATATTTTGAAATAATTATACATAACCTCTACAGAAGACAGGCAGCAGTAATTAGAATAGAAGATCAAGAAAAGATGGCCGTAATCAAGAAAGGAGTAAAACAAGAATGTAGCCTGCCACCCATGCTGATTAACTTATATATTGAGCAGGTGATGAAGAATGTTAAATCGGAATATGGAAAAGGAACCATATACAAGGAGAAGAAATAAAAACCTTACTCTTTGCCGACGACATTGTAGTATTACGGGAATCAGAAGATGACTAGGAAACCATAATAAATGGTATTAACGTGGTCCTGGAGAAAGAGTTCAATATGAGGATTAATAGCGGGAAAACCAAGGTTATGGAGTGTAGTTTGGGAAACAGTGGAATAACAAAGGGTGTTAAATTGGATATTTTGACGGAAGTTAAGTAATTCTGCTACTTGGGAATCATAATGACTAGGGATGGTAGATTTAAAGTAGACATAAAGAGTAGGATGACACAGGCTAGGAAGGCTTTCGCGAAAAAGAGGAATTTACTTACGGGTAATATAAATGTGAATATTAGGAAATCGTTGCTAAAATGTTCGTATGGAACGTGACGTTATATGGGTGCAAACCGTGGACGATAGGAGTTGGGGAAAGGAATAGAAGCCTTTGAAATGTGGTGCATCCTGAAAAGGAGATGGGAGGATAGAATCACTAACAAGGATGTTCTAAACACATTAGGGGAAAAGCGAACAATATGGAGGACGTTGATAAAAAGAAGGAATAGATTAATAGGACAAATTTAAAAAGATGAGTGTCTTAAAATTAGCAATACAGAAAAATGTATTGGTGTAAGAACAGAAAGAGAGGCAAAGGAGGTAATACGCTAAGCAGTTGCGGAAGGATGTAGTAGTTATGCGGTAATGAATAGGCTTGCGCAAGAGGGGTTAGCATGGAGGGTTGCATCAGACTAGTCTTAGAAGTGAATACCACATTATTATTAACAAAATACCCTGTTTATCTTAACTAATTAAAGAAGCAGCCAATAAAAACCAAAAATAAAATGAACGTAATTGTTGCTTTCGTCAGGTGGTTCAAAATTTTCAGAAACGTCCATAAATATTTATTTTATAATTTGTTCTCAAATTTTACTTCAACTTCTATATTTGATATATCTACCGCATAGTAGATGTAATTATACGTATTTTATTAAATCAAATAATTTTACGGCCAATCAAGGGCCAAAGCTCTTATAATTGAACCAGCACCATATTTAGGAATTCCTCTGATAGTTTCTTCTGCTTTTGTAGGCATTAAAATTTAAAAATTAACCATTTGCAGAAATTACCTGAGGATGTCCCAAATATTGTGTAATCAACGTCGCTTCAACTAAAAAAAACTTTCATTACCGTATAGTCCCCCAATTTTAAGGAAATTCTCAGTTTAAATAGTTCAGAATTTCGTGTTTCTGCTGTAACATCTGTGGCCGAAATGTAAGGAAATTTTTAAAAATTTTCATTAAAGGAGTTAATGGACAAAGCGTTTTAAAATTAAATTATTTCAGTTCTGACTTTTGACCATAAATTGTGTTTTATTGAGTTATTTTTTAAAACTTTTGTGGCAACAGCTAATGGTCTTTAGCGGCTACTTTACAGTTTAGGGGATTTTATCTCCCTCGTTAGGGTTATTTGATTTGGGAACACAAAGACGCCAGAGACAGAGAGGAATCGAACCCGGGACCTCTGTGGTATGAAACAGTGACGTTGGGCACTAGAACACATGCCAGCTAATTATATTAGTTTACAAACATATCAAGCTGTATTTTTATTTATTTAAATTACGTCGTTTAGGTGTTAAATTAATTGAAGGCCCAAATGTACATTACTTGCTGGGGGGGGGGGATTTTTTAAATTCTTTTGAAGCATTGGTTTTTAAATTTATTTCAATAATATTAGTTAAAGGTAGACAGTTTTTTTTGTGTTTGATTATTCGTGCTCGCGCGTCTCAGGGTTGTTAAATAAGGAAAATCCCGGAAAGTAACAAATTTCATTAATTTACGAATGGAAATATTTAATCAAGTTCACTACTACTAAAATTAGATTCTTTTCTTTATTTTCTGTTTGTAGTTGCCTGAAGAGCTGACCTCCTGTGGCATAGTGGCTAGCCTCTCGTTGCTGCCTCACAACCCAGAGGTCCCGGGTTCGAATCCTGGCATGGGCTTGGATGTTTGTGTCGTCATGGTCGCGAGGATCGGGATAAAGGCTGATGGGGAATTGATACACTGAACACGTATCACCTCAAATTCAGAATGTGTCACGCCAGATGACAGTCCTCAGCCGCCTCGGTAGGCCTAGGCCCTCAAGAGGGCTGTTGAGCCATTGGAAGAAGAATAAGTTGCCTGAAGAAGTCTGTAACGGTCAATCACATCTACTCGGACTTCTGCAGTTTAGGAGTCAAAAGAAAAGAGGGGTAATAAAACCCAGACATTCGGGGGCCAGCGGGAATTATTCCGCAACCACTGGAATGTTGAAATGGAGGCTGGTAATAAGTGGATTTTCCCAAAAAACCACGGGGGAGAGGAACAAACTATTCTCCTCGGAGAAGAGAAGCGATAAATATTATTGGTTAATATCTATCCCTGCCACATTTTGGATATGAATTAAATAAGTGGGAAGAGGTATTAAAAACCCTTGGAGACGGGCAGAGAAAGGCTATATTGAGGAAACGAGAGCGGTTGATCAGATGATATAAGTGGCATATTGTACGATTTATGCGCAGATAATCTGAGGAGTTGAGGCAAAGACTGAGAAATTGTCCTGAACCAGGGACAATAGGAGCGGTTGCGAGTTGTGATCGAGAACGACCCAATAGGAGGAAATAGCAGCGAGGGAAGTTCCATTATGCTGAAACGGTTATTACCTCTGTAACATTTTTGCCTATTTCCTATACTGCCAGGTTCAAGTAGGTTGTGTCTGAAATGTGTCCGTTCTATGAGAAGACCCATAATATACGACCCTGAGTTGAGAGAGCTAGAATTCATAGTTACAAGAAATACTGTCATAAAGCTGACGCATCACCTACTTTTGTATAATTGTAAAAGAAATTAATTATAACACACTTGTTAGTACAGGAAACTTTTCATTAGTTTCGTTTAGTCGTTTGTGATTTATTCACACTTATTATGGAAGTAGTAAAGTTTGAACATACGTTTAGACGGGACATGAAGAAGCCGTTATCCCTCGTATTCATGCGCCTCTGGTATAGACCCACCGAAGGGACAAGTGATGCTGAGCATATGTGACGTCATGGTAACTTGTGGTTCAATTTTAGGGAATTTTCTTGTCCGTTTAGAACCTAAGTGTTCTATATTGACTTACTTTGGGTCAGTGCCTCCCTCCACTCGGTCACTACGTACACTTACCGTCCTCTCCCTTTATGGTTATGGAAAATGGGTTCATTTGTTAATTTAAATTATTGGAAACGGTGAAATTTTCTTCTGAAGATGTAATTAAAAATTTTCTCTCTCGAAACATGGCCCTATCCCTGCTGACGTCGAAAAAAGCGACACGGAGCTACATTTGGAATATCCACGCACTTTAAACACGAAAGCCGAACTGCTCTGATTGCATATCGTGCAGCTTGAGGCAAACGTTGCTTTGGCCGGCGCAAATTAGCCGGATAAATTATTTTATCGGCGGGGGTTGGTCCAGCGGCGCGGCGTAATGTGATTTTCCGGCATCCCAGTTTACTTACCGTCCACCCAAGGCTGTTCATCCGTTATATCGGCTGCTCGTTAGTAAATTCGTAGAACAAAAGGGCAACTGGAGCATGTCTCTTGGCCGCCTTTCAGCTCACAGACAATGGCGGCGGCGGTTCTCTTCCATCCTGGCGGGATGCTTCCGGCAAGAAAACTCTCGGATTAAGGTTGGTTTCACAGATTGCAAACCTGTTAGAAGGGATTGTCAGCACACGCAATTTACCTCCCATATATGCTGGAAAGAAATTAAATCTGTAGCCTTGGCAACTGTTCAACCTCCCCGCGTCATATATACGTAAATATTATCACTTGTACTATAAAACTAAGAGAAATGTGAGACTATAGTCACAGAAAATTTAGAACTATGGAACAGAAATGAAGAATATTGCAAAATAGCTATTCTCAGAAATTTATGGAAGCCATAAAAATGAATTTAATTCTATTTATATCCATAACACTATGTTAATATATATAATAAGAAACACGTTTCTTACCACTTCAGCCCCTTTAGAATATATTGCCTGCAAAAGAGGAATTTTTAAACATAAATGCTGGTTTTATTGTGTGTTTAGATTCATTTGTTATGTATTGATGTCATAAAATCGATAAGAATATTTTTAATTAATAATTTTGAATGTTTTAAAGAAGCTCAGTGAGAGACTCGTGTTCGGGGCGGAACATTGGGCCCAACAAAGTGCTACAATTGAGACGGTTGAATTGATGCGCGGTGCATTTGTGTGACGCAAGGCCACCTGAGGTCACGAATTTTGTTCCACGAGATTTGAGAGTGGTACTTTTTAAAGGCAGTAATGGATACATCTCACTGCGATTATTGGTTATTTTTTCAGCGGTTTCTGGAGGACTGAGGGAAGCACAAACATTTTTCATCAGAAGGCGGTGTTGCTTCTGAACGTTGTGAACTTGGCTGGGCGTTGACGGTATATGCAAATATTTTTTAAAAAATTCAATAGACTTGTAAAATGAATACATAAGGAAATTATGGATTATAATTGATAAAAATTAAAAATTTCGGATTTATTTAAAAAAAGAAAATTATAAATAATGTATAACAATAAGTATGTAATAGAACTGTCGATTTGATTGGGAGAGTAGGGTAGGATGTAAAAGGATATAAAGAGTCAGCTTGGTATTAGTTACTGTAATTAAAACAAAACTTTACAATATAATGAGGACGTTATATTGTGGCCTGCATATCCTGATAATCTATATGAAATCAATATTCATTTTTACATCGGTAATTGTAACACCTTGGTGAAGATAATATATTTGAAAAATATTTTATATATTGCTATCAAATTTATTTTTGGATCTTAAAAACTTAATTATTTTTAAGAAATTTACTTTATGAAATTCGAAATGAGGGAACTAAAATAAAATAGAAACTTGGTTTACATGTGAATTGTTCATTAATGTATTCCTATATAATTCTTTTATTAGTTTATTGGAGAAAGACATGCCACACCATGGGAATACCCATAAATGGTGACACCTGTATACTTTGAGAATTACAAGTTATATTCGCCGAAGATGATGACGCATAATAGATACTAACAAAATTCAAAGTGGAATATTTGAAACGGGACGTACAACTAAATTTTGATAAAACCGAGTATATTAGGCGGAGGCACAGGAAGAGATTTGGAAATGGAAGACGGATGTGAAGTAATGTACTGCACCACATATAAATGCATAGGAACAAATATTTCTAATACAGGAGGAAATTAAACACAGAAAGCGATGGTCAAAGTTGCAAGAAGACAGTTACACTCAATTATATGGCATACAAATATAACAAGAAAGATGAAAACAAGTATCTACCACACAAAATAGCTGAGAGTATTGCACTATATTGTCCTCAGGTTTGGGAAATAGCAAAAGAAAATGAAGGAAAGTTAAGAGCGATAGAGATTGATTTCTGGAGATGCAGCAGTTGTGTGACAAGGACAGTAAAGGATAGAAGTGAATATACTCGGGAAGGAATGGGGGTTACATCAGTAAATATCTTAGATACAATAGAAGGCAGGAGGTTGAATTGGTGTGGACATTTGAAACGAATGCCTGAAGAACGGTGGCCATTAAGAATATTGCACTGGCAACCCCTAAGACGAAAGAAAAAAGAAAGACCAAAACTCACATGGAATGAAAGTGTAATTAAAGCAATACAGGATAGATATATGCAAGATGAAGATTATTAAGATAAAAGGAAGTACAACCTTGGATGTGAGAGAGGCCACTCGAATTTATATATAAATAAAAAAATAAATGTTATTAGTTTCATTAGTACTGCAAGAAACCAATTCAATTCCTTCGAAATTTAAAGGTCATCAATTTCTTTATGTTATTAAACTATAATAAAGATATCATGTTAAAAAGATGAATATAATTTTTTTCTACAAACTCATAGTGTTTGTTGCTTGCTTGCCTCTGCTGTACAACAGGGCCTTGGCCTACCGTGATTGTTAGAGTAACAAATTTATTCACTGAATATTGTAATGAGGCAAAATTTCGAGGACCCAGAACATTAAAAGACTTGTCAGAGTCTTGTGGGGCCAGACTCGGTAAAGAGGGTGTCCGGGGGCGGTGAAGTTAGACTTAATTTATTACCGGCTCATCTACCGAGTGTCCGTGAATATAAAACTTTTCCAGACAGTATGTAAGTGAACAGTGACCGTGACCGCTTTTGAGGAACATTTCTGTAGTATTTTTGGAACTAAGACAGTGAAGAGATTCTAAAACGCAGAGTACAGTGATTTTACTTCAGGAAAGTGCAGAGATTTTTAGAAGATAAACTATGCGAGAAGGACAAAGATTCCTACGGGCTCAAATTGTCATTAAAAGATAAGGAAAAAATTATTTGTATAAACTTTTATGAAAAATTCTTTCATGACTTGCCACTATATTAATTTTTTTCCATTTTATCTCCGCCGGAAAGGAAAAGTGTCCACGCAATGTTGTTTTTATTTGTTTAAAATTGTAACACATTAAATTGTGTAATATGTTTGTATTCTCATTTAGTATTAAAAAATGTAAGGAGTAATTATTCATTCCAGTATTACAACAGTAACTTGCAAATTGATTACAATACAATTTATAACTTTAATGCGGGACTAAACTTATTATTTAAAAAAACGATGTAAGGACTTTTCAAACATCCTTTATCCAGTAAACGTGTTGCAATGAAAAGCGCTTTATCAGAATTAACAAACGTAGATTAACGTTTAAAATAGGATTGATCACTGCTGATTGCCGTACACAATGGAGGCATTACAGTGAGGTATACATGCAACAGTTTGTATTGTGACTTGTTTGAACAACTCGGATAACGAACACACACTGCAGAAGAGCGATGTTTGTCATGTTTCAGGGTGGAAGGTCGAATTTGAATTTCCTCTCCTGCGTTGGTTTGTATCGGGGCAATTTTGGTGTAAAGACATCGTCTTTACTTTTAAAAAAACATTTATGATATTGTCTCTTGTATAGAATTGCTTCTAATTCCGTTATTTTCTAGTATGTATTTTATTTAAATTTTAAAAATTTTACTTGGGCATAGCAATAAGTATCAATCATATTTAAATGAGGGGGAAATAATCTCTTTGCTCTCAAGTTATTCTTTAGCTAGTGATATACAAAGACGCAAGCCGTTGCCATGGCAATAAAAAAGTCTGCGAAAATAGCACGAAACATTAAATGCTTCATACGTAATAAAGAACTTGTATTTATGTAACATAGAATGTCACTTGTTATATTCTATATTACCCCGACCTGATAAACCAAAGATAAAGCATCTCTCTACATTATAACCAGCGACCTTCACTCCGCAATTGGCAAAGACGTTTGTTTAACACCGTGACACAAACCAAAAACAAAGTTATTAAAAACAAAGAACTTATTTAGTAAGAAAATGCTACTCACTACTACAGTTGCTTAGATTTCCAAAAACTTATATGTTTAAATAAACTAAACTTAAATTTACTAACAATTGTCAGTCGTTTCATTACAGACATTACTGGAAAGGATACCAGCACCTGACCCCGTGTGTGCCATTAGGCTTTAAGGGTTGAATGCGCATTTGTGGCGTACAGAGCCCCGGAGGATCCCTCGCCTAAGGTGCTCACGCTTCTGTTGAATACCGGACGAGTGGAGTTAACCAGGGATTGCTCCGAAGCAATTCTCCACCCGACCCGGCTCGCGATACGCGGATTATTTGTTTCAAATTGTATACGGCTCTCACACCCGAGTTTTTGACCGGTTGGAAATGCACTCCACCCGCAACGGTGAAAGTGCCCTCGGGGCCGCTGACTTACCCAAGGACTGGTGGCTTCAATTGCCGGGCCTGGTTCGCCCCCTACTCTTAGGTTACACATACCTAGGCACCGAATTGCTAGCACCGCCACCGTGGGTCTTTGAACGCGTACCACTGCCCGACAGAGTCCAACCCAATTGTGAGCAGGGTTGCCGCCCAGTAGAGCGTCAGCTGGGCTAAAGCTCACCCCTGTCTATCTGTATTTTTCGCTGAAGTTTCAGGTCAACCTCTTGTCGCGCTTTGAGCCAGCCAGGGAACCTCTTTCCCCCATAAGGGCCCTGACATACAAGCCCTATGGGGGTAAGTACCTCCCTACGACTGGTCGGGTTCAACCTTAACTGTAGCTCTGGCAATTCCAGCGAAGGGAAGCCTCATTCCCTCAGAGGAGCCCCAAGGAAAACTCCGCAGACGGGAAACACTTCCCTAAGACCGGCATTCGAAGCTACCCGTTTCTTCCGGATTGCAGCACCTTGTTTCCAAGGTCAGACGCACCCCTTCGGAAGTGGAAGCTAGAATCTAATCCTTATGGGATGATATGCGCAACCACCTAATAATAGAGGAATTTCACCCAGACAGTTTCATCATCGGATAAGTATGACTAGCAATTTCCATACTCGACACCTTAGCCCGAGGGCATGATGACTGTTTTGAGACGGACTCAGTTACTAGAGCCACCGCGGGATGAATGCGATTCGTCATTGTCCATCCCCCGTGCTCATAGAGGATACTAGTTCCCAGTGAGCCACCCTGGTCCGCCTCCTCCTATTAGGTTTCACATCCCCAGGAATGACCAGCCGGGACCCGACCGACACCAAGGCAGATGAGGAATGCGCGCTGCTCCCCGTTTACGCCGTGACACGGGCACCGCGGGTAGGTTCAGAACAAGTGGTAGTTATAATGACTGGAAATACTGGACGGGACCCGTGTATGCCGTGATGAATGCGAAGGTGCTCAAGCATTGTTGACATCCGGTCGAGTGGAGTTAACCAGGGATTGCACCGACGCACTTCTCTACTTGACCTATTGGAAATGCACTCCGCCCGCAACGGTGAGAGTGCCCTCGAGGCCGCTGCCTTACCCAAGAGCTGGTGGTTTCGATTTCCGGGCCTGGTCCACCCCCTACTAGCACCGCTACAGTGGGTTTTTGATCGCATGTCACTGCCCGACAGAGTCCAAACCCAACTGTGAGCTGGGCTGCTGCCCAGTAGAGCGACAGCTGGGCTAAAGCTCACCCCTGTCTACCTGTATTTTTCGCTGAGGACTCAGGTCAACCTCGTGCCGCGCTTTAAACCAGCCCGGGAAGGCAGAAAGAAGGAAAGGAAAAGCGAAATATAGTTAGAGGGTTGAATTAGCGATGGAAATAAGAAAAAAATTATATAATTATACTTATATCGGTGACACGTTTCTCGGTTACCAGACTTGCCAAAAAATTATTGATTACCTTTTACCTACATAATTTCAGTGTTAGAAGGTAAATATTTAATTTATTCGTGAATCCTGCATTAATAAATACTGATATTTATAATTTTAAAGCGTGTTAAATAATAGACCGACAGTCGATAAACAAACACGAAGGTTAAAGCCTTATAAATGGTCCGAAGAACGCTTTCCAGACCATCCATAAAATCGTTTAATTTTATAACTGTTTATCAGCCTTGAATGTTTTAATCATGTAAATGCGTGCTTTTATAAGTTACCACTCGGCTCCATTCTCCGCAGCTGCAAGAGTGGCGCAGTGCCGCGTCGTCTAACTTAATTCCTCTAGTTCTAACGACTAATCCAAACTTCTCAATACAAATCCAATCTCGTTGAGGTCTCTCTCTCTCTCTATCTCTCTGGTCGAAACACCCGTCAGAGTCTGACAAACAAAAACCCATTATTCTATTCTGGAATATAAAACAAACTAAGCGTAATTCACTACTTCAACAAAATAGACTAATAATAATATAAATTAGTATTATATACTTAGAGTTTTAGAGCATGAGCGATCCCAGAAAGAAAGGTTTTTAAAGTAAATCTATAGAAAGACATGTTAAAGTTTGCGATGTTTCATCTCCCCCTTTTTATTTGAGACTTCTTCAGGCCAAAAATTAAAGAAATGACGATCTAAATTGCTAAATTTTATGCCCAAGGATGTCTCAAAGAAAATGGGAGATGTGACATAGCAAATTTTAACATGTAAATAAATATAGTGACGACAAAATGCATTTTTTCTCAAATAACCTTCCACCTTGGTGATAGATGTTGCAGAAGTGGGGAAGAAGTTTTAAAACAGGCAGGTGGAGACATTTTTAGATGAGATTGGTGGTAGAGAATGGAATTAACAGATTGTTGGAGAGATGTTGAGATTGTGGTGATTGATTGGTGATCAGATTGGTGGAGAGACAGATTGGTAGAAAGTGAATTAGAGAGATTGAGATGAGGATCGGTCATATGGTGCGAGGGCGGTGAGATGGAATTTTGAGACAGATTTTTGAAGAGACTGTGAGCGGTGACGATCTGGAGAAAAGATGTGGAAGGAGCTGGAACCTGCACTAAACGATTAGGTAAACTACTGCATCTGTAACTCTTTGTAATTTTCTGTTTGCTGCCAGATTCGAGTGGTTTTTGTGTAATAAAATATCTGTTCTATTAGAAGGCCCATAAAGTGCGACACTGAGATGAGTTTAAAAAATTGTTAGTGTTTAAGTAATTAATATAAATCATTTTGTAAATATATGTGTAGTTATTATTGAAAATAAGTGCCGGCGTAATTATTGAAACTATTAAAACTTTTTAATCATTATTATAAATATGTTTGTTTTTGTTAAAGTAAATTGTTTATTGTTTTTCATAATATCTTAACATTTCTTAATTATTAAAATTAGTATTACCCCGAAATTCATTGTAGCACAAGGCGTCAAGCTCCGTCACTATGACGTCACGAGGCTTTTTTACATGTTTCTCGGCGTCGACGACGTTTGCAATTAGGATCCTCGCTAAACTTTGTGGAATAAGAAGTCTAGTATATATAGATATCTCCTGTTGTACCAACCTCTTTTCCTCTTATTGGTTTCCACGTGTGTTGGAATTTAGTTATTATGCAGCGCTCATTTCCAGTGGTCGTAATCACCGGCATTTATTACTTAAAATTAAAATCTTCTAATAGTAGAACTGGCAGTACCAGTAGTAAACGTAGAAGTATTTATTTAAACATATTAAACGTCTTTAAATACAAGATTTTGCACTTATAACATTCAAAACAATTTTAATTGATTTCACTGAAACGTCAGCGACTTAAAAACACACAAAGACATACCAATACTCACATATTATGAGTATTCTTTTCATCTGACTTTCTTCCAAAGATTCACAATATGTATATTTAAAAACTCTCCCAATATTTCACACATGGCGCCATGAGTGCTATCTTCTCCTTCACAGAATAATTTCACTGTGAGAAATTTTAGCTCTTTATTTGTAATAATATCGGTCTTTATGTCGCTTTATGGTCGCATAATAACACCTAATTATTAACGTCTCAGTAACCAAAAAAATTTAAGAGGGATAGAGCAACGTGAAATTCTATTGACGTCACATTTAAAAGAATAAAAAAAATCGTTTTAAAGCGGTAACGAGTGACCATAACGCGAAAACAATTTTTAAATGTAATTAAATTTTAGTTTATCCCCTAACTGGGAGATGGGACGGGGTAAAACGCACTTCCACGTAATAAATTTAAAGGAGATAACAATTTTTATAAAAAATTTTGTTTCCATATACTTTGCGACCCAAACCAAACATTTTGGAGAAAAGACACGGCTGCCACACCTAGGGGGAGGGGGTGGAATTGGTGGAATATATATATGTAATAAAGGCTGATATTTGAGTCGAAAAAGAATTCTTGAGGTCAATTACTTTTATAGTGTTTTCCCCGATAATATTTGTGTACAACCTCTTCCGGCATGTGAGGGGTGCGGGCTGGAAATGAGTCATATGAAACTAACATGGAAATTATCCAGTTTGGTGTCGAGGCCGATGTACAGGGGAATTCTGTGTTACATTATCATCTTTAATATGCGATTTAAGTAAAGATTTATCCATTAAGTGGGGAAGAAAGTTTATTCTGGTAGAGTACTGAAAATATTTTTATCCCTCCTATTGTACCACAAGTATTTTTGACTATCTAGATACTGGGAGTATATTTAAGGTTCATATTGTAACGTTTTCTATGCCTGTTTAGTCATGTGCAGACAAAGAATTAAATAATGTACCGGGATAATATAAATAAAAACCCGGGCATCGCCGGGTCCCTAGCTAATTTAATTTAAAACTCAAACGATTATTAAAAGTAATGCCACCCGGGCTCTTGACGTGTATGATGAGCGTTTCGTGTCCAATTACTCGAGGGAATTCCCACAGCAACCCGTGGCTGGCTGAGCGATGGAAGTTACGGTAGCCTGGAGACTAATTGCAGACCCAATCGCTACTAATAGACACGGCGCACGGCTCTAATATCCAACAACCAGGGCTCAAATCAAACAAATTTTTAAATTAAACTGATGCAATGATTAAATATTGTAAAACAGGAAATTTAGATAGTTTTTACAGGTAAGTTTGCTACATTGCGGAATTTTGCAAATTATCATGAACAATTATTTATAATTTAATCTGGCATACGAGAAATATGGATCTGTTACTTTGACAAGGATGGACTCCTCCTTGTCAACCTTTAATGGAATTTTGACTAATACAAACTGAAATATGTGACGTGATTTTGGTTAAAGGTACTGTTTAAATAGAAATAGAGGAGAATATTAACTCCTATTTGACAATGAAATTTACTTCCTGCATCAGAAAAATTACATTCATGAATGCAACAACAAGCAAACCTTCTCTTCGTGTGACTTATTCTATCTTTATTCTCTGTATAAGAAAGTACATCCCATAATAACATTTTAGTTTCCAAAGGTCCCACAACGACTTGTCTCACATGTTCTTACTTCCAAAATATACATAATGAATACTGGGGTCTTTAATTTTCAAAAAAATGTAAAGCAAATAAGTGCTAGATACTCTTTAAACGGACATTTAAAAAGATTAACAGTTTCTTAAGGTATTACAAATTTGAATAGAGAAAATAAAATAAATTGACCCTTACTTAGAGTCCTAGGTCCATTTATTTGCAAAACAATAAATTTTAATTAAAGGCTTTTTACTGATTTGCAAATAAATGAACTTAGTAAGGGTCAATTTCTATTAATTTGTATTAGTTAATGAGCAGTTTTTATCTAAAATCCTTAGTATTGTAAATGTTAAATTACCTTTGAGAAATTTTGAACGGGTTGGAAGGCCTTAAGGAGTGTTTGAATTACGTTAAGGAGTAAACAAGAGGAATTAGTTTAAAACAACTGGTTACTTTTTCAGTTTTATGACGTATTATCTTGCTGGACTTGGAGGTCGGACGGTGGTCCGGTTTTTTGAAGCTAGAGAACAGAACAAATGGATTATACAAAGTTCGCAATGTATATATAACATCATACACAAGGAAATCATATTACGGAATTTTTTCACCATTATAGTGGTGTTAATAGTAAAAAGTGGTCACGAAGACCGGGATTAAGATTACTGTTAAGCTGTTACGTATCACTCCAAATTCAAAAATGTAATATAAGATGGCAGTCCTCAGTCGACTGGGTAGGTCAAGTCCCTGAACGGGCTTTAGAGCTAAATAAGAGGAATAATAGTCTATAGGAGCATGAGTAACCGATTGTTTATTCATTTGAGAACCCCCGGCAGGGGTGAAGAAGTTGTTTTTATTTTTTATTTACTTTATTTTATTTCGCATCAACCAAAGGGTTAGAAGAAGTTCGATTTGAATTTAAAGGCTGTTTCGTTCATTAGATCTCAATTAAATCAATTAGGGGGACAGTTTATTAGTCGTAAGAACTTATAATACCTATTATTCTCACAATAATCTGTAACGCGTCAGTAGTGTATATGCATAATCGGAAACCGTGTATTTCACATACCTATTGCCTCGTTCGTGGAACGTCTTGACGTCACTGCTCCCATCTCGCTTGTGATCTTCGGCTCCACCCTGACACGTAAACTACGCCCCTGGCGGACGGCCACCACAGAAAGTTGCAATGTTGACTATGTTTACGTGTTGGTGGCAAAAACTTTACAAGCAAAAGATCGACGGCGACAATTGTAAATGAAAGCCCTCGGACGACAGCCGGATGTGACACCCGACTATGAGGAGCAAGGACGTCACATTTAGAGATGACAGTAACAGTTTTAGTGCGACTTAAGTTTCAAAGGTGGACTAGCATAAATTTGGATTGAACTAGATTCGGTGGGAGCCTTGTAAAAATTTCTTGGATCTGAACGCAATGTCGATGAAAAGCAGTTGTATAAGGGGGGAAGGGTGAGAGCTTTCCGCGGAACGAATAATCAGTCTACGTTTGATTTCCCGTGTAGCTACATGGCTTGACTCCTCGTACCTAGAGTTGTCTTCTTTTATTTTTCTTAGTAAACTTCTTAAAATTTTCTTGTACTTGCTAATTATATTTATGTCCCGGATTGATGCGTTATAACAACTGCGTTTAAGTACTATGAATCGTAATGTTTTAAAACACTCGAAAAGTTCTGCTAAGTCATAAAAGAAACTGTGTCTCGAAGTGTATAAATTTTTCCTTTCTTCTGTCTGTATACTACCAAAATCTCAATATTTAAATAATATAATTAATACAGGACAGATTTTCTTTGGAGTAACAGGTTACATGAGTGTGATCCTGAAACAGGAAACTCCGCTTTAATAGCATAGGAATGGAATTGAAAAGGAAGGAGGGGGGGAATTGGAAGGTAGAGCAAGGTAGCTAAGGTTTAACTACGGTCTCTAGGGTATATTTTAAAGATCTTACTACGAGTTTGCTGTGGGGTCGCAGCATACCCTTCTCCGTGTCTCACAAGTTTTAGGAGGATGAGCTCATGAACGATTTTACTATTTGTCATCAATATTACGCAAATGAGTATCAGATTTTAGGTAATAGGGGTGAATTAGCGCAAGAAGGACATTCTTTTATTTAGTTACTAAAAAATTGTGGCTTTATTCTACCGAAATATAACTCCAGACATTAAGTATATGGCCTAAGATAAATCAACAAAAAACAATACGAAGATAAATGTTCCTAAAATATCCCCATTTTATAAGCGAAGACGTTTCCTACACAATGTTTTGTGTGAGGAGCTCCTTGTTTATTAAATGGCCAACATGCTTTTTTTTTTCTGGACTCTTCAAGATAACTTTCAAAGCCCGCCTCCACAGAATCTTCTTAGGGGTCACAATGGTATGTTTCTAGCAACGTAGAAAAAGAGAGAGGCCATGGTGCGACCCTTTTCTCGCGTCCTGTTGGAGACAGGGGCTGTTTTATTGTGCGTGGAAGAGTGTGTGTTTCTATTTGTGGAAGGAGAATCCTACCCTGAGAAATATTGCTCTTGTTGGTCTAAAGGCAACGCCAAGCAACATCCGCCATATTTATGGAAGGATTTCTTTTTCAACCTTCCCTTTTTCCGGCCGTCTTTATAGTCGTATTTTTTTTCGTTTGTAAGGGAGAGACCTGGGTGAACTGTTTACGAAAAGCTTTGTCAGAGATAGCATTGAATATCGCGCAGCTTTTAAGGACAATTGTGGAGAAACGTTGTAATCATAACAGAGCTGGTTTGGACATTATTTTTGTTATACGTTTCTTGGAGGTTCCTCTAGACCTCACACTTGAGAGGAGCTTTGAAAATCTTTTGTAAAATTAATTAAATGTGTCTGAGAGTTTTAGCATGTGTTGATAAGTTCATCAGGTGTATAAAATAATATTGATACTATGTATATTCTTACTGCGTTCTAAATTCTGTCTTCATGATATTAAAAGTGTGTATATTACAGTTTATTTAAAGAACCCATAGCGCAGGTCTATAGAAGTGTGGACTCCGGTTCAAGTCTACCTCAACCCCATTTTTTTATTTGTTTACTTTATTTACCTTCGTTTCTATATATTTCTGTTTCAAGAACTTTCTGTTTATGAAATATTCAACGAATGTATAAATTGTGCTGGGTCTCGAAGAAGACTCAGTCTCTCACAGTACAGCATTCGTGTTACATAAAGGTCTATAACCTGTAGCAGTGTCCTTCAGAAACGTGGCAATATGATTAATTATTGATATTTTAATGTAAGCAATAGCCACTTGTTTTTAGTTAATAAATTTTGTGGAATCAGACCGATTGTCGGCTGACCAGACCTCAGTGTTGATTTCTCGTGAGCCATATTCTGTGACATATACATTTAAAATAGATTCTTCAGTTGGTTTATATTGATTTATTAAATTAAAATGAAAAAGATGAATGAATCTTTCAATCCTAAAGAAATTTAAAATGAAATAAAATTCATTTAGACAAATTCTATATTACATATTTTACATTATCATCGCGGGTTTATTAAATTAATTCAATAAAAGTATATATTTTACATTAAAACAACATTTTCACCAACCCTGCTAACTGAAACGTCTACAATATATTGTAAGTTATAATATAAAAAGAGTTCCAGTTATGAACCTTTAAATTTAATTATTTTTAATCTCTTATAATGGCGAAATAATCGTTTGTGGCGTGACAGTATTCACTGTCAATGAAACACGACTTGAGTATGCCTTGCGCGATTGAGAAGATGTCATCCGAAGACGGTGGTGCTTCGTCGAGAGGTCCTTTGTCGTGCGTCGGTTAGGAATTTCTCTAGGAGTTCAGCGGAAGACGACACCAGGGATCGGCTGGCTCATTGGATACGGGAAGAAGAGCCTGGCTATTTCATGCTGGAAGTGGTAGTAATGTCATTCATGATTCCAGAAAAACAATATCATCTATATTAAAATTGGACAAGGATCAAAGACATGAAAAAATCAATAATATGACAATTGATTATAACAAAAATATATTCAGCCAGTTAGTCAGCGAATTTGTTTATAATATGATTACAACGTTTCGTCCATGTTTGTGAACTTCATCGGGCAAATTTTTAAACGGATAACACTATTACACAAGTCGATAATTTTGTAGCGTAGACTGCGTTCAGCGACGGTAACGGCAGAATTTTCTGTTATATAAGAAAATTATTCCATAAGCAATTACCGTCGATATTATAATGTTGCGTAAAAATAGTGTGAAAATAGTTTCATTAAAAGAATATGGTCATATGACAAGCGCATTCATAAAATTCGTTACTTTATTTTTTCTTAAATTTCTGTAATAAATTTTCACTTATCGTCATTTAACCTCCGACCTCTAAGAACATAAAAGAATTTATTTCAATACGCTTGGCTTCAAAGAAACTGAAATTTATGGTATACGGGTTGAAATAATCCTCGCTCCTTTTTTCACTTGAATGAATAATAATAAAATTTTGTTTTCTTTTAACTCCCGAAAGGGCACCAGTGGCTTGCTTCTTGTCCAAACCACAGGTCGTTCTTATTACGTCACTAGGATGACGTCACAGACTCTCCTCGTCTCGGGGGGTTGTCTTGCAATTCAAAGAATTTATGTGACCTTTTGTGGCATGACGGTGATTTAGGATCATAAACGTCTCACTAACCTGATTCCTTAGGGTTGACAGATATACTTGTGATTCTTGGGTTATTTATTTTTAATTTCTGTGACCATTACATAAATAACGAATGGTCAAGAAGTTTTGGAGAATGATAATGACGAATGCAGCCGCAAACGCCTCTTAAAATATTAAATTTAAAATATTTAGAAGAACTGTGTTCTGTGACAGCATTAAAGAAATCTATGGTCATTTAAAAAAAATTAATTTTAGTGCTATAGGAGATTTTTTCCGAACAAAGCGTCGTAATTGAAATTTACAAATAATTATTTTTATGGTATCGGTATAAAATTTTGTGGAAAGTTAATAATTAACTGTCCTTAATTTTTTCACCAATTATTAGTACCGATGTCGGTTGACAACTATTCACTGATTCTTACCTATGGTAATTACCATGACGTTTTATTTAATACTGTTGGAAAATATTCGGGCATTGATTAAAACTTTCTTAGTTTAATATTCAGGTTCCATCCTCTCTCTCTCTCTCGACTATTGACCGCATGTGTCCTGGTAATTTAACCCCTGGTGACAATATTCTCAGTCTGCATACTAATAGAAGCTCCCCTGTCTTAATTATGGCTTGAAGGCAGGCAAAGCCCAACTTACGAGTTGCCATCCTACGTTGTTTATTAAAGCACTGTAATGACAACAACAACTAACAAGTCCTGATGATCTCATTATGTCACTGTATTAAGTCTCTGAGTAATTTTATATAAATTTGTTTGCGGTTATTCGGGACAGCAGATTCGAATGGGTCGGAGAAAATATTTTAAAATTCTCAACCAGACGAACCGAGAAGCAATACGTTAACTGTTACTATCCATACTTCACCCAACGATTGTTATATTTAATAAATAAATAATGTGATTTTAAATTAAACTTACAGACAATTTACCTCTAAACAATATCGATATTTATTTAAGAAATCTATAACTTATCAGCATGTGCATTCAGGTTTCTTCTGATAAAGTCGAAAGGATAAGGACGAAACGTTTTAGATATAGTACGAAGTAATTGTGCTGGGATCCTTTTAGAACGTAACAGAAGAAACTGGCACGCAACGCTCGATATTTCTTGGGAAGGAGCTCCTCCAATTTCTTACAGTGGATTTCCGTAAATATAACAAACGTACATATGTTTAAACAGTTTGTTGTAATAAAGAATTGAAGTCTTTATTTGAGAAATCAAATTACACATATTACAAAAAATTGCCATTTTAAAGACACCAAAAAAATAAAACCCGACAACTCTGCTTCTCCATTACAGCCTCGAGCAGTCTCCACTCTCATTTTCCTGAGACCCCAGAAAATATAGGAAGAAGAAAAATTGTTAAACAACATTTAGAAAATAAGTCTCACGACAAGTTGTGTAACGATTTGACCGATACCCGTAGTGCAAGCCTCCAACTGAAATCGATCGTTAAACAAAATGGAGTGAAATTCAAATCAGTCCTTCATAAAGAAAAATTCGACATTGAAAAAAAATCCATGAAGTTATCAAACCCTATTATAAAAATTTAATGAATTTACAAATTTACGGTCCATGTAATCGGAAGGAAAGAAAGGAATAATTTACCACCGACAAAAATCATTCTATACGAACCAAATTGCCATGTATTTATAGAATGCAGGTTGCTTGCTTTGTTTTATGAACCTGAAAAATAGAGGGCTAAAATATTCCGGCGAATGAGCGAAGCCCTCTGATAATTTTTCATCAAGCATTCTGCAGAACGGAATTCAATTACAGCACTTCAAAGGAACAAATTCTAGGCAGTATATTTTAATCTGGGTATAGATTATGTTGCCGCATAAATAATTTTAACCCTAAAAATATATACTTCATTTATTGTTAAAGTAATTTAACTCTTTTGTTACAGCCTGGTCGCGTGGCACATTTTTCCCAAGTAAAAATTGTCATTTCTGTGCATATTAAAAATGTTATCCATCTATAAAAGATTTTGTATTGTGAAATAACGATCAAACTAAAAATGGCCCCTCATGTATTATAGTTTGTATTTATATATTTTATTTTCGACTACGGTTCGTCTTTACTTACATGTATTTTAATTTCTCCCAGTAACACTGACCAGTTCCTCAAAATTAATTAATCGTTCTGAAACGTTCAAGTAATTTTTTATAGACAACCATTTCGTAGTCCTATAGATACAGGCTAGTATGGTAAATTAGTCATTAATTTGGTTGGGATTTTCTACCTATTACTTTAAATTAACCGATCTCAAAGTTTTATATTCCAATAACATTTTTTTAATTCTGTTTACTTTCTGGTCTTCATGTTGATGATATCCTTTTATTGAGTGAATTCTACGAGACGTTATGTTGACTGTTAAATACTGATTATATATTTTATCATTAGCAACATTAAATATTCATAACTCTGTAATATTCCACTTGAAATGCTGTCGGATGTGACTGTCTTGGAATAATGCAATGTAAAGCAACCATGTAACAGTTTTAAAGTGGTTTCTTATTTAAATGATAGACTTACGTAGATTATGTTTGAACTGAATTTGAAATATCCTCGTGGCTATCTGTGGGACTATGGATTGGCTCCCTACTGCTCCGATATAAAGACGTCAGTCTGTTTTCTGTACGAGGAATGTAAATCAGTCTTTGTTCTGGTTTAAACAGTATGGGTTTCTAAACACTCTACAGCTCAGTAATCTATTTTGTCTCTATTAAACTAAATCTTCAAAACCATTCTAGCGACTAGAATTACATATACATTACATTCCGAATGAGTTTGTGGTACTAAGGAATTAAGAACTTCACGCACCGAATCTTTCCTATTCTTTATCCTGAATTATTCTTCCTTCGATCGCTGAGGAAGAGCTGACAACCGAATTTTCCAGAGTGCAGCTTCCATTTTCAACTTTTACCTTATATTTTTTCCTCAGGGTTTAGCGTGGAACAACATTTAAATTGGATTCCTCATACGGGTTGCTTTTGTTTTGAAGGTTGAATTTTTTTATTTCTGATATATGTGAAAAATTACTTAAATCCATGACATGATCCAGGATTTATTTTTAATACAATCAAACCTGTGGAGCAAATGCTAGGGACTACTTTTAAAAATATATAAAAAAGTGTGTAATAATTCTAAATATATTGTATCTGTTAATGTAAACTTGTGGTGAAAGTTAACACAAAAACCTGAAGGTGCTACAACAAAGTACCGAAACATTGGCTTCTGGTTGATTAAAAACAGAGACTGATCCGGGTGATCAATTTTATTATTTGGTTTACTTTGTTTGTGTAATCTACGATCGCTTGTTTCGTGAATCTTTCATTGCTCCTGGTTTATACCGATTATTTATTAAAGTATTTAGGAGTTCTTGAAATAAAAGAAATGGTAATGCTACTTCAGAATAATAATAGTTATAACAAAATATCGATGTATTCAGAACATTAATATAAACGTTTTTACTATTACCCTTACGTGAATTAATGACTTCTGAAATCCATTTTCGTGGCCTTTGCCTCTCTTCTAATTGGAAGCAATATTTCTGTGCTTTCGCAGAAGTTCGAAATATATATAGATATGTGTATATAGAATATTGATAAAATTAAAACTTCTGCCCATTGCGAGAAATATTGCTGCCTTGTGACGTTGCTCGATTGTGTATATAAACGCAAAAGAAAACTAAACTAAAATATTATGTTTGTATTAAGCCTGAAGAAGTCTCAAAATGAAAATGAAACGTTGCTTTTGTGAATAAATAGTGACATATTTATGCTGACTTTCTGGCCGTCTTTTTATTTATTGTAAATTTTAAAGTTAGGCAACTATGTTGTAGATATGTGTTTAAGATGATAATTGTTTAAATTTCAAAGCGTTTCCCAGGGTTAATTATTGAGGTTAGAACGTACAGCAGAGATTTCACGTTTATAATTGACGAACGATCTTCTAGGTTTTTCGGGAACTTCCGTAGAATTTTCCTCCCTCTCTCTCCAGCTTCCTTTATCGGGCTGTTGGTTTTCCTTCGGTCGACAAAAAAAAATCTCTGCACCTGGTACTGTCCAGTGTTTCAGGAAAACCAGTTTTCCTCCTTCTTGACTCCAAACCCAAAACGCAGCTACTTCCACATACTTTCAACTTACAAACAAGTTCAAAGTTCTAGCCTTCCTTGTTCGCCCTTCCTTATAACTCTCGATCAACACTGACCTTCATTCGTTCTCTGTCAAGTGTGGAAATTTTTTCGCTAACGAAGGAAGGATGTTCTTTTAAATCTCGAATGGTGAATATCCCTTCAGTAAAACAACCCTAATCTGTTGAAGCTGCAGGCAAACACTTTTTCCACCCGAAACTATGGCGCCAGGGAAATCCCACTTCTTGCCTGCCAATCTTCGAGTTAGAATATTCTTGCAGAATTTCGATCGTTTAAACCAAAGGCATGTGAATAAAATTAGGGTGGGGTTCTAATGCGCTAAATTGAATATAATAAACAGGAAAAGTTGATACATGATTCCTTAATAATTTTGAAACGGAATATTATTAATTGTTCTGCATCAGTTCAAAAATTTGAAATTGTATTTGTATTTGCTAATAATCTACAATTGGGCGCAAGCCCGGTGGCAGATACATAATTAAATATACATAATTATAAACTAAAGAAAGATAAACATGTTCCGTGGATGCCCTGAAAGAGAAAAGAGAAACACTTCACTTCACTTTTTTATATTCGGAAACACATTTATATTAAATAAATATCCACTTCACTTCACACGTTTTTTCAGATTTGACCTAAATTTATTTTCTTGAAGAGGATTTCCTCCAAACACCCCCACAGGTAAATTATTCCAGTCGTTGATAGTCCTATTTAGGAATGAGAATTTGCCAACATCTGTTTTTTGTTTTCTATATTTCACTTTGAATTGGTGATCCCATCTACCTATATAACTGGGCTTTTGCATTTTGTAGCTAATTCCAATCCATAGTTTTTGCCCCGTATAAGCTTTGAATAGCAAATGCAGTCTTGCTTTCTCCCTCCTTTCTGACAAGACCTCCCAACCTAGCTGTTTTACTTTTTCCTTCCTATGACCTGGCCTTACTTGCACAAAATTATTATAATACATTGGGAATATTTTTTTCTAGATAAAAATATGCAAATACGAACTTTAAAAAACCTCTAAATTGGACAATTATTGATGCCGAAGTTGCATTTTGAGTTCTCGTTTAGTTGAAGTCTTGTATATACGAACATTTCTCACTCTAGTATGGTCGAAATACCGATTTTCGTAATTTATAGACAAAATGTTGTGAATTTCCATCCCTGGTAACATTACTGAACTTGAAGGGGCGACATCGAGCCGCGGTCACTGTTAATTAACAGGTAACGGAATCGCATGCTTAATTAATAACCTCATAGTTACTAGAATTCGCCGACACCGTGACACAATTGTACATTCCACTGGGATGGAATCTGTCAGCTACTAAAATATCTCTCCAGCCCCCCACGTCGTCGTCGCGTGAAAAGGCAATATTAATAACGAGAGTGGGGGGAAGGGGAATTCCCCGCTCTTCAATAATATACAGAATGTACAACACTGGAGTTACTGGAAATACCTACTCTAAATTTTATTTCGCAGAATGTAAAGCAGATAAAACCAATAAAGGTGTATTTAAAATAATTTTTGAGAATATTTTAGATAGAGGCCAAGTTTTGATGGTTTTACAGTAGTAAGTCAGTAGAGGAGAATCATTTATATCTTTAAAAATGCAAGCGATGTAACCTATAGAACTACAAATCCGTGGCTTTTCAAACTTATGTCTGGTTGATTTTTCTATTTATTTATAGTGTTTGGAAAACGCTTAATATTTCATCCAAACATATTAAATAAATGTAAAAAAATTAATAAGAATTCATATAATGAACCAGGAGCAGAAATAAGGACATTTACAGACAAGTACAAGATATTTCGACAACACAGAACAAACAAATTCGTCGACATTACTAGTGGGTCAGTCGATACAGTTAACAACATCTATTCAGGATACAAGATCAAGAAATAATAGTAATGTCAGTCTTACAACACCTCTTCACTATGGACCTATAGCCGCACCATTCATGTGCCGAAAATCATTGTTGACTTGGCCCCTAACTTCACAATGGCTCTTTACATTCGCCAATATGTACACGCCTTGTTTAATATTGCGCACTTAGCTTGCGCATATTGCCATCCTTTGATGTTTGGAGAAAATCCGCTACGATCAATGTCGGCCAACTCCATTTCCAGACCTCACCAACATTGGCTATTAGAAGCTAACCCAGTTCTCACCATGTATTGGCCCAGCTTGGGCCATGGTGCAGAGGGGCCATTAACGTCTCGCATTCCGCAAACTCTTCATAAAAGTAGCAAGGGATTACTATATTATCCTTCCTGAATCTTTCAATGTGTGATGCAGTTTGTAAATTTCAATTTACTACTGTTATTATTAGTTTTCTAATTTGGAAACAGTTTTATCTTCTTTTTGCTCATTAAATTTCCTACCTACTGCTATAAATGATTTTTCACTTGTGCCTCCCTATTTCTATAAACAACGAAAGATCACGGATAAATCTGTAAAGGATAAAGGAACTTAAAGTAATATACCCTTCAACTTATTAGAATTGTTAGTGTCAAGCTTCAAACTCAAAGTACGTAATTCTTTAAATTTCTCAATAATTAAACTTTTATGGTAATATGGTTTTGTATTAAAACTAGAAGCGTTGTCAAATGGAAATAATAATCGAGATAGATATAATGCCCATCGGTGGGATTGCGTGTACAAGTGGACAGTTTAAAATTAGACTTAGGGAATTTAATTTTCATATTCAAAGTTATTTTAGTTTGTTAAATATAACAGAAATCATCACAATTTAAACAATTAATTTTCTTTGTTAACTTTATCATTTAGCTTTTCTGTGATTGTATGATGTTTTATATTCTCAGTTGATTGCAAATATTGACAAGGACCACAATTGATAGTCAAAACGTTTAAGCTTTTTGTAAATATTAATATTTATTTATTAGTGCTATTGAAAAATACTCAAAATCAGAGCAAGTAACCAGGAAGTTATAAGAAGAATAGAAAAGAGAGAGCAATATGGAGGACTTAAACCAAGAGAAGGGAAAGATTAATAGGCCTCGTTTTGAGACATGAGGTTCCTGTAAAATTAACGTTAGAGGGAAATGTGTGGGGCAAGAACAGAAGAGGGAGGCCAAGGAAGGACTACGCTAAGGGACGATGTGGTATGTGCTAGTTAAGTGGAAATGAAAAGGCTTATGAAAGATAGGTTAGCATGGAGGATAGTATCTGACCAGTCTAAGGAATGAACACCACAACAACAACATTTAATACACTCACAATGTTTCAATATCAATAATAATTGCTGACAAATTACCCGTGTTTGATTTATTTATAACTAGCTGGTTGATTGACATGTCCGGGGTAATTATTTATAATAATGTGGTACATAATTCCTAGACGATTTTGGGTTATTGCCGTCAACCTTGTTAACCGACCTGTTGAGTGTTAGTATCAAACTCAACGACTCACATTGCACATGTTCCGACACGAAACTTCGATGGATTCCTTGTTGTTTTCATGTTACTCCTGGCCACCCCCACCCCTATGATTTCTCCGCCCCGTCCTGAAATCGAGCTGAGAATATATACAAACAGTGTCGGGGGAAACACTGTATGAGTAACTGACGCCAGAAAGTTTTTATTTGACGGAAATATCAGGCGTTTTTGCATATTTATAAATTTCCGCCCCCACCCCTTAGCCGTGTCTCGCCCCCACAGTGCTGATTTCCAGTCACAAAGAACACATGTACAAAATTTGGGTTGGAATTGATACACATGTTTAGATTTGTACCCATAGCATACATACACACGAATTTTGAACTCGCTATTATTCGTGTTGTTTTCATGTTACGCCTGGCCACCACTAACCATGTAATTTCTCCTCTCTTATTATAAAAAAGAAGCTATCGTTATAAGCAAATAGTATAAATCTGATCTCATACTTTTGTCTGATAACTTTGCCATAATAAAATTGATCGGCAGAGGACTTTTCTACGAGTTGTTTTTTTAATAGTACCTTATAAAGGAATACTTGACTCAGTGTTTTATGTTTTTACATTTCAGTATCTTAGAAAGGTATAATAAGGACTTTGCTGTGTGCAATACTCCTTATAACATTGATCATATTGAGACTGATTTTCTCCTGTTGAACGTACAGTATTTAAGTTATAGTCATTGGAGAAGGATGTTGTTGTTTTTGTTGTGGTATTCAGTTCTAAGACTAGTTTGAAGC
>CM067377.1:14220234-14512744 GCA_034510155.1 Eucriotettix oculatus
CGTCAATGCTTGTACAAACTTGCGTCCACTACTCATAATAATGTTGGGAGAAAATATTGCCGAGTCAACTACTCCTCATAATAACGTAATGTCCTCTCCAGTCCACTCTAATCTCCTTCTAAAAACTGCCTTTCATCCTGACCCAGTTTGTCCTCACCAGAAACTACTTCTCCTTCCAAGACACAATTTACCACCAAATCAGCGGCACTGCCATGGGCACCCGGATGGCCCCTTCCTATGCCAACCTGTTTATGGGTCAACTGGAACAACAACATCTAAATTCCTCTCCACTGAAACCCTTAACCTGGTTCCGGTTCATAGATGACATCTTCATGCTATGGACGCATGGACAAGATGCCCTCTCAGACTTCCTCAACGACCTCAACACTAAATTCCCCGTCAAGTTCACTTGGAACTGTTCCCCGACCAACATCACCTTCCTCGATGTGGACATCCAACTAAATTCAGGCCTCATTAACACCTCTGTCCACATAAAACCAACTAACACCCTTCAGTACCTCCACTTTTCCAGTTGCCACCCTGAACATACCAAACGATCCCTCCCCTACAGTCTTGCCCTTAGGGGAGCCCGCATATGCTCTACTTTTGACAGCCTAGCGCCCTACACCGACCGAATATTCAATGCTTTCCGGAACAGAAATTACCCCACAGATCTCCTCCAAAAGCAAATTACCCGTGCCCTCTCCATCTCCCAAATAGCCAGTCCCACCCCCAACCATTATACAGAACGTAGTCTTCCCCTAACAACTACCTACTTCCCCGGACTACGTAAACTGAACTCTTTCCTCTGCCTTGCCTACACTGGACTACAATCCAACCCAGAAATGAAAAACATCCTCCCGACAATACTACCCACCTGTTCAAGGGTTGCCTTTAGGCGCCCACCCAACCTCCGTAATATCCTGGTCAGACCCTACAAACCCCACACCCCCAACCCCCCCACCCACAATTGGTTGCAGACCGTGTGGCAGAAACAGATGCCATGTCTGCCCAATACTCCCACCTACCATGACCTTCCAGAGCCCCACCAACAGCACTACCTACAAAATTAAGGAAAACATAACCTGTCTGTCCTCCCACACTATCTACAAAATAAACTGCACACTCTGCCCAGCCTTTTACATCGGTCAGACAAAGAGACCCCTCCCCGAAAGGATTGCCAACCACCGCAGCACAGTAAAACTCCTCAAAACCCAATTCCCCATAGCCGCCCATGCCCATAGCCACAACACCAACAACTTCAACCAGTGATTCACACTGATCCCCCTCAAAGCCCTACCTCCCGACTCATCAGAAGCTGAACTCCATCTGTGGGAACTTTCATTCCAGCATGTCCTACAGTCAAGACAAAGCCCTGGACTCAATATCCTATAACTCTATCTCCAACCTCCCCCCCCCCCTTCCAAAACACAAGTCCATTGGAATTGTACATACAATAAAACCTTGTGTGTGTGTGTATACCTTGCCTTTTGTTTGAATGGTGGTTGTATGTATGTATGAGAGTGTGTATCAATATTTAAATATTGACACCCCTAAGGGTGGATGTGTTTGAATGAATGTGTGTCAAGATGGGGGTGTTAGTATGCATCTCCCCAACCCCCATCAAGTCCTTGCCTCTTCCCAGACCCTTATTGAGAGAGAAAGTTGGTGACCTGGTGGGGTCAATTGTTTACGACCTAAGTTAGCAGAGCAGCAAATTTTGGCTGCTCAGTCGTCGGCTAGCCGATCACTGGAAATGTCTTCCTAACTTTCTGATGAAGGGGGCGGTGCCTCCAAAAATTCAAGTTCTCTAAACCTCACAAGGTGTCTACCATCTATGAACCTCAGGTAAGTCATCTTCTTTCTATCTCTCTGTCCTTTCCCTATATATATAATAAAATACATGGAAATTGCTTTCCTCCATATATAAATATGTGTGGGGTGCATACGCACACCACAACAGACATAAAATATGGAGAAACTTTATTAGGTTCAGAAATAAAAGCCAACTGTAATTTGTAAATACTCATATTTCAATATTCATATTAATGCTTAAGTTTTCCGAGTAATTACAAATATTTTAGAGTATATAATTTATTTTAATATACTTTTTATGCATATTATCTAGTTATTCGAAAACTGTGTGTTTCTTAGACATCAAGAAAAAGTAACTAGTTTACAGATTGGGAAGAAATGTTGTTAACATTCTTCATATTCAATATATTCTGAACTTCAAGTGAGCATAATGATGTACATGTTGGATAAACATTGTGATTTTACATACAAACAGCAGGGAATAGTAATAAAGTATATGAAATAAATAATCTTGTATATAGTTCCTGATATAGTATGAAGCATGATTATTGTAGGATAAAATAAAGCCAAGGGCTGTAATTCTGAAATTTTTATGAGTATAATTAATAAAAACTTTACCTAATCCTTCAGCTGACACAATGTCTGACAAAAGAGAATTTTGTTTAGCAATTCTAAATATGTCATTATTTTGTCCATGAATCCATTGAGCACCAGCTTCCACCCATCCTTTGTTATGAGAAATAGACAATATTCTTCCACCTGGATAGTCTTGGGCTGGCATTAAAATTATGTGTGGATAAGAATGTATTAACCTTGCATGTTTTTGTATTGAACAGCATGCATATAATAAAAATACCATAAAATTATTTAACTGAAGTTACATTCATTACCTTCCAAAACCAGGACATCCTTTATTCCATTTTCTATTAATGTCTTTGCAGCTGCTAAGCCGGAAATACCAGCTCCAATAATAATTACCATATAACTTTCTCTCAGAGTCAAGAAAGGAGCTTGTATTTGACTGAAGCTGAAATAAATTTTTGGTGTTTAACAAGTATACTAATTTTAGAAAAGGAAAACAAATTTACAACAAAGATTTTTTTTCATATTATGAGGTACTAACCAAATTGTTTAACTTTTTTATATTCTTCAGCGCAAAAGAGAAATATTTTGTGATTGAAGTCTGGTTCTAATGCTTAAACACAATATTGTCTTTATGTTAGAACAAACTATTTCTGTAAACTATGAAAGTTCTTAAAAATAAATTAACCAAAAATACATTTTATATTTATAGCAATTTACATTATGTAAAAGTAAAATAGTTGTATTTATGTAACTATATCATATAAGGGACTTGCTACTAAACACAATAGATATATAAAAAGCCAGTAAAAATAAATGAGCTGTAAACACTGAAATAAAGCAAAAGTAGAGGTTATAAAATTGATCTCATAGTCTAGACAGTTGAAATAGATGATAAGTGATCATATAGAGACAGTCCCAAAATTTGGTGGCCTGATTCAGACTTTACTTTTTAGTACAGTAAAAAGGAACATTTCTGTACCTTCTTGAAGTTTTAATCGTGTGAAGAAAAACATCAATTTACAAAATGTTCTTAGAACTGAAACAGTATCAAACAAAAGTTACACAACTCATAGACACCAGACGTTTACACTATCTGTAAATATATTTAGTATTGAACACAATGCTTCCATAGATCAAAAATACACAACAGACCTACCCCAGAAACAAATATTCCATGCCCTATCCACTTTTCAACTACCCCTTGACAAATATAAAAAAACTTATCCATCCCTAACCCTACCTGGCATACAAAACCCATTTCTACTATCTGCCTGGCCTACAATCCAACCCAGATATAACCCAAGTATTGTGAATCATGCACAATTTGACAAACAAAGAAAGCATTACCTGCCTATCCTCCCATAGCATTTAACAGAATAATTGAAACCTCCATCTTGCTTTCTATACCAGTCAAACATGAAAACTTCTTCCTGAACAAACTGTAAGCCACTGCAGCATTGTCAAACTGTCTAAAGTATTTTCCGATTAATACCTGCTCACGCACAAAGTAACAATACTGACAATTTTGACCAATAGTTCACAATGACCCTCTTTAAAGCCATATCATCCCCCAAATCCCCCCCCCCCCCAACAATTCATAAAATCCTGTAGTCCATATCTGTGGATTCTCTTCCTAGCTCATTCAACAGTCCAGAAAAATTTATTGACTTAACATCCTCTAACACCTGCATTTCCCCAATACACTAACTTACTTTATGTTTTGTCTTCCATGTCAATTTTGTATATGAGTATGTAGTATGTTTGAATATGAGTCCTTTATTTTTTCAATGTTGTGACCTTTTCTTGTGGGAGAAACTGTTGTAGGCTTCGTTTGGTGTCAATTGTAGCTGTCTAATGGCTGGCATACTGGGTTTAAATTTGACACTGAGCTACTAGCCATCATGCCACTTTCACATTATTATTATCATTGTATATTAGGGAGAGTGATATATGCTCATTAATTCTGCCCATAGAGTAGACAAGTAAACTGTGTGTCAAAAATATTTTTATACACAGAAGCATAGAGTAGGGAAGAAGTGTCCATTATTCAGATACTTTAATACTTTGTTGGTTGTTAGAATATTGTATTCATCTTATCAGATGCTGTGTATTCTGGTAGAGTGTGAAGAGTTATCAGCTTTCCAATTTGTATAAGAACTCTTTCTTCACCAGGAAAGCTTTTAGAAATTAGCATTCAGAGAAAGTATGAATAATTATGAGCCTTCAAGCAATTGAGGCATTATTGTAAATGATAAGCTGCACCTGGCAAAATACGTTATTGACTTCTATAAATAATACTCAATTTTTTCCTGAAAAATTGACAGTTTATTTTTCAACCACAAATTTGTGTACAGAATATAATACATTTACCTTAATTACAAAATATTATAACTTTCTTATATATTGAGTAAATTTAATGGAACTTCAATTTCCATTGAACAATGAAATAATTCATTTATTTGGGTAAGAGAGAAGAACACAGAGCTGACCTTCAGTGAGAATGTTTTCATAATCTTCTGATAAAGTGGGGCTGATGCCTCAGAAAATTCGAGAATTCAAAACTGCCCCTTCAGGTAAGCTACCAGTTTTCCGTCTCTCTTTTCTGTCATTAATTCTTTTAATTAAGCTGACAATGCTATTTTCTAACATATATGTATATCGGAAATGTGACAAAGTCACATATTGGATAGTGAGAAAGGTACGAAATTTGCTTTAAATCATATGTTCAGCATAGTTTTAAGCTCAAATAATATGTTAAGCTAATTTATCTTTAATGGAGACTCCAAACGCTTCTACCCCTCTTCTCTATCAAATATATCCAGAAAATGTAATACATACTGACTGAAAATGTTTGGTTAGCTGTACTCGGTGCAGCAGCGTAATGGTTTAATGCACATCGTGATTTAAGCAGCTGTTACACAGCTGATATCATGTATACAAATTTGAGTTCTGTTTTCAGTCTTTTTCATTTTCCATTCCTCTCTACGCTTAACATATGTATTTCTGTACTATATATATATATATATATATATATATATATATATATATATATATAACATGAAAAGTTACACTTAACAATGCAGGCCAGCTTGCGAGTTGCAATTGTTGAGGAACTGACGCAACTTTGGCCAACAATGTAGTCTGGCGAGACTTTGAGAGTCGTCATGGGGTAATGGAAGGAGCAGGTTGTGTCGGCGGGAAGACGAGAGAATGACCACGCCCTGCAGATATAATTATTTTTCATGCTCTGATTGGAATTAAAACTATTAAAATCAATTTTTGGTATTTTTATGAAAAATACCTGGCGCCCTAAAGGAATAAGAAAATCCTCGAATAAGGAGGAACGCGGAATCCGCTACATTTGACGCCGCAACGTTGGGGCATCGAACAACAAACATGGCAGGATTTTGGTGAATGTGCTGACGGACATTGAACAGTGGAGAATTAATATGCTGCTTTTGGCGAGCCAACGAGTGGCCTAGAACAACGAACAGCGGCGAGACATCTGTGAGGCCCAGAAAATCGAAGTTTTGTGAGGACGACATACGTGGTACCCGAGACTTATTCGAGAGAAGTAGAAGGAACGCTGTGGAAGAGAGCTGATCTATGCATAGCATAGCTGAGGGGTCAAGCATTCCAGTGACTGCTGCATGGATATCTTCGAGAGGTGTGTGTGTCCGTGTAAAAAAGCAGAGTACGGTGTCTGGGGAGAAGTGATGTACGAGTAAGAAGACACGTTCCACAGGTTGGTGGCAAATAAATGTATTTTGCGGAATATTTTGGTTGGGGTTTGGGTGTTCTGTAGTGTTTTAAAAATGGAAGAAGTGCAGGAGGGTATTGAGAAGGCAGAGGACTCTATGCTCAGGAAATTGTACCTGGTACTTAATAAGATATTTGATGAAAAAAAGGAAGTTCTTGATGACATGGTTAATTGTATTAAGGAAATGCAGGCAGATTTGAAGTCTAGTTTAGGGAGCATAAATGAAACATTAGAAAGAACAGAGGAAAGAATTAATGCACGGGGTTAAAAAAGGAGGTGAATCATGCGAGAACTGCCACGACTACGATCAGCTGATCATGCATGCAGGTGTATATAAGGAAGAATGTGTAAATAGTAGTGATAAGCAGATAGAAAATAGGGTAGAATTAAAAAGTGTGATAGATTTTAATGTTAATGGTATACGGAGTGATTTTAAGCTGGCCTTAGCATTCATGTGGTAAGAGCGCCAAAGAGAATGTAAAGGTAAAGGATACAGATTTGGTAATGAAACCTTTCTGTATGCAAAATTGCTCATTGCCATAAACGGAGAAATAGAAAGAAAATCCCCCAAACAACACAGAGGAAACAATGTGTGGGAGGAAATGTTAAGCGAAAGAAATTGCGAATTGTCATACGTGCGTAAAAAGTTAAGGAAGGTGAAACGGATGTTAATCATAATGTCAAGAGTGGTGGAAGATTGTTAAAATTAATTGGTGTATCTGCGGATAAGTTTAAGAAAAATTGTAAATATTTAACGCGTCAGATGAAAGTTGGTAGATATGAATGTAATGTGAACGCAGTGAATAAGCAGATTAAGGGACAGCGAGAACAGCTGATCATGGTTCTCAACAAAGAAGATGTAATTAAATGTTTTGCAAATAGATTTAAGAAAAGCTCCCGAAAAAGGTACAAGGCAAAATTACTTGGTATAAAAGGTTGTCGTAAAATTAAGCGAAACGTAATGTTTAGCAGAAAATTTGTTTCCATTGCTCAAAAATATGCATCCTATGGTAACAACAGAGTAGAAGAAATTTTGTATGTGTTAAATAGTTGTGATGATTGTGGATTTCCTTGGAATCCAGGGGGAAACCGGATGCTGTATTTTTTACTAATGTCAAAGCTTTTAAATAAATTGGCTATGTTTGAAGTTTATTATTGTCCTTGGAACCCAGGTGGAAAAACCCAATGCGGTATTTTGGTAAATGTAAAAAAAAAATTGTTACATTAAATGCCAAAAATAGCTGTTATGCCAGACGTCAAATGACTTTGTAGTAGATGTAAGAAACAGCTGATGGCAGATAAAAAAAAATTATGTACTCCAAATGTAATTAGCTGTAAAAACCATGTGGTCAGTTGACTGTTTTCGACGTACATCTAAGAGCTGAATGTCAAACTAATAAATGTCATATGATACATTAAAAACAGCTGAGAATGAGTAAAATTTTATGCAAACAAATTGTAAAGAAACATATGTTCTGTCTAAAACAGCTGATTGAAATTTAAATTGTGAAATGACAAAGATTCAGCCAACTGTCAATGGATGTAAATGTCAAGTGTTTAAATTGATTTACATTCACTCTAAGAAAGTCTCCCAAGCAACACATCAGAGAAAATGTGTGGGAAGAAAAAAAAATGTAAATGGAAAAATTGTTTGGAAAAATAAAATGTGTAATTAGAATTAAAGTTGGTTAATTGAGTGATTTGTAAATTTACTCAATGTTTGCTCTTATGAAAGAATATGTCAAAGAGAATTGTAATTAGTTCTAAGTGAATTTTTGTTAATATTTTGTAATTTTGATTAAGGGCGTTGGTCATTCATATTGTTTACGACTGTGGTTCAGTGAGTGTCATATTAAAAAATTGTACAATTTTTTAAATTCATTGTGGGTGGGGAAAATGTAACATGAAAAGTTACACTTAACAATGCAGGCCAGCTTGCGAGTTGCAATTGTTGAGGAATTGATGCAACTTGGGCCAACAATGTAGTCTGGCGAGACTTTGAGAGTCGTCATGGGGTAATGAAAGGAGCAGGTTGTGTCGGCGGGAAGACGAGAGAATGACCACGCCCTGCAGATATAATTATTTTTCATGCTCTGATTGGAATTAAAACTATTAAAATCAATTTTTGGTATTTTTATGAAAAATACCTGGTGCCCTAAAGGAATAAAGAAATCCTCGAATAAGGAGGAACGCAGAATCCGCTACAAAATATATATATATATATATTTTTATATATATATATATATATAATGTTAGAACATCTAACTGCCATGCCACTAGTATGCTCTGTCATCAAGAATTGGTCTCAGGCTATCAAAAAAATTTGACATTTTCATGCATCCCAGCCACATAAATTTAAGGAAAGTCAAGTGCTCTTTTCTGTCTCCTTTTCAAACATAAATGAATTAATTATATATTTCTTTTCTACATAGTAAACTTTGTTAATGTAAAATTACAAGTTTTATTTTAGATATACAAACATATATATATACTACAGTTTGAGTCAAATTGATATACATATTTACCAAAAAATAACATCACTGTGTATTGACAAATAATAATTTATACTGTATAGAGACTTTTAGCATCCCCTTCAGATTCATCACCAATAATGTGTAAATCTTTTTAGGTGCCTATTTCTAATGTTAATGATGTGACTAATGCAAAAAAAACGATAATGTCTGATGAGTAAATTTTTAAAGATTCTTTACATTTTTTCATACACAATATAATAACGTTAAATTTACATAATATTTATCACATTTCATTCCATAAAAAAATAAAATCATTTACTTACAAAATACAAAAATCTAAGAAGTCACCATTTTTTCTGAATAAAATTCAACCTAACTATACTAACCGACAATATTTAAAGCAAGTTAGAACAAATGTTGAAAAAGCTTGTATTCCTTGTTTATATTTAATATTGACAAAAACATAGCAGAGAATATACCTCTTTTCAAAATAAATATAGAAATCATTCTGTTCAAATTATTCCTTTTAAATGTTAGGCTATATAATTACAATGGCAAATACAAAATTTATACAGTAAAATATATGCAAGACTCACAGATACAAATTGTAACACTACACTTCCTGACGTTTGCTGTCACATGTTGTACGCCATCCATGTAAATCACAAACTTGATTTTGGAATCAACCTAAAGCCAAATCAATTTGTCAAAAACAACATGCCAAGAAGATGGCATTACTGGAAAAATAAGTTATATATGTGTTCATATACATAGAAGCAACAACGGACAATGTGACATTGTCAAATTAACTGAAATAGAGATAGAGAGTGTCTGATATACCTTACACTGATTGTTGGCATTGCCAGGTTAGGAAGATTTAACAATCTAAGACTCCTCCACAGGGCAAAATAAGGCAAAATGATGTGTAGTCTGTTTCTGTCCTGAGGAATGGGGCTCAGGGGCTTGAAAATTTGACATGTTTATTACTTCCTAACTTGGTGATGCCAAATATCAGCTTAAGGAACATCAGCAACTCCCTATTTCCACTATAGATGATGTAAAATTCTAGGACAAAGACCTTCACATGAAAGTCACTGATTTCTAGGAAGCAGAAAAGTTCCAATAAATGTAGGAAGCACCATACAATCACACTTATAGTTGATAATGTAACTTCAAAATGAAAGGAACCAGAGTGTTCAAATATCACACACATTCACAAAAGCCAAGATAAAAAGTTGTACCTGCCTGAGAAGGAGAATAGTGTCTTCAAAACTTATGAAAAACCTGTCTTACCAAATTCAAGTAAACCCCCCCCCCCTCTCTCTCTCTCTCCCCCTCTCCCCCCTGTCTGAATGGTGCATGAATCCCAGAAGAATGGAAAATATCCGTAATGTCTGCAATTCTTAAGAAAGTTGATAAAAATAAGTGCAAGAACTACCAGGGAAACGCGGTGACCAACACAGTCAGTAAGATACTAAAACACAAAATTGAATGTGAATACAAAGACTATGAAGCAGAAGAACAGGCGGGGTTCAGAACCGGCAGATCCATGGTAGACCACATATTTCTTGTCACACAGGCTATTGAAAAAAGGACTAGTATGGATCAAGAAACGCATCTACTATATGTCGACTTACAGAAGGCATATAATAGTGTACCACTAAGCAGACTTTGGACAACATTAGAACAAATGAATATCAAATTTGGGGTAATACAGGCAGTTTGGAGATTATACACAAATAACCTGATAAAAATTAAAGCAGGACGAAATATATCAAACAGATTTACTGTAACAAAGGAACTTAAACACAGTTGTTGTATATCCCCAACTATTTACAAAATATATTTAAAACAGGCACTAAAAGCATGGAAAAGGAAATGCAGTGGCATGGGATTACCTCTCAATGACCTTATACACATAGTGTTTTGCAGACGATCAGATTGTAATAGCTCAAGACCATGAGGACTTAAGCTATATGACCAGAAAATTAATTGAGGCATACAAAAAATGGGGAACAAGATTAATATATAAAAAACATAATGTACGTGCATTGGAGGAACAGCACATAATATTATATTAGAAGATGGTAAAGAAATTAAAAACTGCAACCAATATAAATATTTAGGCATAAAGATAACACAAGATTGAAAAGTAGGTGAGGCCATACAAGACAGGAACATCCAAGATAAAAGAGCCACATCCATGATGAATGTAATACTATGTGACCAAACCATACCCAAAGAAAACAAAAAACTGATCTACTACACAGTAATGAATAGTATAGTAACATACAGTAGTGAAGTATGGCCAATCAAACAAAGTAATGAAATAATGTTAATCACGACTGAAATGGACTTTTGGAGGAAAGCAGCAGGAAAATCCAAACGTGAAAAAATAAAAAATGATAGGATCAGAGAAACAATGGGAGTTGAGAAGACAACAGTGGACGACATAAAAAATAAACAATTAAAATGGTACGGACATGTACAATGAATGATAAATAATAGATTACCAAAACAGGTCCTGATATGGACATCGCAAGGACACAGAAGAAGAGGAAGGCCAAGGAGCTGGAAAGATGGAATCAACAAGGAAATGCAAGAGAGAGAATTACACAAAGAATTGTGGAAAAATAGAGAAGAATGGCGATTAGGAATCGGAAGGAGACGTAGAACACTATAAAGCCGAAATACTATTGTACAATAACTTCATGAAATCTGAAACAGTGTAGCAGCATAAAAGATTATTCACCAATTCTTTAAGACAAACACTCTGGCATAACATATTGTGGAAATATACAAATTAATAAATTAGAAATTTTATTTATTACCTCATATTTATTAGCCTGTGAGCTTCTCTCCACCCACTTTCAATAGCCCCGTGAACTGTTGAATAATAGTGGTCATGTGATGCCTCACCAGCAAACATTAACACCTTAAAAAGAGTAATAATAAAAAACCTAAATAAAATTAAATAGGTGCCTGAAACTGATTCATAATGTTTAATATGTTACTTGTGTGCTTTTAATATGGTTGGACTATGTTTTATTTTTACTAGTTTTATATTTAATGATGACACAGACATCAATATGTTTATTATTAAAATCATTATTTAACAGCACAATGTTTAACAATAGCACTTGATGAAATAATAACAAAAACATGTATATTTATTAAATCAGGACTTCAAGGTTTGAACTGAAACATTGTGCACAACATAAGTCTATTACACATATCAATAGCTGAATGAACTAACAATGAAACACAAAACTGTCCTCTTTATTAAAAGTCAAAGATTTTGTACATACAGATATTACACAAAATTCATTAAATGATAAATATTTAAATATACACAAATAAAGAACCGATTACTTTGTCTATTGTTTTTTATAGTCACCATTCTTTTATTTTTCCACATTTTTTAATTGTAATAATGGCTCTAGTTTTTTATAACACAATACTTAAAATACAAGACTAGTGTAATGAATCATTTAAAAACATTATAGATTTTTTAAATATTTCCCAAGATATTAAATATAATCAATTAATTTTAATAGGCCAGGCATAATGAATAGATTATAGTATGGGTAAAGAAAACAATGAATTATGTCAAGATGACCAGCATTAGGAGATATCAATACGAAAAATGAAGGTGAAATTATATGGTGATATGGAAAAATATATATATATATATTGTAATATCCTCTTCGTGGGATAGGTTTAAAATTATCTTAAGTACAATTTTTAAATGGTTTTATATATTTTATATTTATCAATTTTATCTTTACAATGTTTAGATAAAACAATATCTCAGGTGATTTTGGATTTCTCGAGAAATGAAGTAAACAGTTACTGAAAAATAGAAAAAAAAAATCATTTAAATTTATATAATCAGCAAAATGAGCAAGTTTCACAGATATGTTGAACTTGCCCAAAATTCAGGGCCTATAAACATTTAACCTCACGAATGCTTCCATGTCTGTCTGTCTTTAGGCATGCCTTGCACCTGCTTTACATCCAGGAATGTAGTGTGATCCAGGTCCAACTCTTCTCACATCACCATCTCGTATGATCTCTCAGGTCCTTCTCCTCCATGTCTCACATCACCATCTAGTCTGATCTCTCAGGCTCATCTCCATCTCTCACATCATCATCTCGTCTGGCCGTCTCTCCTCGTCTCCTTTTTAAATTCTCGCCCCGGGTGTTCCCCGCCACTGGGTTTTCATACAAAATCCCAGGGGTTCCCCTCGGGATTTCACACATGCCCCTAAATTTCCCCTGCAGGATTTTACACATGCCCTGGGAGTTCCACACAGGGGTTCACCCACTTTTAGCCAATTTAAGTCTTCATTTTTGTTGGCCTCTACCATCGTCGCACAAAACCTTCTTCATTGTATGCCCAACTGCACCTCACAATAACAACAATTACCGACAATTGCTCCTGAATCCCCTTCACATTACAAGATTAAATTAATCATTTATATACTATTTGCACCTCAAAATCAAACTATATAACCAAAATCAGCAGGCACCTGTTTTTACATTACAATATATATATATATATATATATATATATATATATAATATATATATATAATTAATGGGGAAAGGACAGAGAGATAGAAAGAAGATGACTTACCTGAGGTTCATAGATGGTAGACACCTTGTGAGTTTTGGAGAACTTGAATTTTTGGAGGCACCGCCCCCTTCATCAGAAGGTTAGGAAGACATTTCCAGTGATCGGCTAGCCGATGACTGAGAAGGGGGCGGTGCCTCCAAAAATTCAAGTTCTCCAAAACTCACAAGGTGTCTACCATCTATGAACCTCAGGTAAGTCATCTTCTTTCTATCTCTCTGTCCTTTCCCCATTAATTGTTTTAAACATGACAATGTCATTTCCTATTCTCATTATTTATATATATATATATATTATATAATATATATATTTATTTTATTGGATAAGTGATGAAGTCACACATTGGATAATTGGATAGAAGAGCAGCAAATTTTGGCTGCTCAGTCGTCGGCTAGCCGATCACTGGAAATATATATATAATATATATTATATATATATATATATATATATATATATATATATAATGGGGAAAGGACAGAGAGATGGAAAGAAGGTGACTTACTGAGTTCAAAGATGGTAGACACCTTGTTTGGTTTAGAGTACTTGAATTTTTGGAGGCACCGCCCCCTTCATCAGAAGGTTAGGAAGACATATCCAGTGATCGGCTAGCCGACGACTGATGAAGGGGGCGGTGCCTCCAAAAATTCAAGTTCTCCAAAACTCACAAGGTGTCTACCATCTATGAACCTCAGGTAAGTCATCTTCTTTCTATCTCTCTGTCCTTTCCCCATTAATTGTTTTAAACATGACAATGTCATTTCCTATCTCATATTTATATATATATATATATATATACACACATTGATAGTGCAATAAAAATCTTCCATGCTGTACAATTATCCAATGTGTGACTTCGTCACTTATCCAATATGTAATTTATCCTTACCGGATGCTCCTAATTCTTCCATCCCTCTTCTCTATCCATCCTAACTTGACAACCTAATATATAGACCGAAAGCGTTTGGTTGGTCATACTTGATGTGGTGGCGGAGTCGGTAAGACGCGCGCCACGACTCAAGTGGCGGTTACACTGCGGATTTCGTGTACCCAGGTTTGAGTCCTGGCAACACCAAATTTTTTCAGTCCTTCTTCCTTGTTTCATTCCCTTCTACACTCAACATATGTATTTCTTTGTGCATGATTCCATGCCGTACATATGATTCAAAGAGCGAATTTCCTGCCTTTCTCCCAAATATTTCTATCCAATTATCCAATGTGTGACTTCATCACTTATCCAATAAATAAATATATATTATATATATATATATATATAACCAATTAATGGGGAAAGGACAGAGAGATGGAAAGAAGGTGACTTACCTGAGGTTCAAAGATGGCAGACACCTTGTGAGGTTTAGAGTACTTGAATTTTCGGAGGCACCGCCTCCTTCATCAGAAAGTTAGGAAGACATTTCCAGTGATCGGCTGGCCGACGGCTGAGACCCACATTCTTTCTATCTCTCTGTCCTTTCCCCATTAATTGTTTTAAACATGACAATGTCATTTCCTATCTCATATATATATATATATATATATATATATATATATATATATATATATATATCGATAGCAGCTTGAAATAATAAGCGTCATAGTATTGGTTAGTTTAAATTATGCTCACTTCAAACTTAGATCAGCCAATCAGTCTGATGAAGGGGGCAGTGCGTCTGAAAATTTAAAGTACTCCAAACCTCAGAAGGTGCCTACCATCTATGAACCTACTTTATACCTCTCTTTTTTTTCCCTTATTAATTGTAGGTATTGTATTGTATATTGTAGGTATATATTGTAGGTATATATACAGAAGAGAGAAATGCAAAGGCTGGAATATCTAAGCAAATTAGGGATGATGTGGTAGTTATGTAGAACTGACAAGGCTTCCACAGAATAGATTAGCATGGAGGGTTGCATCAAGCCAGTTTAAGGACTGAAAACTATAACAATAAAAACATTATAAGTTATGCTATACTACTCTTAGCTGTTAAATCACAGAAAATGAAACACAGCAATAAAAATACTTCAAGTATTTTACCTGCTTTCCAGAGGAATTGGTAACTGGCTCAGCCAAAAATGCTGCACTGGTACCTAATCGTTCAGTATCCATAGAACGGAAACTATATGACCCACGAAAGTGAGTATTTTTTGACCATGTTGACCTAAAATGTAATAAAATTATTTTTCAGTAATCTGTGAATGAATTATTGCAAAATTTATATTTTACCTTTTAATTGCTTCAGGTTGTGGTATTTTAAACTTTTCCCCAACAAATCTCTTCAGGAGTGCAATGCAATTTTCACAAACTTCTGAATCTGTCATCAGTTCCATCTGACGAGCCTTTGGTCCAACAATCCAGCCACAAAGAAGTGTAGGTGCTCCTTCAACTTCATAAAAACCAAATACTTCATCAATCCACTCAGCCTAGAAAAGATTAAATTTATAATAAAAACACGAAAAGGATTTATTAAATAATAAATTTGATATTTACAGTGATTTCTAACACATAGAATGGGAGGTCAGGTGTAGTGTGGTGAAAAAGTTAGAAGGGGGGAGGGGGTAGAGAGAGATATCAAGCTAAAGATATTGAGGATAATGTGACAATGTCTCAAAAATTCATCTAGATATGAACAAGAGAGAAAGAGAGGGAGACTGGTGTGGATTACCCAAGCGTGAAACATGTGCACAGTACATGCTTTTAGCCTTTAATAAGAAATTGGAAATAAAAATAAAATAAAATTATACATCCAGAATTTCAAAACAGATATTTTAGATATTCTATAAAAATTGGCACATGGATTCTAATAATAAGTTTATGGATTACCAAGCATGGAGTATTAAAATACAATTTTCTCTATCTGTGTTTGCTTTTGAAGAAGGGTAAAAGTAGTTACAATCATCAAATTTATGACCAGTAGTGGGATACTCTGATGTGATTATTATCACTCTAAGTCAGTGGTTCCTAATAAGTGTGCCTGAGTGCACCAGATGAATGTCATTCAGGCATAACAAATGAACATATTTCAATAACTGTTATATATAAAAAATATTGTTCAATGAATTATTTTATAAAGTTTGGTCTAGTGTTAATTCAGTATTCATTTATCTTTTGGGAAGTAACGATTCTTGTCATACAGTTTTGTAAAACTCACTACTAGGCAACATTCCAAATCCATGTTCTGTGCAAAATAAAGACCCTGCTGCTGTTTGGGACAATATTACAAAATTCTTTCATGTTCTGTATCAAGTTACAGTAATAGGATGATAATTGATTATGTCAATTATTATTTAAAAAGATAAGCTCTCGATGTCATATACCAGTATCAGATTTTCTCTTCATTAACTGAATAAAATGAAAATATAAATATGTCTTACAGAAACTAATGAAATTATGACATACAATCTATTTAAAACAGGATGTTGATTTGATTCTTAGGCGTATTATTAATTCAATTTGTCTTTAAGAAAATCAAGAGCATTATCAAATTATTAACTAAATAATTGTCACTAAATAGTTTTTATTATAATAAAAATAAAATTTTCTAACAAATTTTGAACATACATAAGTTTTTGATTCTTTCAGTTCCTTCAAATCTTCCGGAGTCCAAAGGAGAGCAAATCCATAACAGTCATCAGGCCACCAGCGATAGGGAAATTTAATGTATATTTTATCAACAGTACCAATTCCCAAGCCCTGAAAATGATTAAAAATCATAAAATGTGAGCCTCATGTCAAAAATAATGATAAAATATAAATATAATCATAAAATAAAGTATTCTCTTTCAGGGACATAAATAAAATGCAATAATTATGAATCATCTATCTGCATATTCAGTTACATTTTAAATTCAAGTAGTTTATTTTTCCGGTTTCAGCCAAGCAAAAGTTAATATCAAAGCTTTATATTCATGTAAATAAAAAGTTGTTTCTTGTTTATTCAAATACCAAGAAAATTACAAAATAAACTAAAAACTGAAATTGAATTCAGTCATTAATAAAATTGATAATAACTGATTTTTCCCAAAATTAAGTTAATTTTAAACACTCACTCTTATTGCATCAATCTTACAGGGGGGTAATTCAGGTTTGAACAGAGTGTTCACTTGATCTTTTAATACCCCTAATGATACTGTCAATATTATGTGATCTGCAATGAATGTGGATCCATCAGTGCACTTGACACACACTTTTCCATTTTCATTCACTGGCATTCCATCCCAAATAATTTCACAAACTTCTTTATTAAGGTGTAATCTATCTTTCAATGGTAATTCTTCAGCTGGTTCAGGGTACTTTCTCTGCAAAATATATGTAGTGCAAACTATATGTGAATTAATTATAACAATTATAAATAAATAGATAATATTACTCATCAAAAAATCTATTAAGCAATTATTGTATTTAAAAAAACTCAAGGATGTTCATGAACACTATAATAAAACTTTCATTTTTTTAAATGTTTTTAATACATTATATTGTTCAACATTTACAAATTTAGTAAATCAATAAATACAATGCCAAAATTAATTAAGTGGCACAATAATTTTATTTTCATGTAATTTAAACATGAAGCGTAGTTGGATATGAAATTATGAACTAAAACTGTATATACTAAAATTGTAAGAGCCAAAAAGATACTTTCAGTGAATAGAAGTTGTCTCAAAAACCATATCATCAAATCACCGATCATTGGTAATGTATCTAAAACAATAAATATATTCTCTAACCCTTAGAGAAATGGAGGTCACAATGATCTAAATACAAGGAATCAACTGGATAGTACAGATAAATTAATGCTTGCTCTTCAAAAAAATAAAAAATTATATAAATTTAATCTCTCATTTCAAAATAGATTATCTCAGTGCATTAAAAAGCTATAAAGTAGAATGTTGGTAACAAGAGTTAAAAAACTGTACTGACACACTATTGATTTTCATACTCACCATTAATATATCTAAAATATTATGATAACCGCCATTTTTCCAGGCCCACAAAATATGTCCTTCACATTTCCAATAGTCAGTCAGGCCCTTGCCAGATGCAATAAACCATGAATCTGAACCATCAACTGACTTTTCATATTTTGAATACCAATCCAAAAATCTATCTGCCAAGGCCACATCATCTTTTGAAATTGTACCATCATTAATGTATTTCTGAAATCTAGAATGTGAAGTTTGCTTATTATCATAAAAGCTATGCAGTATGAGAAAACACTTAGAAGTTGATGAATAAATCTTATTTAGAATTATATAGTTGTGATATAAACCGAACAGTGGCTAAGAAATAGTTCATCTCTGACTCACTAAGAAACCCATGATGTATGGTCTTCAGGTCTACAATACCTTAAGAAGAAATATGCAACATGTCCAAAAAATTAATTTTCTAAACTTTGAGTAATTAAATATAACTCATTCTAATCAAGATATATACTAGGCATACTGGGACAGTCAGTATACCAGGATATCAAAGTATCAGTAATAAAGAACAAAAGAAATTCCTCATTAACTCACTCCATATTAAAGAAGTCACCCACAGAGCCATTAAAATCTTTGAGTTCTTCATCACTACGAGTATTTATAGTTTCCAACAGATTTAGAAAAAATCCAACTTTGTCTTCAGAAACTAAGTTTCCAGCAGAGTCAAGAAATATTATGCCAGCTTCTGACATTTCCACAAAATTAACTTCCAAAAGATTTAACTGGTTTGCTGTTTCAAACACTACATTTCCTTTTTCACCATGTACCCATTGGGCTCCAAGATCCACAATGTTTCCACCTGTAGATATATGTAAAAATGGAATTATTTTACAAAGTAAGGATATTGTTATTAACTGATCCAAAAAGCTGAAACTGATTTTAAAATAGTAAAATGTTGCTAAATAAATTAGGTACAGGGACCAAAAAAGAATTAGTTAACTCCATTATCATGAACAACCTTAAGATATGTATAGAAAAATAAACATATAATCAAATATTTACTTTTTCACTCACCAAAATTGGTAGACCATATTCTGCCTCCAATCCTATCTTCAGCTTCTAATACCAAAAACTCAGAAAATCCCTTTTCCAAAAGACGACATGAGGCAGCAATGCCAGCTGCACCCGCACCAATTATTAATACTTTCGTTTCCTGCATTTGTGTTTTTTTTTCAAATTCAAATAACCATAAAAATGAATGAAATTTTAAAAATGAAGAACCTAAAAAGTAAGTTAAAAAATAAGTTAGTTAATTCATTACATTATTAATTATTTCTAAAAAAATACCTACAGTTTATGTATCTTTTAGAGAAGTGTAATGAGGTTTATGTGGGAAATTTGTCAGCAATTATTTGTTGGTTGTTTCAATCAACATTGCAAGTGATATTGTATTTTTCTACCACTGTTACTGATAATAATATTTGTATCAACACTAACTTGGAAATAACTGCCACTGGAAGGAGATTAGGAACTTCTAAGGTAATTAGTTCTTGGCAGTGAAACAAAAGTTAGCACTGTGACTGGTCATTTATTGCATGAGTATGAGCATTATTAAAGTAATATTTCAGGCTTCACAACAGCTTTATAAATAAACTATTTGCATGCTAGAATTCTTCCTGTTGTGGGGGCAAGTTTGGCAATTTTTAACTCTTTGACTGAAATGAGAAGTATGCATTCCTTCTGAATAGCTAATCCAAATTATATTTATAGTCATATCTAAACCCTTTAAAAACTACTGCTAGTATCAACAAGGTGTAGAAATTAAGTAACCGAAATGTTCTCAACCCATGAACATTTTAAGTAATCATAACCAGTTGTATTCATGTTGGTAATTAATAGTAGTTCTATGATATGTATTATTCCAGCCAAATAATTTAAGACATCAAACTTTAGTAAAAAGTAAGAAGATTGTTTTGTCTTATTAGATTAATATATCCCTCAATTGCAACCAATTTATATTTGAAATATTTTTTTATATTTCCACATTAGTTGCAAAGGCGTAACAAGGGGAGGATGGCACACCTCGAGAGGCACTTTCTAGGGGCTGCAAAATTTTATGTGTGTTGTGGTATTCAGTCCAAAGACTGGTCTGATAGAACCCTCCAAGCTAACCTATTCTGTGCAAACCTTTTCATTTCCGCTTAAGTACCACATCCTCCCAAATCTGCTTATCTCCCCCTATTCTGTTTAAAACTTCCTTGTAAGTGATTCTATCAAACCATCTTATTTTCAGCATTCTCCTAAAGCACCACATTTCAAAGGCTTCTATTCTTTTCCTTTCTGTAACTCCTACAATCCACATTTCACACCCATATAATGTTACACTCCATACAAACATTTTAGCAATGATTTACTAATATTCACACTTATATTACCCAAAAGTAAATTCCTCTTCTTCATGAAAGTCACCCTCACCTGTGTCCTACTCTTTATGTCTACTATACTTCTACCATCCCTAATTATTACGCTTCCCAAGAAGCAGAATTCCTTAACTTTATCCCTTCCCTTGTTATTCCACTATTTCCCATAAACTGCACTCTATTACCTTGGATTTCTCTCTATTAATCCTCATATTGAACTCTTTCTCCAGGACCATGTTTATGACATTTATTATGGTTTTCAAGTCTTCTTATGACTCCCCTTCTACTACAATATTATCGACAAAGCATAGGGTTTTTATAAAAGTTTAAATAATGCCCAAAACAGCCAAAAAAATACATGTAATTGTTTTTAAATTATAATTGTTATGTTTCACTAAATTTTTTTATCTGTTTTTGGCCTTATTTAAACTTACAGACTATAATGACTATTATATTATATGACAGGGTTTTCCATATTAACTTCTTTTATGGTCTGATGTATACATATATATAAGTTAAACAGCATGGGCGACGGACTGCATTCTTGTCTTAATCCTTTCTTGATTTCTGCTTTATTTTATTGTAAAATTTTATAATAAATAATAACCTGTAATCTGAAATAAATTGGTGAATCTTGTACAATACGTAATCACAAATATATTCTTTCCAGGAACTTGTTTAGAATTTGTACAAATTTTGGAGCCTTTCTGATTTAAATACTTAATTAATGGTGCGCCGAATTTGGCGTACACCCCGGGCGGCTGAAATCACTTTTATTGAAATTACAGAGCAATAAGACGAATGTAAAAAATGTACTGATTCTCTTATTACATGCATACAATTTTCTAAAGTATTGAATTATTATTTGGGCACGTGAAATGATTTTTCAACATGACGACCCTCTTCAATGTAGAAGCAAATTTTCGTTCTTCGTCCGCTCATTTCCGTGAAATAATGGTAGCCGAGAGTCCAAACAGACTTTGGTCATTATAATTTAATTGATAATGTTCGGTCCTAAGGTAGATAATCATCACGGTTGTTTTTTTTAAGATATTTGACTGGAAAACTCGATCATCAGCGAATGGGAAAATCAATTGTTTAATAAATTCTTATCACGAAGAGAAATTTCATATAAAAATCAAAACGAAGTATATTGTGGCCTGCACTGTTCACTTGAACATAATAACTAAGGCATTCGAAAAGTATTTTTCTCTAATACGAAGATCATGCCCACGACCGCGCTTACTAAAATTATTTTGAGATTTAATTATTCAAAACGGCAACATTTGTTCAATAGCCTATATAAGCCGTATTTAAAATCCTAAGGTTCTAATGTTCCCTTTCCTCCAGTTAGATAGCAGTGGATATAAAGGAAATAAACGACGAACGTAAATAATTAATTGTAAAATGGAAACTAAAGTTGTTACAAGTTTCCCGCATTACCTCACAGTTCGACTCGGAATGGTTTCTGCATCAGCAAAACACACATTTGGGTCTTGCTGACTGATAAGTTGATTAATCTGGATAAGAAAATTAGACGATAGTGGGGGAAGGCAATGCCGGCAAAACCATTTCCGCGGGTTATCAGAAGCTTATGTCACTGATAAGCAAAACTTATTATATAACACATTATATAACGACTTTCTCGGTTTTGGTATCTTTCGAAAAATTTATAACAAGACTTAAAGTAATAGAGTAACCAACTACAACAGACGTGGCTGCAATTTAAAAAATCGTATTTGCTTTTCATTTTTCACGCCGATGTCTCTCTGGCCTTAAACACTCAGTTCCTACATTGTAATTTTACTCTGTGTTCCTTTAATTACTAAGGTCATCAGTTAAAAGGTTACAATTTCCTGAATTATCCAGTGAAATGTTCTTATGAATTCTTCCAACAAATACTTATTTACATTATTCTATATCTGGGATGCTCGTTTTACTCCTTATCATCATGTTATTTATAAAATGTCACCTCTTGTAATTATCAAGTTTATAATTCCCTGAATCCTCATTGCAATTATCACATTTTAATAAAACGCTATTGCCATTAATTTCATACTTATAACATTTTTCACACAACTTTATAAGAGCCAAAATTTTATTTCAACTCTGTGTATTGTTGTAGATATAAGTATTTATGTTTGCTGTAAATGCATGGTTTACTGCTAAAATAAAAATATATTCCATTAAAATCTAACATGGATTTGTTCTTTAAACACATTACATATCAGATTACAGTTGCAGTTCTCCATTGTGTGACAGAAAGTTACATTTTAACACCAAGAGGAAGAAAAAATTAGTGTGATGGTAATAAAAGGTTAAACCATCTTTTGATGGATACTTGTAAACTCTGACAAAATGTATTCAAAATATAAGACCTAATACACATTCTTGAAATTTGTAGACAATCAAACCTTTATTTATATACTGTATTCAGCTGCTGAAAGCAACTACCTGTTCAATGAATCCTCGTTATGGTATATATATTTTCAAGTTGTCTGGTGTACACAGAACAGTCGTTAAAAATAACACCTCACTACTTATATATATATATAATATATATGGTTCTAATTCTTCATGTTAAAGGAAATGAAATGTCTAACTTCTGTTCACACAGTTCTGAATGAGAAAACCCTAGGTTCCATGTGTTTTGGAAATTGCACCAATTTAGCTATTTGAACACAAATTAATTCTTCCTTATTATTGACATATTTTTCCCTGACAACAATTCAGTGTTTCTGTGTCTTATAATCAGACTGAAGGCATGCTTTTGGTACTTGTATCCAATGGACATTTTCCCAACCATAAATTGTATGCCAACTTTTTTTAATAATTATTTAATAACCAACCTTAAGGTTTTTCTTAATGTGTATTCTATCCAGAAATTTTCTACAGATTGCACTCCGTCATTATGAATTCAATTACATGCTGATACATAGTAATAGAGATGGGGAGAAATTTCAAATTATTTAACCTTCGAAAATTATTAATTTCAATTCAAAATGAATTAATTTATGAATATTGGTTTCTGTAGTTAGCCCATTTGAAAAAAATGATTATAACCAGTCAATTGCTTCCCAGATATCTATGAAATGCCATCTTTCAAGAATGTAAAATTTCAAATTTCTGAATTCTGCAAAGACTGAAAATACATCATTTGAATAGAGTGAGGGTGATTTTCCAAATAATGTGCAAGATTTGTCATCCATAATCATCTATTTGTATGAATGAATATCATCTTCATCTAAAAATCACTTAAATGTTCTAGAAGCATAGATTCTGAGTGCAAAGAAAGTTTTACATAACCAAATAATGGGACAATAAAAATAAGTAAGTTTGCCAGAACTCCAGTTTGTTTTAATGTCCATTCTTTGACTATTAGATCAATGGAGTAAGCAAAGTCCAGCGCCAAGTTCTATACCATAACTTCACTTTCTTCCCTTTAAGGTCAAGCAATTTCTTAATAAGCATTTAGAACTACAAAATGTGACCATTTAATTTATATTTGACAGTATGAATCTAAATTTAGTTTCCCAATCAACTAGTTGAGAGATAGAATTTTCTTTACTTATTCTGGAATGTCCTTAACATCACTTTTCTGATTCATCACTTATGAATACTTGTAACTAAATCATTTAGACTCAGTCACCAATTTAAACATTTATCTTGATGGTTTCATATTAATTGAAATTAAACTAAAATCAATTTAATTAAAAAAATAATTTAAAAGTATTAAGTTGAAGATAATTGGAATAATTTAGTGGGTGTAGTGGGTGTTATGAATGAAAAGCAAACAAACGGTATTGTCGAAAGTACAAAGAACTAATGTGTGTGACGTTGCTCGCATAACTTCCATTACTCAAGTATTTAAAAACGGAAAAGGAAAATATTTGCCATAATGCTATACTAATTTTGAATTTCTTTTCACAATTATTGGAACTCAAATTGATATATACATTAAAATATATATAAACTGACACTGAACCCGCAACCACCTGAAAGCCAAAAATGTACTAATTTATTTTCGAATTAATCGTTACCATTTTTCCTTAAATGAATGGATTTGCAGGTGCCAGTGACAAATAAGTTCGCGGCTTTAGGAAACGTACAATGCCGGAGTAAACAGAACATAGCCTAATTCTGATTTCAACCATACAACTAAACGAATTCCAAGAACCCGAACCCCAGTTTGGTTTTTGTTATTTTTTCAATTTTATTGGTTGGCCGTGTATCTTTTATTTTTACTATTTGATACAAATGTACAATTCCAAACATGCAATTTGGTCACATTTGTAAATGTGAATGAAAGAATGGAAATAATAATAGCATAAGTTTAATGTAAATATTTATATTATCACATGTAATATAACAAATGAGTGAAGCGTTGTCTGCTGTAACAAGCATGCTTTCGATTTGTAAGAGACGAACCTTTCTTCTGTTTTCATTCTCCCAGAGTCGCCAACGTAACTGTGGCCTGGCGACGATTATCCAGTATCCTTAAAGCCACTGTAGCCAGCTTAAGAATTCAATTTACAATAATAAATATGCTCACTAATCGAAATATCGGAGTAAAATCTTAACGGAACGCAGAAATTTACATTTTACAAAATTACAATAAGAAATCTCCCTAAACAAGAAACGAATTGTTCGTTGTCGCGAGAAATATTTAAATACTTCAAGTTGAAGTTCTTAAATATCGTTCTTTAAACATTATGCCACACTCGTGGAAAAAGAACCAAAGAACAAGTAATAAAAGCAACGCAAGTATTGAATTCTGAATTAGTAGGCGTGTTTAACAGGTGAAAGTTTATATATGTAAACCAACACCGATACGAAAAGCGTGAACGCTTCAATCATTGTTTGATTAAAATAAAACACGATGTTCTAAAACCTTTTAAAGATTCAGTGGCGAGTCATGCACACGTTTTTGACATTTTTGCAGATTTAAATAATAATATTATGAGACTAATCGACGACAAAACCCAGCCACCGATCAATATAAGTTATTTCTTTTGTGTACAGTGAAATGATACGATTTTACTAACGATGTCCAATTCAACGCTTTAATTTAACTTATTCAAAACTGACATATGACAAGAAATCAAAGGCAGAGTTTTACTTATTTACCTTCAAATTAAATTTCATATTACTAATTGCTAAATAAATGTTTTGTGTTAACAATTGCTAAATAACCTAATTAAAAGTAAATAATGACTTCACTCTCATACACATCTTAGTTATATGTGTCTGTGTCTGGCTAATATTTATGGCATGTAAATGGCTGGGATAAAAATGAAACCTGGTTAAAGTGGTGGTTATCAGTCCTATGGCTCATCTGATACAACCCGCATTGCTAACCTATCCTTTGCAAGCCTTTCCTTTCAACATAGCTACCACATCCTCCTGTAATCTGCTTAGTGTATTCCATCTTTACTTCTCTCTTCTCCTCTTACCCCACTAACTTTACTCAATTTCTAATTTAACAAGACCCTCACATCTCAAAACGTGACCTATTAATCTATCACCTCCCTTGGTCAAAGTCCTCAAATTTGTTCTCTCATCCCCTATTCTTAGAACTTCCTACTTAGCTACTCTATCCACCCATCTGATTTTAAGCATTTTCCTATAGCACCACATTTTGAAAGCTTCTATTCTTTTCCTGTTTGCAGCTCCTATTGTCCACATTTCGCATCCATATAACATGACACTCCATACAAACATTTTTACTAATGATTTCCTAATATTTCCTATATTACACATAAGTAAATTCATCTTTTTTACAAAGACCTTTCTAGCTAGCTAGTTATTGCCCTAGTTATTATGCTGCTCAAGTAGCAGAATTACTTAACTTTCCTCAAACTATCCCTTCCTTGTTATTCAACTATTTCCCATACTGCAACACTATTCCTCAAAGATCACATACATACATACTTTTTATTATGTTTCCCAAGTCCTCTGCTTAGTCTCCTAATACCACAATATCATCAGCAAACCTCAGGGATTTTATTTCTTCTCCTTGCATTTTGATTCCCTTTCCATATTCATTTTTAACTTTCTTCATCGCCTTCTATATGTAAGTTAAGGAGCAGTGTCGATAGACTGCATCATTGCCTTACTCCTTTCTTTATTACTGCTTACTTTTTTTGCCCTTCAATTCCAATTACTGCTGATTGTTTTCTCAAATTTATTTCTTTTATATAACACTTGTTATATATATAATTGTATGAAGCTAAATTAATTGGCACCTAATGTGTACTAATTGAGTAATCTTACCACAATAATTCTATTTAAACACAGTCTGATTCTAAACTGTGATGTTATGTGTACATATTAAAGCTATCCATCCCAAAACACCTCTCAAAATACATTATCTGTATTCTAGATGTATTGGCTTGTATATCAGTGTAAATGAAGATTGAATTTTTCATAGTATATTGTTTATATAAACAATTCTTTGGTTTTTAATTGGTTAGTGTAAAGCAAGTCTTTGAAACATTGCTCTACATTTATGATATATCAAATTGATTGATAGTATTACCTTTGTAACCATTCATGACTGAAAACTTTTGAACTATGTGTCTTTAACGTTGTAATTTAATAAAGTTTTAATTATGAGAAGCACCTAAAACTTGTGTAGCTTTACTTTCTACAGTATATATTATGACAAATATAAATCCATGTTCTAATACCTAATACTATATTTTAACATCGAACATAATGTTACACTTTTGAATCCAAAGTATATTATGTTTATTGCAACAATTCTAATGTTAAATCTCTTTATCTAATTTGTTTTGTTGCAGTTTACATAATGATTTTAAACCATTCTAGAAGATTGGCTCGTATTCTCGGATTTCTTCCAGTAACATTAATTATGGGAAGTTCTGTCTGGTGAGTCATATTTTAATTTATAAACATTTGGCATGCTCCTTGGTATTCCGCATGATGTCGTCAATTTTCAATTTAGTTCAACTACTCCATGACTTACCCTTAATTGAGTGTTGGCTTTGCTACTTTGAATAGTATTATATTACTATATGGCTATGAGAAGAAATAAAAAAAATTGCACTTTGTCGATGATATTGTAGTATTAGGGGAGTCAGAAGATGACTTGGAAAACATAATAAATGGCATGAACGTAGTCCTTGAGAAAGTTCAATATGAGGATTAATAGAGGCAAAACCAAGGTAATGGAGTGTAGTACGGGAAACAGTGGAATAACAAAGGGTGTTAGAATGGATATTTTGACGGAAGTTAAGGAATTCTGCTACTTGAAGCCTTTGAAATGTGGTGCTACAGGCTGATGGGTGGAATCACAAACGAGGAAGTTCTAAATAGAATAGGGGAAAAGTGAACAATATGGATGACATTGACTAAGAGAAGGGATAGATTAATAGGCCACATTTTAAGACACGAGGGTCTTGTAAAATTAGCATTAGAGGGAAGTGTGTGGGATAGAACAGAAGAGGGAGGCCAAGGATGGAAATTGCTAAGCAGATTAGGGAGGATGTGGGTTGTGCTAGTTATAAGAAAATGAAAAGACTTGCACAAGATAGGTTAGCATGGCCGGGTTGCATCAGACCAGTCTTAGGAGTGAATACAACAACAACTTGAATATTATTTTAATTTTAAATACTGCCAGAAAAGACATATTTGTATGCATTATATTATTACACTTCATGCTTGTGTAATTAGTATTATTGCGATCTTTGCTAGTATTATTACAGTTTTATTAATTATAGATCCAATACAGTGCAAAATAGTGAGGCTTTACTTGTGTCAAACTATTTGTCCTCACCATGATCTATGGGAAATGATTATTCAATTTTGTTTGTAGTGGCAAGAGATACTCAAGTTAATTACCCTCCAATTTTCAATAAATATCATTCTTTCCTTCTTATGTTATTTCTATATCTCATCATTTGTTTATGAACATCTTTTCACATTGGCCCCACTAATGAAATTTCAGTAACTACGTAATATCTGCCTCCAAGGAACCATCTTGTATTATGTTAAAGATCTGAAATACTGATTGATATCTCTTTCCAGGGCAGTTGCAAATAGCAAGGAAAAGTCTGTAGATACAAATATGACTTTATTTGATTTTACTAAAACAAAATCAGTTGCTGAATGGACTGAACAATCAGACACAGTCCGAACTGTTGGGAAATCAAAGGCTGTCTTGGTACTACAAACAACACAAGAATTCCAAAGAGCCATTTTCTTTACACTCTTGAACCCACAACCAAATGGAGCAGGATTTGCAGGTGTTCGAACTGCTACTTCATTAGATTTAAGAAATTTCACAAGAATAAATGTCAAAGTAAGGGGTCAAGGTAACAATACTGGATACAAGGTTGTACTTCGCCATAAAGGGCTCGATGAAGAACCACATCCAACATATGAACAGTTTTTCACGGTAATATACAATCTGTTTGTTTAAAAAAATATATTATTAATTAATGGTTCTTCTTAGCTTAATGTTTCCTTAACAGATGTAACATTTCTCTTTTTTCTCTATTTTTATAAATTAAAGTATTAAATGTTCTTTAGTAATTGTTATTGATTTCTCTATCTACCTTGTTATGTTCTTAATAGTGTGATCTAATCCCAATATAATTTTATATATATTAAACCATTAATGAGGAACCGAAAGAGAGATAGAAAACTTTTTCTGATGAAGGGGGCGGTGCCTCCGAAAATTCAAGAACTCCAAACCTCACAAGGTGTCTACCATCTATGAACCTCAGGTAAGTCATCTACTTTATATCTCTCTTTTCTGTCCTTAACATGACAATGTCATTTCCTGAATCATATTTATACATACATAACACTTAATGAACCTGAGGTTCATGGATGGTTGGCACCTTGTAAGGTTTGGAGTTCTAAGGAAGTGGAAATGCTTCAATTGAAGCCCAGTAAAGCATATAGTTAATTTTAGAAGACATGAATGGAAAAATGTCAGTTGGAGTTCTTCAAATTTTCGAAGGTACCACCCCCTTCATCAGAATGTTAGGAAACATTTCCAGTGATCAGCTAGCCGACGACTCAGCAGACAAAATTTGCTGTGCGGTTAGCTTTGTTCTGAAACAATGGACCCCACCAGGCCACCAAATTCCTCTCTCAATGAGGGTCCCCATATGGACACACGTACACTCATTCAAACACACTCATCCTCAAAGGTGTCTATAAATATATATTTATGTACTAACTCACATACATACAAGCATATATCAGTGCATAAACAACATACACATGCATACCAAGGTATACAAATCAAAGTTTTAGTACATATACGAGGTATGTTCAAAAAGTATCACAAATTTTTAATTTCTGCGGGCTACGTATATTTTAGATATTTTTATGGCATTGTGTTTTATTTTTTATTCGCAAATGTTGGAGCAGAATGTAAATTGTTTTTCCTAGGAACTGAATTCGGAAAATAAGATATTTTTATAATATTGTATTGTATTTATTGATAGTCTCAAGTTGGGTATAAGCCCGGTGGAAGATACAAAATAAAATTCCTGAAACATAAATACTCCTAATCTAAAGAAAAATAACCTCAGTCCTTTAAAATTTCTATAGCCCTGAAAGAAAAAAGAGAAACATTACAATAATTATATTATCTTAACACTTCACTTTCATTTTTAAATTCGAATATACATTTATATTATTAAAAATACCCACTTCACACATTTTTTTAGATTTGTCCTGAACTTATTTTCCTGAAGAGGATTTCCTCCAAAGACTCCCTCAGGTAAATTATTCCAGTCGTTGATGCTCCTATTTAGGAATGAGAATTTACCATGATCTGTTTTTTGCTTTCTACATTTCACTTTGAATTGATGATCCCCTCTACCTATATAACTGGGGTTTCGCATTTGGAGCTAATTCCAATCCATGGTTTTCACCCCGTATAAGCTTTGAATAGCAAATGCAGCCTTTCTTTCTCCCTCCTTTTGACAATATCTCCCAGCCTAGCTGTTCTACTTTTTCATTCCTATGACCCGGCCCTACTCGCACAAAATTTGCAGCCCTTTTCTGAACTTACTCTAATGATTCTACTTGATTTTTTCTATAGGAATCCCAACAAACCGCCCCATATTCCAAAATTGGTCTAACTAAAGATAAAAATGCCACCTCCTTTGATTTTGAACTTCCCTTAAGTTCCTCATAATGCCAAGTCTGTTGTTGAAATATATCCTCAGGTATTTTCAGCTCGTTACTCTTGGAATTAGTCTATATTTCATATCATTTAACAACATGCGTTTTGTAAACGAGATTGAGCTGATTTTATTTCCATTAATTTTCATTTTATTTTCCTCAGCCCAACTATTGACTTTATGTAGATCTTCTTGTAATAATATCGCGTCTTGCTCGTTCGTTACCTTTCTGTAGATGATGCAGTCGTCATCGAAAAACCTTACCCCTAACTTAAAACAATTCGGTAAGTCATTAATAAATATTAAAAACAATAATGGGACGATTACAGAGCCTTGAGGAATTCCCGATGTTACAATGACTGAATCCGAAAATTGTTCTCCGATTTTGACTTTTTGCGATCTATCGCTTAAAAATTTTTCTACTCATAGTTCCACTCTTTTATCTATACCTGTTTTATTTAATTTATCCAATAGGATATCATGAGGCACTACATCAAAGGCTTTAGCGAAGTCTATGATAACCCCATCTATCTACCCCACAATATCTACTTCATTTGCTAACTCTTGAAATAGATTTATCATTTGGCTTCCCGAAAACCATGCTGACCATTAAAAAACCACCCTTTTCTATCAAATTCAGGTGTAATGTATGCTGCTAATAAGTGGTCCATAATCTTGCACACTACTGAAGTAAGACTGATGGTCTATAGTTTATGACGTCTGTTCTTTTACCAGATTTATAAATTGGTATAATAATAGCAGTTTTCCAATCCGCCGGAAGAACCGAATTATTAATTGATACGTTAAAAATTCTTATTAAGTACGGAATTATTGCCTCCCCTCCAAGTTTTAATAATTCTGTGGATATATCATCTGCACACCGTGACTTGTTTTTTAATTTACGTCATTATGTCTGATTGTTTTCGCCTTTATCTCAAAAAGTTTGGAACTTTTATCATTGTTCTTTTACCGAAATAGGTTTGCACTAACGTTAAATACTGCATTGAAGTATGAATTTAGTAGGTTTGCCTTTTCCCTACCCGATGTTATCCTGCAGTCGCTATTCTCTAAGACCGCCACTGAACATTGTTTTGTTTCCGCTTGCGAACGAATTTGTGAAGTTTCCCTCAGCTCTTCTGATGGCTACCGCTTATTATTTTCATAAGAACTTCTCTTGCGCCCATTTCTTTTCTATTTCTAATAATTTAAAAAACCTCAAGTTTTGGGAATTTTCAGTATTTACTTTTCTACGGGCATACGCGTGCCTATCGCGCCTATTTAACTGCTTTATATATCTGATGTAATATTCTGGATCGTTGTTTATTTTTAATATTTTCTGTGGAACGAACCTGTTTCTAGCTTCCTTTAATATGTATTTGAAATTATCCCAAATGTTATTTATATTTCCCCACTACACATGAGTTTAGATAATTGTTCGCATAGAAATGCTTGTAATTCTGAGGCGTCGGTTTTTGTGATATTGCCAAATTTTTCATATTTTCCTACCCGATTCTTTTTCCCTTGAGCATTTTATTTCTAAAAGTACGGTTTTGTGGTCACTCAAACCTGGAAGAATTTTACAATTAATAACACAGTTTTCCGGCCTTAACAGAAAAACATCTAGTATATTCTGTTCCGGTTGGGTTTAGTGACTACCTGCGTTATCCCAAGCTTTATTCACAAGCTTTGGCTTTTCATAGTTCCCTACTTTACTCTCCCAATTAACTTTCGGTAAATTTAGATCTCCAGCCACAATGACTTTCTCGGAAGATCCAGCCTGCAGTGTTTTCTCCTGCAGTTTCCTTGGAATTGTATAATTATCCTCAGGTGGTCTGTAGCATGCTATTAGCTCGATTTTTTCTTTTCCTGATTCTATTTCTAGGGACATTAACTCGTCTTCTACATCTGACCAAAGTAGTAAACTAGTTAATTTTAATTTTGTTAATACGAATATACTCCCTCCCCTTGACCCCCGAACCCTCTTCCTCGTATCCTCTGCATCGCCGATCGACCGTCGTCAGTATTCTCCCGCGCCGTTCTTCATCGCTGCTGCCGTCGGTGAACTTGACGCCCGCGATGTCATGTCCTTCTCCGCGATGCCGTGTTGATTTCCGACGTCTGCGGTGTCGTGTTGTTTACCTCGAACCAGCCGCTACCACTCTCGAGAAAAGAGCGCCCAGCTCTGCTGCACCTCTTCTGTTTAGATGAAGACTATCACGAGCGAGCAAAGAGACTGTCTCTCAACCACGAATTTGCGTCAACGTAGCAAACCCCTAATTTTTGTGCCAATGACTGGAAGCAGTCATTTAGAGCACCTACTCTTCGCCAGTGTACGTACATCTCTTCTCCGAAGCACTCCACTAATAACGACATTTGCCCTCAGATACTGTCTCTTCACTGCATTGCACCCGTTACATATTCCAGGTTTTTTCGCTTCACATCATTAGTCCCCACGTGAACAATAACGTTTTCAGGATCATCTTCTTTCAAACGTACGATTTCTCTTTGAAGTTGCTCAGTTCTAATTCCTGGGAAGCATTTTACCTTTACTTCTTCATTTTTAGATCCCAGGTGCCTAATTATTGAGTCTCAATAATGACGCATTTTTTCCTCGTTACTTTTACTTCACAGTCGGTCTTTAGCTTTTTATTTTATTCTTCCAGCAGTTTCATTTTATCTTCCCGTCGAGTTTAGTTTAGTAAGCTTCGAATAAAGTCGTTTGCAGCTAGATTGCTATCGGTGCATCTCTTACAGCTCCAATCGTTTTCAACTTTCTCGTCCCGTTTGATTTTTTGGCAGCTAAAGTGAAACCAATTCAAACGGATGCTGCAAATAATTCCAGTCTTCAAATTCTTTTTGCAGCTGCCGCACTTTATTGCTGAGTCACCTTGCACTCCTGGTCCTGGATTGACTTCCACTTACCAACAAGACACAATAAGCGCTATATAATCGTTCATAGCTGGTCTATTTTCTTTGCTGGTCCTGTTGCTAATAAAATTTAGATAGACCGACGTTTCGATGCGACATTGGCATCTTTCGCAAATAGCTCTTAAAGGGAATTTAAAGTTTTTAGGTAGTTCACTCCGATTCTTAAGCTCCCTGTGTTAAATAAAGTCGTATATATTATTTATTAACGCTAGTGTCAAAAGCCAAGTATTGCGTAAGGATAACAATGCACGCTGAATTTGGCTATCTCAGGTGACTTAGGATCGTTCCATCACTTATTTGTCTTAGAAGGGAACTTGTTCAGAATTTTATTCACTATCTGATTTCAATTCATCATCGATATTTCCGAAAATACGCCTAAATTCAAACGAGAAACGGACAAATAGCCTTGTTGTCACTATTAAATTAAAATTTATAATCCTTTTTCAAATTAATTTTAATATTATTTAATCGTGCTGAATAAGTCGCGCATACATGTATAGTTTTAAAAAGCATTTTCGTAATTTGAATTTTTATAATTATTTTTCTACAAAATGTTTAAAAACTATTGTAATGTTTTATGATTAATTTAAAAAAGGTGACATTTCAATAATTTAATGAGATAGTGTTTCATTTTTAAAGTCCAATCGGCCCAAGCATATAGAAAATTTATTTTTATCAGAATCTAAACCAGAGGATAAACAATTTTCATTTTCCAACATCTGCGAATAGAACATTATATATTTTTAACATTTAATGTAGAAATATGCTGATATAACTTCGCATCCAACTCGCAATACCGATTTCGAAACATGCTTAACATTTTTAATAATTACATTTGAATTGATTCTTTTGCCTTATATATTTGGAAATACTAATATATGGTGTAAATAAAATTTGTCTTTTGCTGCTTTAAGAAGGATATTAGCGGACTCAAAAAGCGCTTATTTTTACATGGGCCCTTATGGCCTACGAGCGAGTTACACCTACAGGGAGGGGATGGCCGTCACGCTGCCGCCTGTAGGCCTCTCTATCTAAGATACTCTTTGATGTTGACAAGGTCGGCCATTTTGAATGTTAAGTTAGTTGTCGACAACAATTGAAGTTGGACGTATATTGGATTGTCTTCGATTTTTGCCTATTCCTCAAAATGGAACAAAGAATCTGGTTCAAATTTTGAGCGGACTCACTACGAATGTTGACTGTGGCGTATGGCGAGGCTACTCTGAACCAAAGCATTGAGAAGATGTGAATGACGTAGAGTGTGCCGGACGCCCGAGCACGTCAACAACAGAGGAAAAAATTGATGAAGTGAAGAAAATGGTATTGGTCAATCGTCGAATTAGAGAAGTTGCTGAAGACCTAAACATATCGATTGGCTCGTGCCATTCGATTTTGGAATGAGACGCGTCGCCTTGAAATTCGTGCCAGAATTGCTCAATTTTGACCAAAAACAACGTCGCGTTCACATTGCTAAGGAGCTGTTGGACTCGGTCCGCGACGACCCAACTGTGCTATTGGACTGTCCGCGACGACCCAACTTTGCTCCAGAGGGTCATTACTGGGAACGAATCATGGGTTTATGGTTATGACGCGGAAACCAAAGCTCTATCATCACAATGGAAGCTGCCGCATGAGCCAAGATCGAAAAAAGCGCGCAAAGTTCGGTCGAATGTGGTGGTTTTGCTCACAGGTTTTTTCGATTACAGGGGCTTGGTGCATCACGAATTATTGCCACAGCGTCTTACTGTCAATAAAGAATATTACCTACAAGTTATGCGCAATTTGGGCGAAGCAATCCCCCAGAAACGCCCGCATTTGTGGAAGAACAAAAATTGGCTTCTGCATCATGATAACGCTACTGCTCACAAATCGTTGCTTGTACCTGAAGTTTTAACCAAAAACATCACTCTAGTGATGCCGCAGCCACCTTATTCCGCAAACTTGGCCCCCTTTGACTTTTTCCTGTTCCCCAAACTGAAGAGGCCCGTGAAAGGACGACGCTACAACACGATTGAGGTGATAAAGACTGCATCGAAGGAGGAGATGAACACAATCACAACAAATGATTTTTCTAAGTGCTTCGAGGATTGGAAGAAACGTTGGCATAAATGTATTATGTCCAGGGGGAGGGGGGTGGATTACTTTGAAGGGGACAAAACAGATATTGATGAAACAATAAATACTTTTTGAAAAGCTCCAAATTAGCGATACTTTTTGAACAAACCTCATACATATTCCAATGGGAATATATCTGCTTGTGCTGTTATGGGTGGTCGTTTCTTTCTGGGTGGAGTCCGTGGGTGGGGACAAGGTGAAGATAGGATATTTAGTCCAGGGCTTTGTCTGGATTGTAAGACATGTTCAAATGAAAGTTCCCATAGTTCAGCTTCTGAAGAATCAGGAGGTAGGGCTTTGAGGGAGGTCAGTGTGAAGCACTTCTAGGAATTGTGTTTTGTAGAGTTTCACTGTACTGTGGTGGTTGGCAATCCTTTGGGGGGGGGGGGGGGTGTCTCTTTGTCTGACCAAAGTAGAAGGCTGGGCAGAGTGTACAGTTTTTTAAAACTCAATATATTTATATAAAACTGCACCTTATTTCTTTAGTGTCTCAATTCAACCTGTATTGAAATATTACTTATTCTTTTAAGTTTATTAATTATAAATTGAGTCAAAGCATTTTCTTGTTCAGATTAAAGTTTTATTTACAATTGGTCTAAGTCAGTGATACAGTATTTTAATTGTGATGTGTGTATGATATTATGAACAAAATTATAGAACCTTGGGATAACTGAATATAATTTACATTGGTCCTTTCACACTTTCAGTTTTTACATTATGTCAGATAAATATTCAACATTTATTCCAAAGATTTTGATTTTTGTTACTAATTAATTTATCAGCTACCTAAATATTATTTTAACTTCATATCTATTTTTTTCTTTATTTATTATTTTGGCTACTGATGTAATTGAAATAACTTTTTTCAGGCTCCAATTGGGTCATTTCAAAATGTAGAACTTCCTTTGGAAGACTTTAAACCTTATTATAGAGGACGTCCATTAAATAGCACTGAAGCTGAGCCTCTTGACACTGCCAATATAACAAGTTTTGGACTCCAAGTATATGGAGGAGTGTATCTACCAATTAAGCAATCAGGGCCTTCTACTTTAGAAATAGATTGGATTAAAGCAGAGAAATAAGACAACTTCATTAATATTTCAAATAATATTGGCACTAATTAAGGTACAGTCATATTTTTTTATTCAAATTGAAGAAAGATAGGAAAATGTGATTTACTTGAACTTCATATATTTTAACTGTAGATAACACTGAAGTATAACAAATAATATGAATTTGATATGTACATGCCACATGGAGGTCATGGTCTCTAATTTCCTTTCCACCCTTCTGGAAAATAGGAACTCATAATAATTTACTTTCTCACTGATATTGAAAACTGTAAACATTAGTGTTATATCATCAAAAAATTTACCATTATTATTTTTTATGTTTGTTTAAATATTTATTTACTGGACAGATAGTTTTTCCTTTCTAAATTACAAAATTAAAATTTGTGGAGCTTTGGATTTTCTCAACAAATTCTTTTAAGTAGGCATATAGTTGACATTTTGAAAACTTCATGCCTTCAACTTTGTCATATTGTGTTAATTGTAAATTATATTATAAATAAAATAATTGGATTAGTTGTTTATAAACCTAGTTTGAAATAATATCATCACTTCACAGTTTTGTTAATGTATAATACACCTTTGTTATTTATCATTGAATAGATTTTTATTAATAATAATTTTTTTTTCAATATTGCCCTCAAGTTCTTACGCTATTGATTCATAAGTAACTGCAATGTTTGGTTTCATGTAGAAAAAGAAATTAAATTGATTAAATACTTATGATGTAAAGTGTCTTTGTTTTAATCAAATTTATTTCCTTATTTCGCTCTGGTTGCTTTGAGTTATCAAAAATATTTTTTGTTTTTAATCAATTATTTCTAGGATTGTTCATAAATATACGAAACAATAATAAACTTCTTCCATTACTCATTATTTGAATGGTTTTTTAACAGAAATGAAAGCAATTCCTAGTAAATATGAACCTCATACATATAAAGCAATTTTATAAATAAAAGGCTTTATTGTAACATTCGGTTAGTAAGTATGAATGCCTTACATATAAAGCAAGTTTATAAATAAGAATGCTTTATTGTAAAATTAGGTCAGAGGGCTTTGTTTATCTGGTAGAAGTCCTTTAATTGCTGCTAGAATACTCTCTTTATTAAAAGGACAGTGTGCATATGTTGAGTCACAGTCACCTCCATTTTTTCCCATCTCAACTGCTTGCTTGATACTCGTTCCATCCAGCAAGAAATCCACAACAGAGTTCCTAAAATAAAGTGTTTGAATTAGATACATCATTTCCATTCCATTTCATTCCTGACTTTAACTAGGTCAGGTTTCTATATGCACGTGGGTCACCATAAGTTAATTCAACCACATGAAGTATGTTAATTATTTCATTTACCTTATTACTGACAGCTGTTTAAAAGTAGCATTAATTTGAAGCATTAAATCTCATGATAATTTTTGTTGATGCATTAAGTTATGTCAAATTTGGATTATATCAAATTTTTACTTCTCTAAATATAAACACAAACTGGCTACATGAAATTTCTAGATATACATATTAAAACAATTAAGGATGTGAATCTTATTCATGTTCTTCTGATACCATTCTTCATAAATCACTAATATCACACTGTGTAATTTCGTTTTATTAAAATGTATATTTGTTGTGCCTTTCTGGAACAATTTTATGTACAATTGGTAAAACTTTCAAATTAGTTCTGATAATTAATTATTCGGTAATCAAATGAAATATACTAGGATCAATCAATATAAGAAATAGAGGAGCAGGTTAATAGTTAAAAAATATAATTCACGATAAAAAGTCAATGTTTTGCATACTACTGCTGTTTGACATTAATTTGAAGTTATTTAAATTTTAACCAGCTGAACTTATAAACCCTTTATATTTTTTAAATACTACTATGATAATATTATTGAACTTAATACCTTTAATTTCTTTCATGTTTTCATTTTGTAAATGTTACCAAATAAATTACTGTACCTTCATAATTTATTTTTCATCTAAATTTGGCTTCCATATGGTAGTATTTCTGTTACAAGCATAATAGAAAAAGTAACATACTTTCGTTGTTCATTGTTTCATGGTATAATAAAGATAGTCCAAACATGCTATATTTCTGTATAATTTACCCAGCAATTGAGGCAACAAACTCATCCCAAGTGGAGGCAGCACCATCACCAAGTCGATTCTGAGATATCCTGAGCTGGGAACACACCAGCCTCTGCACACAAGACGAAGAATCCACATTATGGCGTGCCAGAGCAGAATCAATGCGAGACAGAAATGCTACAATGTTGTCAGTAGATAGATGATTTGTTACTGATCCATCAGAATTTTCTTCACCTGAAACAGAATTATTCATGTTTTCCCCCATCTTTGAATTTTTAGACAAGTGAAGTGTCATCCACTTGTTGTTTGTTGTTGTGGTATTAAGCCCTAAGACTGGACTGATGCAACCCTTCATGCTAACCTATCTTGCGCAAGACTTTTCATTTCCTTATAACTAGCACAACCCACATCCTCCCTAATCTGCTCAGCACATTCCATCCTTGCCTCCCTCTTCTGTTCTTACCCCACACACTTCCCTCTAATGCTAATTTTACAAGACCCTCATGTCTTAAAACATGGCCTATTAATCACAGAACTAGATAAACTCGCGAAAAGAGGAATTCAGAAGGATATCTGTGGGCACCGATCGGCAACGAAACAAATACTGGAAACAAGTAAATCAATAAAAAAGGCGAAGGGGAAAACAATGCATATTAGGAACAAAGAATCATTCAGGGGTTCCCTTAACCACCAGAAAAGACATAATCGAATCAGAAATGGAATTCTACAAAACATATACAAGCTCCCTACAAAAAAAAGTCACCCTGGCGATCTAGATCAAGTTACCACTGAAGACATACCCGCTATAATATACAGTGAGGTTATAACAGCAATTAATGAACTTAAGAATGGAAAGAGCTCTTAAAAGAAGCTGCAGATCTCTTAACACCAATCGTCACAGAAGTTTTCAACAAAAAATAAACGGAGATCATTCCTGACCAACGGAAAATAAACACAATTATACTCCTTCACAAAAAAGGTACGAAGGATGATTTGAACAACTGTAGACCTATAAGCATGATGTCAAAATTATTTAAACTGTTCTCAAAAAAAATACTAACAAGGCGAATAACAAAAACACTCGACGAGAATCAACCCTCTGAACAGGCAGGCTTCCATACAGGCACAGTGGACCATATCTAAACCATCAGTCAAATAATAGAAAGGCCAGAAGAAAATCACTAAAAACTTTATCTAGCTTTTGTAGATTACAGCGAAGCCTTTGATACAATCGAACACCCAAACATACTTCAAGCACTGACCAACCAAGGAGTAGAAGTAAAATACATCTAGTTACTAATCTATAAACAAAGTTATGCTAAAGTAAAAACTGAAAAAACAGGCCAACATTTTCATGTGGAAAGAGGAGACAGACAAGAGGACCCTATTTACCTGTATGCTGGAAAACATATTCAGAAAATTAAAATGGAATAGGCCTTAATGGCAAGAGACTAACAAACTTGAGGTTTGCAGATGACATAGTTCTATTTGCCAAAACTCCAAGAAAGTTACAATCAATGCTTCAAGAGTTAAACTCACACAGCAAGTTGGCAGGACTCTCAATGAATAAATCTAAAACACAAATAGTGACAAATGGAGTATAATCTCCAATATATCTTGAAGGAACAGAGCTACTGTATACATCTTAAAATATATATTTAAAAGAAATAATTTCATTTAGCAACAAAATGGAAGAAGAAATAAAGAGAAGAGTTTCATCAGCTTGGAAAACTTTCTGGTCCCTAAAGTTTATATTGTTGGACAGAACCATAAAATGGAGACACTAGAAAACTGTGTTTACAAGCTACCACATGGGACCCCTACATAGGCAAAGACTCCCAGGAAGACCAAGATGCAAGTGGACGGAACTATTCAAAAAGCAAGCAGGAGGACAATGGATCAGAATAGCCAGAGACAGAAATAGTGGAAAAAACTAGAACTACAACTAAGTGACAGTGTGTACATCGTGTAATGTATTAATAAGACATCTTACGCGGATTAGCTCACCGCATGAGACTACTAAAACTACCCCTACTTGTAGGAGGCCTTTACACTGAATGGGACAACATAGACTATTTTCATTCATATATATATATATATATATATATATATGCATATATATTGCAACATGAAAAGTTACACTTAACAATGCAGGCCAGCTTGCGAGTTGCAATTGTTGAGGAACTTGGGCCAACAATGTAGTCTGGCGAGAGGAAGGAGTCGTCATGGGGTACGTGAAGGAGCAGGTTGTGTCGGCGGGACGATGAGAGAATGACCACGCCCTGCAGATATAATTATTTCTCATGCTTTGATAGGAATTACAATTTTTAAAATCAATTTTTGGTATTTTTTATGAAAAACACCTAAAGGAATTAAGAAATCCTCGAATACGGAGGAACGCGGAATCCGCTACAAAATATATATATATATACACATACATACATAATCTATAATCAATATCTAAAAAATTTAAATATTACTTTAGAAATTAAATCTTTTTACAGTTTATAGAGATGAAAAAAGTGACCTATTGCATGACAGTTCGTCAACAAATTCCAATAGCTTAAGTTCTTAGTTTTTCTATATGATGAATGCAATTAATCTTGTACATTGTCAATTGTCTTCATCCTCTGTGTCAATCTTGTGCTGCTGTCCAACCAACCTTCACAATGCTGGATAATAACTCATTGTCGCCATTCATCCCTGAACTGAACTGAAATATACCACCAAAACTTGCTTTTTTCCATCTGCCATCTAACCTAACCTTTCATATGCACTGTCAAGAAAAAAAAATTATTTGCCTGCTATTGACTTCCTCTCATGACCAAAGTGTTTACTACTAGTGGCAGCCAGTACATATGTGAAACATAAATGTAGTAAAATAAAAATTGTAAATTTACGAGCCTTCATAATAATTATACTTTAAATGTTAATTCCTGTTTCCACCTAACACAATATCTGGAAAGTATTACATTTCACTCACTATGAAGCTCAACAGGCTGCCTCCTTTCTGTCAAGAAGCATTTATTGTTCATAAATTTAACTTTATCTAAAATATATACAAAAGAAAGATACTTTCATGTTACAAATGTGTGTTAACTTTTAGCTAAATTTTGGGTATGGGCAACATTATTGCTCTTGTATTTTACATAGTTATCCTTGTAGATTTTGTTGTTCTTGTTCAAAATAATGTGGAACATACCTTTAAAAAACTCATGAGTTTCTCCTGTCTGCAACCAACCATCAAGATGGAATTGCTAAAAAATATACTTTTCATGCATCACTGACATAAATTTCTTGCCAGTCAATCATTATTGACTCAGTTGTTGCCTAAAATTTCACCATCACCTAATATAATGTGTCACAATTCTACAAATATTATTCATGAGTGGTCAGCAATTTCTGCAGACTACAGATTTGTCTTCTGTGTGACGATATACTTGAATCGTCCTCTTCTCTCACAGTTGGTTGTCATGATGTGGTTTCCATAATAGAGCACCTTACAATTGACCTGTGGGAGTTTTCTCTCAGGTGCTTCAGCCCAGAGTGACTGGAGGGCTCACCTGATCATGTCGGGAATGCCTCGCACTCTCTCTGGGTATTTTTTTTATCAAAGTTCTTATATGCCGAGACACCTTCACACGAGGTATATGTACTGGGGTCAAAGACTTTGGGCATATGGCAAGAGTTGTCCGCTGATCCCATTGGATCAGTCGCCCATCTGCCTCCTGAAACTGGTGGAGACACGGAGAAGGGAATGCTGTGACCCCACAGCAAACTCGTCTCCTGTCATTCAGAAGGGCATGAGAATAGTAGCCAATGCCCAACCTACCTGTTGCAGGTTTTCCCTGCATCTCTTTAGGTGAAACACCAGGTAGGATCCTTAAACCATAGCCCGGGGGCCTTAGTTAATCCTCTTGGTTGCCTTGCTCTACCTTCCGCATCCTCCCTTTTCAATTCCCTTCCTATGCTATTAAAGGGGAGTTGCCTGTTTCAGGATTACCCTCATGTAGCCTGTTACCCAAAGAAAAAAAAATTGAGCTGCAGCTCAAGCCTATGACTGGTTTCAGTTCTCTTAGGTGAATATGCATGTAGAGATGATAGGAACTACCTTAGGATATGATAAGACCTAGTGGAACAGTATACCAGTTACCGATTAGACTGGTTGAGGCACACAGAATTCACTCCCATGCTGTGCCCCCACAGCAAATTTCTCCACCATCATGCAGAAGGGCATGAGACAAGTACCAAATAGTCTGAGATGTCTCATGCAGATTATCTAGTGTTTTTCCTACATCCCTTTTAAGTGAATATTGGGTAGGAACCTCAAACTATAGCCTGTGGACCTTACTTAACCCTTGGATGCCTTGTTCTCCATTCCACATCCTATGCCATTAAAAGGATCACCTTGATATAGCACATCACCTTCTTCCTAAACTCGCCAAGGCATTGAGATGGGAATGCTTCATCCCTGCAGCAAACTCCTATCCTGTCACCGGAAAGGCATGGTGCAATTACCAAGAACCAACCTTCCTGATGAAGGTTTTCCCTGCATCACTTTTAGGTAGGTAAGCTCCTTAAACTGTAGAAAGGGGCCCTAGTTACTCATTTGGCTGCCTTGCTATTCCTTCAGAATCTTCCCTTCCTAAGCTATTTAAGAGGAGGTATTAAAGTTTTATATTCCAGGCACTATATTCTGTAAATTTGATATTCCTCTTAAAAATGAAAAGTATTATGTTTCTTGTAATATTCTGGAAACATTATTAATAATGTTGTTCAAAACATAGTTAACTTTATCAGTGAATGTAAAGAGACAAATGATAATGAAGTTCCATATAATATCAGATGACTGATACTGAGGAAACTATATTTGAATATATGAAAACTTGATTACTGTTTACAAATTATATATAAATACTTACTTCTACGATATCCTGAATCCCAGCCTCCGTGTGGTGACACGTCTAGAATATGGAGGAGTTTTGGTAGAACTATAACAGCTCCGAAGCCGATAGCAGCACCCAATAAGAGTCCACCCAGATCAAGTTTAAGTGTTCCAGTGTTGAGGCCAGGGAACAAGCTTGTAGCCCCTACCTGTGTGCAGAATATTAATCAAGAGATGTTTTGCAAGTAACAATCTAGGACTGATGGATCTTCCACTCACTGCTCCTAGACCAGTAGTAGTTGTGTAACCAAATCTTCCTTCTGGGGGTATCTGGTTGCTGTTCACTTCATCCGACCTTGATTCAGTTGCAAGTTGGTCACCACCCTCTTGAAAGTAACTCGCTGGATTCGGCAGCTGACCACTGCCAAATGTAGAAATAAATGATAACTTTTTAAGGAGTCATTTAATAAATAAATAGTAAAATAGCATAAAGTCAGGAAAAAAAGAAGTTTATTTACAGTAGTTATAACACAACCTTTCATTCCTGATTTGGAACCTCATCTATGTAAAGGGAACAAGGAAGTTTAAAAAAATTATATGGGTACGTCACACAAGCGAAGAGGCTGAAATAAAAGCTAATCACTTACTTGCTATAAAACTAATATGCAAAATATTTAAAAAATCGTTTATATCCTTCTGTGTTTTATTTATCAAATATTTTTGTACTGAAAGTAAAACCTACCTTTGTGGGTCAATTTTCTTCAAACCAGCATTTGTGGGAAATATTGCTACACTCATCAACAAGATGGAAGATGCTACGCAATTCACTGAGAATTTCTGTAAAGAAAGAGTATTTATATTATAATACAATGTATTTAATGTCCTAATTTCTTTCTGTTAATGTTTCGAAGACAGAAAAAGTAGGCTATATATCTGGAAAGGCGAATAATGAAAGAGATGCAAGAACAATTTTATTGAGTTTCTCAAATACTACACTCAACTCTTTGAATTTGGTCGTTCCTAGGTTTTTTTCAGTAGTGGCACAATCTGGGAAGAAAACTCCTAAGAGATTTTATTATATATAATCTGCCTGGCAAATGGCGCCAATTCCTATTCAAGTTCACTCCATTAACTGTTGAGAACTGAATAAATTAAAAGAACTCTATCGGTGGTCGGGTTCTCTGCCATCTGAGCTATCCGGGTCGGCCACCGGTCAAGAACGAGATTCCTTCGTCTCTTCCTATAGACCTGAGGGATCAGGTTCGCCAGCATTTCACTGTTATTACTCACGGCCTTAACCCAAGACGTCGATGAGAGAATGGACATCATATGTGAAGTGAACTTCTTAGGTGCATTGTTTTATAATCAAGAAGAGAAGTGAGTCCAGAATTACTTACAATGAAACTCGGCCATGAAGGCAGATCCGGGTTCGATTCCCGATCCAGTCGAGATTTTACTGTCTTGGCGCGTAGCCTTCATCGCGGAGCTTCATTGTAAGTAATTCTTGTGTTTCTTATATTCTTGACTTATGAACTTCTTAGCATTGTTCATCAAGAACAGTTCTTGATGGGAAAAGTGAAGCGAGTGATGATTACACGAGCGATTAATAGTTATTTAAAAAAATTATTCCTGACATTCATGCATTTTTTAACGCTGAATCCGAAAATAACTCATTTTCTGTCTACATGTCAGGATTTATTCAAATATTTCTCATTCACCGTGGGATTTTCCCTTCATTACTCGACAAAGCCTCAATACAAGAAACGTAAAGACGTGGAGTGGTGTTTTCAAACTACTACAGTTCCTAAAATTGTATTTCACATACTTCGTCTATAGGGTGTGTGAAGAGGTGGAGAGCGTCCAAAGGCATGACGTACCTTATAAGAAATTATTAATTGAATAAAAATAAATTAATTTAAAGGTAGACAAAACTAGAAATTTATACTAATTTTGTGGCAATTTTCATTATAAATTAAGGGATTTATGAGACGCCCCTCCTCACCAGCCCCGTCAACTCGTTTAGCTATAAGGTCGCAATATAGAAGCCAAAAAAAATCATAAGTATTAATTAAAGAACGTTTCAAGTATATTTTGAATTATTTTCGCAATAATTCCGCTTTTACAAAACTTAAGTTTTTGCGCTTTGAGAAAAATTCTGACGTTCTGTAAAGAAATGAAGATCAGTTTTGGTCCGAGCGCTAGTCAATTATTAAAAATCATGACACGACACATATTTTGCAAATTTATGTTACAGAAGAAGTTGCAGGTATAAGACACCACAAGTGGAAGAGCTGATTGGATCACTTGTCAGGAGAGAATAATAGAAAATGTTAATGGAAGAAAGAATACAACACTGACGGAATGCGTGTTACAATAACATATACGAGAGTGGTTCAATAAGTAACGTTTCATGTAATGCCTGGAGCTACTACGAATGGTCAGATTCCTCGTCGTGCAGCTCCAAGAAGTGAAATATCCGCTGTTTCACGTGTTTTGTGCTTCTCAATGTGTGCCTGAGTTTCCAATGATTTTATACTATATCTTATTTAATCTAGTTTTATATTTAAAGAATTTTTGTTAAGTATGTAATTTTATATTGGTCTTATAATTATTTGTTTCTTGATGTGATTTATGACGTATCCTATTTCCCCAACCGAGAACTAATGGAAACAACAATAAATTTAAATGTAATGTCTCCTATTTTTTTCTCTTTAAATAAGGTACTTATGTGAAAGTTTTGAATTCGTCAAACAACTTTTCCAATCCACTGCAGTAACAACTTCTTAAGTCAACCGGTGGCAGTACTACACCCTTTTTTGCAAAAAGCTGACATTTTCGTACGTATTAGAGAGCGTTCTGTGATTGAATTCTTAAATGCACAACAAGAAACGCCCATTCGCATTCACGAAAGACTGAAAAATGTATGGGTACTGTTCGACGGTGGATTCGTCGCTGTAAAGAAGTTGAAGGGCAAAAATCGTTGTCTGATGAAAAGCGAAGCAGCAGGCTGTTCACAGCAGTGACTCCGCGAAATATCCAGCGAGTCGATGAGGACCGCCAAGTAATGAATTGTGTCTCACTCTCCCAATCAGTAAAAGTAGTGTGAAGACAACTGTGTTGGAACAAAGTTTGTGCATAGAAGTACTAAGAATGTTAACTGACCATAATAAAGAGACAATGCGTCTAAACTCTTGCAACGCTTCAATTTGGAGGGAATGTGTTTTTGGGGAAAAATAATTGGCTGGAGTTGAGACTTGGTATCAATTCTTTGAACTTGAATCAAAGAGGCAGTCAATGGAATGGCATCGCCGAAGAAGAAAAAATTGAAAAATGGTGCGATCGGCAGGGAAAGTTGTGGCGACAATATTGCGGGATGAACAGACTGTGATTCTAGTTGGCTTTTCGGAGCAGGGATGCACAATACGTCAGCACACTCAAAAACCTTTAAGCACGCCCACCAGAAGCAATATCTAATGTTCTTCTTTTGCATGACAGTGCAAGGACACACATCAGTCGTCATACCACTGAAGAGATTATGAAAATTGGATGAAAAGTCCTGCCTCTTCCACCATATAGCCCTGACCTAGTAGCTTCGTCAGACTTACATCTGTTCAGGCCACTAAAGGAAGTTCATCGTTCGATCCACTTTGAAGATGAAGAGGACGTGCGCCTCCCCAGTGTTAAACGGTGGACAAAAACCGCGAAAAAGGACGGAGACTATATTGAAAAGTGAAAATTGAGTCATTAATGTTGAGGATTTATACCGGGTACAGAACCAAACAGGAGGTATTACTTATTGAAACACCCTCGAAATATGGAGAAATAATTGAAGGACCAATGACTGCAGTAATCCTGAGAATTTAGTCAGGAAGGGGATAATTGAAATATAATCAGTTTATGCATACCAATTGAAGTAAATTAATAATCAATCCTTTCTCTGCGTGGTTAAATTATTTCGTTCAGACCCGAGACCCGTTTTAAATAGTTTCCAGTAACTAGAGAACTTGTGTATGATATATATGGAGTGTCTCACCTTCATTGTGGCGTGTCTGTCGTCCAGGGACTGTGATGACCCGCCAGTGACAGTCCTTTATGTACCCTTGCTGGGGGAAACGTGTGACGTACACTTGCACTTTCCTGTCACGCTGCGAAGAAGCCTAATGCCCTCAACTGCCACAGACAATGCGTCCTCTAAGAATGAAATGTGCTCATGAACCACGACGGCTGTTAAAGGAGGACAACGCGAGCGGAAAAAATATTATCATTACGCTAACGAAACAAAACCTGTTTTTTAGGTTCATGATTTTCTTGTTTCCATATGAAATAATGATTTTACATTTCAGAAATAGAAAATCATTTAACGTTTGTTTTTCCAAATAAAATGACGACCAGATAGAAAGTATTTATTTAGTTCATTCCACGCTTCTGTGAATATTCGCCAGTTCATGTTCTCCTTTCTGTAGAAAAGATATTTACATGCAGTTAAGTTTACAACTTTTGTAAATTAACAAAGACAAAAGAAATTAGACAACATCAAACAAGTTACCACATTAATGAAATATCCTGTCATTAAAAAACACTTAACATATGAAAATAATATGCTACTTGCGAAGCGTAATAACAAGGGATGGTAGTAGAATAGTAGACATAAAGAGTAGTATAACACAGGCAAGAAAGGCTTTCGCGAAAAAGAGGAATTTACTTACATAAGGAAATCGTAGCTAAAATATTCGTATGTATCGTGGCGTTATATGGGTGTGAAACGTGGAAGATAGGAGTTGCGGAAAGGAAAATAATAGAAGACCTTGAAATGTGGTGCTATAGAAGAATGAGATAGGTATATAGAATCACTAACGAGGAAGTTTTAAACAGAATAGGGGAATAGCGAACAATATGGATGACGTTGACCAATATTAGGGATAGATTAATAGGTCACGTTTGTAGACATGAGGATATTGTAAAATTAGCATTAGAGGGAAGTGTGTGGGGTAAGAATAGAAGAGGGGGGCCAAGGATGGAATAATCTAAGCAGATTAGGGAGGATATGAGATGTGCTAGTTATACTGAAATGAAAGTGCTTGCGCAAGATAGGATAACATGGAGGATGGCATCAGACCAGTCTTAGGACTGAATACCACAACAACATACAGAAATTTAGAGAAAAACGTCGGAGGCACTACAATATACTTGAAACCAAACCGTGATCGAAACAAATGTCACTACACATTTAACTTGTAAATAATATAAACGTCTCAGTACACCACGTTATTTCAAAAACTCTGCAGGAATTGGGACACCTGAATATTTCTGTTACGTATGGCTAAGGTGACCCGAACATGGGCGCCATCTTAAAACTAAGTCAATTTTTTTAATAGGAAGGGGCCTGTGGTATAACAAATAACATCAGCATTGTATGGCAAGCTCATTCCTGTAAACAGTTTTGAAATAGCAGATATGGCTCAAGAGTTAAAACACATTCTGTTTGGAATTACAGGCTCTAAATTTAGGCACACACTTCTTCAATGCGTATGTTCGAGATGGTGTCTGTTTCTTATTTTCTCTACATAAACGAGTTGCTTTAAATGACCCCACTGATAAAAGTCAAGTGATGTGAGAGGTGATCTGGGTAGCTATTCCACACAACCACGTCGGCCAATCCGATGACTAGGAACAACCGCTCCGTAGTGTGGCGGAGTCCCATCCAGTTGAAAGTAAGAAGGAAAGCTGCCATCTTCATTCAGAACTAATGGAAACACCGCTTCTTGCAGCATTTCCAAATAAAAGATAGACCACCTTACCCATACCTAACTGGAATATTCAGATTTTTAAATAACAGTGTGTACAGGGAGTTATGAGTCACCTTGTAGAAGTTAAGACATGGCACTCCGAAAACTATCTTACATTTGGTGAAATATTACCGTTACACACTGATTAACGTTTTCCTGACAGTACAGTGTTAAGTGAAAGGATGAAGAGTTGATGGTGATCAAGCAGACTTAAAGATAAATGTCGGAATCCAATGACAGAAAATAATGTAATATTGTATTGCATTGGATAAATGTTGGTGGCAACGTTGCAAATACATTAAATTATGGTACAAAAGTTATACACGACAAGAAAATGTAATACATAACTAAGAGAAGAAAAATAACATACTACTCCATTAGCCCTATACGACTATATATACATTAAAAATAATGACTATTAACAGTCCTCTTCTATCGTCGAGCATCATGTATTAGTTAAAGTTGAAAGAATCGCTTCATTAAAAAAATTGTTTATAGTCGCATTAACTTCAAGGGTATCAGTATGTTTTCTCAAATATCCAAGGCCATGCCAGGATTGAAACCCAGGCAAATCGCTTCATTGTAAGAAAACAAATTTCATGTAGTTCCATGTGGGCCATTGCCCCTACTCGAGTGAAAGTTAGAAATAAGAAAGACAATGCCAAAAAGTAAATACAGTGAGTGTCCTTAGAGGCATTGTTCGTTGTCACGGTGGAAGGTCGCCAGATAGCGTTTCTCAGGAAGAAGCTGCTTCGCGCATCCCTGCGTAAAAGGCTTCTGCTCCCTGCTTTATATAATTTTCGAAAACGTACATAATTAACGATTGTATTCGTTTATTACATTTACACTCATCAAATATACTACAACTTTAACGGTTGGCTACTGATGGTACCTGAAAAGGAAATTTTTTAATTAATTATATAAAAAATATGGCCAAATAGTATTGTAGTGCTGTGAGAGTCAGAAGAATACTTGGAAACTATAATAAATGGCATGAAGGTGGTCCTGGAGAAAGAGTTCAAATTTTTTTAGAATTATTATTATTTAATCCATTAGTGCTCTGTTGAGGAAATAGGATACGTCAAATATAATATTACAAAAAATATACAAAATTTTATAACTAAGAACTGAAAGACAAAAAGAGGAAAGATAAAATTCAATCTTCAATTTTCAGTCGACGGAGAAGGCAGCAGAAGATCGTGCGTAGGTTCCCGTCGAACATGAAAAAGAAAATAAGTCAGCAGTTAAATTCTAGTAGAGTATAGTTGTAACATAATAGGAGAATTTGATAGGACACCAGCAAACTCTTTTAGTCCTTCCTGTCTATGAATTCTTTCAGTGAATAATACGCTACTTTCATTAACAGAGATTTACAAATCTTTATAAATAACTTTTTAACCTTTAAAGCTTTCATTTCTTCCGGGATTCTATTGTATAAATTTATACCGGAATAATGAATCCTTGTTTCAAAAAGACTTACATGATGTTTTTCAACACGGAGCTGAGAGTGATTTCTTGTGTTGTACGAATGACTTTACAGCATATAGATTGATGTTGCTCCATACGAATTTAAAAATTTCTAGAATATACGTTCAAGGCAAGGCTAGAATTCCAAAGGTTTGCAAGTGGTATTCCACTCCGCACTAGATACGGATACTATTCGTACGGCGCGCTTTTGTAGTTTAAAAATGTGAAGCGCGTGATGCGAATGACCCCAGTTTGCAATACCGTAACACATCACAGAATGAAAATATGCATGGTACATCATTTTTGATGTAGCTATGTCGGCTTCCCAAGCTAACACTCGTAATGTAAAGCAAATTTTGCTGAATTTTCCCGATAGTTTTTTATATGAGGATTAATAGAGGGAAAACCAAGGTAATTGAGTGTAGTATAGGAAATAGTGGAATAACAAAGAATGTTAGATTGGGAAAGTATATTTTGAGGGAAGTTAAGGGATTCTGCTACTTGGGAAGGAAGGCTTTCGCGAAAAAGAAAATTTACTTACGGATAATATAAGTGAATATTACGAAATCATTGCTAAAAATGTTCGTATATGGGTACGAAACGTGGACGTAGGAGTTGCGGAAACAAAAAGAATAAAAGCCTTTGAAATGTAGAGCTACAGATGAATGCTGAAAATCAGATGGGTGGATAGAAACACTAACGAGGAAGTTATAAGCAGAAAAAGGGAAGAGCGAACAAGATGGAGGACGTTGACCAAGAGAAGGGATAGATTAATAGGAAGAGTATGGGTAAGAACAGAAGAAACAGGCTAAGATTAGGGAGGATGTAGTATGTGGAAAAGGCTTGCGCAACGTGGAGGGTTGCTTCAGATCAGTCTTAGGACTGAATAGGACAACACACATGGCCAAATACATCAGCAAATAAATTAAATTGGAATTTAATTAATATAAATACAACGTTTCATCCAACTTTGTGAACTTCTTCAGGTAAGTATGAAAAATTATAAAAATCAATATTCCTTAGGGATACATAAAAATTTTGTTATAATATGAAGTCTAATTTTCAATAAAGTAAAATAAATACAGACTTACATGTTTTAAGTGGATGAACTAAATACATTATGATTAATTTGGTGTCACGGACTATCATTACATTTATTAACTGAGTATTATTATTAAACTTTATGTTAGAAAAAATAATGTTTGAATTTTTTCTTTTGTTAAATGAGTAAATAATAATTACTAACCAAAATACTTCAGGTGATAGGTAAATTACGTAATTTATATCATTTTAATACTTCAAGAGAGTTCTCGTTGAATTTTCAGAAAATACATCATGAGATTTTATTTAACAAAAGATATAATATGTACGAAGTGGTGCGTAATTTCTTCTTAAAAAGTTGTAATTAAATTACTAGAGGGCGAGAAAATACAGAACAATTAAAAATCTTTATCAAATTTTATATATGTAAAATTTAAGTTTCGATAAAAAAATTATAAAAATCAGTTTCAGTGGTAAACAAAATCAAACACAGATTAAAATTTTAAATCTTTTGCTTTATATGTGCTAACATTAATCAAAAGATTGGATGCTTTTATAACAAGGCAAAAATGAGAGGGCCCAGATCTTTGTTTGGCGGAGTGGAGTATTTTGGGGTATTTTGCGGGGCTGAGGGGTGTCCGGAAGCTGAGAAGTGTGGCATCATTTGTAGTCAGCTCTTGTGTCGTGTGTTTTTTGATTTGAAAATTTTATAGTGTGTAACTGAGCGGACAGCGAACAAGACGATTGTTAGAGGAATATTTCTGGAGTTTTCTTTTAGGAGCAAAATAGGAAAATGGTTCCAAAAAGGAGAGTACGGTGGTTTTCTTTCAGGAAAGTGCAGTGGTCTTGTGAAGGTAAAGTTTGAGACTAGGAGGAGGAAACCTAAACTGGATAATGAGATAAGAATAAATGATTTCTATAAACTTATTACTACATAACTTTATTCATATTGTGTCACTACATTAATTTGGCCAATATCTCTTCGTGATATATAACCTTGGAAAAAGATTTCAAGCCGTTTTAATCTAAAAGCTGTAAATTAAATTTGTGTTCATGATTGCATCAAGTAGACAACTAAACAATTTATTAAAACATGTATGAAGTATTTATTTATTATAATAACGAAGGTTAGAACTTCGGAACAACTGTTAGCATCTTGTTGTTATTATGGTATTCAATCCTAAGCACCACTTTTCAAAGGCTTCTATTCTTTTCCTTTCTGTAACTCCAAACATCCACGTTTCGCACTCATATAACACCAAACACACATTTTAATACTGATTTCCTAATACTCATACTTATATTAGCAGTAAGTAAATTCCTCTTTTTTGCAAAAACCTTTCTTGCCTGCGCTATCCTGCTCTAGTTATTATCCTGCCCAAATAGGAGAATTCTTTAACTTCGTTAAAAATATCCCTTCCTAATCTAACACCCTTTGTTTTTCCACTATTTCCCATAATACACTCCATCACCTTGATTTTACCTCTATTAATGCTCATATTGAACTCTCTCCCTGACCCCGTTCATGCTATTTATTTTGATTTCGAAGTCTTCTTTTGACTCCCATTATACTACAATATGATCGGCAAACTTAAGGGTTTTTATTTCATCTCCTTGAAGTTTTAACTTCCTTCTTATCTATTTCTATATATATAAGTAAAAGAGCCTGAGTGGCAGACTGCATGCATCCTTGTCTTCTAATTTCTAATTACTGCTGACTGGTAAACTAATTGTCCTCTGTTGTTCGCATCTATCAGCCCCAGTTGTCTTCCGAATAGGGGTAATTATGTTGTTACTAAAATCGTTGAGTATTCTTCCTGTTTCGTAGATGTATCTTAGTTTTATTAAAATTATTACTCATATATCCTATCCACCAAGTTGCGGAGTCTCGGACTCCATTCCCGGTCCAGCCAACTTCTGTGTTGTGAGGTAGCTATAGATGATTAGGTTATGAAAATTAGCGAACCGAAGTGTTTTTTGGTCACGGTATCGTCCTTCGATAATTATAAACTGCATGAATAATCTGACAGGGGTCGCGTTTGTTGCGTAACAGAGGTTAAAATAGTGTAACAATTGGTGACTGGTTAAAACGTAAAAGTAAGGATGTGAAGAAAAGAAAAGAAAAATCAGTCATTAAATTTCGAAATATTTTGAAGAAAAATATAGAAAAACAACTTCTGAATGCAACAAAGTAAACACCGTACAAGAGGAAACACTAATGCATATTTATGGGATTATAGACTATTAGCCGGTAAATGGATGAAGTCTTCATTTTGTAACAGCAGCAAAATTCTATTGATAATCCCTGAGGTAAATGAGCGAGCAATTGATGAAAAATGAGAATAATATTACAAAATAGAGACAGAGAAGTGATCAAGTGGTCTAAATTTCTTGTACGACGCTCCGAATATTTCACAAGCAGTCAGGCCTCACATCATGTAGGTTAAAAGCTGTGGGCTGAGAAATAGTATGTTACAATTATTAATGGGATGGAGAAAATAGGAATATTGAAGTTATTGATGATGATTCTTCTTTTTGAATAATTAATTTTGGGGGGGGGGGGTTAACAGGCTACATGAGGGAGATCGTGAAACAGGCAACTCCCCTTTAATAGCATAGGAAGGGAATTTAAAAGGGGGGATGCGGAAGGTATAGCAAGGTAGCTAAAGTTAACTAGGGCCCCCGTTCTATGGTTTAAGGATCCTACCCGTTGTTTCACCTAGAGATATGCAGGGAAAACCCTAGAAAACCTGCATCAGGTAGGTCGGGCATTGGGTACTATTCTCACGCCTTTCCGAATGACGGGAGACGAGTTTGCATATATATATATATATATATATATATATATATATATATAAATGAAAGTATAAATCGCCTGTATTAAAATTTATGAATTAAGCAAAAAGTATATAAACTACAGAGAAAATAATGCGAAAATAAATACAACATAATATTTAAGCAATCCTTGTTGATTTTGGCAGGCGATTTGTCACTTGTTTTGTGGTGTGTGTCGTCCTTGAGAGTTTTCAATCACCAGACTTAGGAAACAAGGATTGCAGATACCTTGTTGGTTTTTAAAAAAAATAAAAATAATGTCCCCAGAAGTTGCATCAGCAACATGAAGTTTTTGTAATAATTTAATGATAGAATTGAGGAGAGGTCCCTGGCGGACGAAACATATTCAAATTAAATTATTCCATATCTGCCTTTTGCCATTCTTTGTGTTTCTAATATTAAGTTGTTTCTTTTTAATTTATCGTATAATGCTATCAGTAATTTGGTTGCTTCTTCATCTTATGTTACAATGGAACAGTTTTTACTTTTTAATTAAGAATCATTATATTATTTTTATTTGCTACTATAGATATTTTCTACCAGCCTATGTTGTGCGGGATTGACTACCTATCACATCTTCTCCATTTCAATTAAATGTAATTTCATCGTAGTTATATAGCATTAGTGGGTGTGTAAAAACAACGACAATATCACAACCAACAAAAGAATATATAGAAGCTACATTATTGTGTATTATAACCCCACAAGTTATTAATCTGTCTCATTCATCTATAGTAAAATCAAAGAAACTTTCCGAGAGAGGAAAAATATGGGCAAAAACATCAGGAAAGCAGATGGGAAGCCAATTCTAGGTAAAGAAGAAAAAACGGAAAGACGGAAGATATCTAGAAAAGCTGTATCACGGTGGAAATCAAGATCAGTCGGTAATAGAAGAGGAAGGGAAGGCGGATGATGAAGAGTTAGGCGACAAAATTTTAAGGTCCGAGTATGACAGGGGACTGATTGATCTGAGCAATGGTAAAGCGGCAGGAATTGATAAGAATCCATCGGAGTTGATAAGGTCATAGGGCGAAGAAGCAATATCAGTTCAGGATAGTTTGCAAAATCTACGAAACAGGAAGAATACCAGAAGACTTTAGGAACAACATAATCATACCCGTACCGATGAAGACTGGGGCTGATTTATGCGCACAGCACATGACAATTAGTTTAGTATCTCATGCGTGAAAAATATTAACGAAAATAGTGTATAGGAAGATGGAACGACAAATAGTATTGGAGTTGGAAAAGATCAGCTTAATTTTACGAAAAATGTAGCGACAAGAGAAGCAATATTGAATCTGAGTCTAATTTAAGAAGACAGGATAAGAAATCAAAGGCCTACGTTCATGGCATTTATAGATTGTCAATAAGCGTTTGATAATGTAAACTGGAACACAGTATTAAGGATTTTGAAGGGGACAGGAATAAAATACCGAGAAAGAAATTTTACCCATAACATCTACAGAGGGCAGTCAGCAGTAATTAGAATTGAAGATCAAGAAAGGAGTAAGTCGAGGATGTAGTCCGTCGCCCAGGCTCTTCAACTTATATATATAGAAATGGCGATGAAGAAAGTTAAAACGGAGTATAGAAAAGGAATGATACTGCAAGGAGATGAAATAAAAACCTTTGCCGATTATGTTGTAGTATTAGGGGAGTCAAAACAAGACTTTGAAATCAAAATAAATGGCATGAACGGGGTCCGGGAGAAAGAGTTCAATATGAGGATTAATATAGGAAAAACCAAGGTGATGGAGTGTAGTATGGGACATAGTGCAAAAACAAAGAGTGTAGATTAGGAAGGGATATTTTTAACGAAGTTAAGGAATTCTCCTATTTGGGCAGCATAATAACTAGAGTAGGATAGCGCAGGCAAGAAAGGTTTTTGCAAAAAAGAGGAATTTACTTACGGCTAATATAAGTATGAGTATTAGGAAATCAGTATTAAATTGTGTGTATGGTGTTATATGAGTGCGAAACGTGAACTGTTGCAGTTACAGAAATGAAATGAATAGAAGCATTTGAAAAGTGGTGTATTAGGAGAATGCTGATAGAGTAACTAACACGGAAGTTTCAAGCAAAATAGGCGAAGAGTGAACAATTTGGAGGACTTTGACCAAGAGAAGAGATATATTAATTGGCCACGTTTGGGGACATGAGGGTCTTGTAAAATTGGTATTAGAGTGAAGTGTCGGGTAAGAACAAAAGAGGGAGGTCAAGTAAGGAATACGCTAAGCAGATTACGAAGGATGTGGGAAATGCTAGTTATGTAGGAATGAAAAGTCTTGCACAGAATAGGTTAGCATGGATGGTTGCATCAGACCAGAATAAGGACAAAACTACAACAATAACGATCTATTTGAAAACTTTTTGCTTCTGTCAACTTATGGCATAAATGCTTAAGATGGAGTAACATAGTAAGCCATGAAAGGAAACATATTGAGACAAAACACTTTGTTAATGATAAATATTAAAGGTTGAATTTGAAGGGCAGCGGCACTATTAAACGCTAAAATAGCGTAGGTATTGAAATTTGAATTGCTCAAAATTATGATAATTTTATATTATTATACAAGTTAAAATTAGTGTTTTTTATAACCACTATACTTATCTGTTTGATCTAAATTTATTAAGGCAACAATACATTTGTAAACCTAACCTGTTTCGTCACCCAAATAGCGTATCTGCATCAACTTGAAACGAGTTAACATTGACATAAACAGACCAATCACAAATGTTCTCAGGTTAACGCGTAATTTTTTATTTTTTGTCTTGTCTCTAAATTCTGGTTACGGAAATTATTTATTTTCCTTGTATAATTTCAAAGGGGTTTATTTTTACGGCGCGTATGCTTTGTCTACTTAATTGGTAATTTTCCACCACTGTCAACCTGTGATTCATGCTGCTGGTCCGAGCAATTAAAAAGACAGAAGTTTTTCAATATATTCAAATATTCAAATAACCCTAAATTTAAATGTGGTGTAAAGTTTAATGTTTAATTAATTTAAAAAAATCTAAAGTTATTCGCCACACCACAACAAGGATTTCCTTTCAGATTTGTGGAATATTTTAAAATTGTTATCCGCAATTAAATGTATTTTTCATTTAAAACTGCTACAACTTATTATTATTATTATTTTATTAATTGGCATGTTATTTCTATTTTAATTTGTTCGTAGGCATTAAGTAAATGAATTAATGGAAGGTTTGAGAGAACGCTGTTTGGCTGTTCCACGCATGCGCACCAAGCAGAGACCTGAAAGCTCCGCCCCCTCTCTCACTGCCAATCTACTTCTCGCCTACTATCTTCTTCCTCCCCACATTTGGTATCCATCCTCCAGAGAAATTTCAGCCTCAACAAACTGCGTTTGTCGTATACAAGGGGAACTTTAATTTGCTGGCTGTTAACTGACTTTAAAGAAAATATGCAAATGTTGTTGCAGAAGCTCCTGGATAATGACTGGTTGTTACTTTCTGGTATCATAATTTGATCCACGTTTATCTGGAGAAATTCATGTGTGTAAATTAAACGATTACCAATAAAATTTACAAAACAATAAAGTTGACTTCTGTTGGAATCCTTTAGAGGCGTTCATGATCAGAAGGAGAGATATGTAATTGATACGTATGATAGGTATTCTTTCAGCTAACAGATATCTAAATTGATCTGCAAGGCAAGCTATGTTAGATGCCTACAGAACAGAGAAGACGTGATGAATAAAGCCGTAACTGAATTCAGAGTATTATTAAATCAAATAACGTCTAATATTAAAATATTTAAATGAAATAATTTTCGACGTGGTTTTTCAGTTGGTTTTTATTTTAATCAAACAACGTTTCGGCGCATACTTGCACCTTCTTCAAGGTTTTTCCTCACAATCAAATTATTGTTACTTCCGATTTTTAAAAATTCAACATATTAAAATTTTTTGTAACAGGCTACATGACGGTGATCCTGAAACAGGCATCTCCCCTTTAATAGCATAGGAATGGAATTGAAAAGGGAGGGGGGTGCAGAAAGTAGAGCAAGGTAGCCAAGGGTTGACCTGGACCCCCGGGCTATATTTTAAGGATCCTATCGGGAATTTCACCTAAAGAGATGCAGGGAAAATCCTATAAAACCTGCATTGGGTACTATTCTCACGCCATTCCGAATGACGAGAAACGAGTTTCCTGTGGGGTCGCAGCATTCCCTTCTCCGTGTCTCCACAAGTTCTAGGAGGCAGTTGGCCGACTGATCCAATGGGATCAGCGGACAACTCTTCCCTTATGCCCAAGGTCTTCGACCCCAGTACATATATCTCCTACAATAGGTAAAGATGTCTCGGCATGTGAGAACTTTGAAAAAAAGAGAGAGTACGTGGCATTCCCGACATAATCAGGTGAGCCCCGCAGTCACTCTGGAAAGAAACGCCTGCAAGAGAATACTCCCGCAGGCACCTTATGGCTAGAACCCCCGCTAAAAGGATCCTACCCGGTGATTCACCTAAAAGAGATGACGACGAGCTCGTATGATGCGCCGACGTCTAAGACGTTAGGGGGGAAAATTAATAACGTAACTTAAATAAAGTATTTCACATTTGACAGGCTTCGATTATATCTGTCAAGCGTGCTATAATATTTAATTATTATTTAATGACTGATACATTTAATTAGTATGCAGAAATGAAAGTTTTATTAGTCACATGGCAAATGATTTAAGCAGAACAGGGGAAGAGAGAACAATATGGAGGACGTTGACTAAGAGAAGGCCACGTATGGAGACATGAGGGTCTAGTAAAATTAGCATTAAAGGGAAGTGTGTGGAGTAATAGAGGGAAGCCAAGGATTAAATGCACTCAGCAGATTAGGGAGGATGTGAGATGTGGTAGTTATGTGGAGATGAAAAAGCTTGCACAGAATAGGTTAGCATAGATAGTTGCATTGAATAGTCCAAGGGTTGAATAAAACAACAACAAAATATTCATTTGGATGGCATGCAAAAGAAACAGGAGTGACTTGTACTATTGAACAACACTTACTTCAATGAGAGTGAAAACAGACAAAGAAATTTCTAAACTGGAACCCATGTGTAAATATTTTTGTAAATTTGTGGATTTAATTTATATTGAATTCTTCTAATATTAATTTGGTTTATAAATTTCTGAGTTTATTGTACCACTAAAATAGTTTACAGAATTACGAACAAATTTTAATTTAATATAGTGAGACCTTTCTCCCTGGGTAATATTTCGTGGGGAGATATAGGCAAAGTTTGGTGGCTTTTTGTTATAATTATTTACCTTAGCCCCAATTTCTTCCTCTCGTTCGCCTTCCGGAGATGACTTTCACGAGCACGCACAATAAACAATAAATCGCTACTTTAAATTTTAATTTCTCTTCACTTAAATTTCCTCACTTATAAATATTCGTTTCGTCGTATAAACATTCCAAGCAGTAAACTTTGAAATTATCTTACAATTTCCTCCTTTCTCGGCCATTATCTCACAGCTACTGTCTCTTTCCAATAACATTTTCCTCAATTCGTACATATTAGAATTTTAATTCGTCCTTTCTACTGGAACAGCATATCACGACTCTCGAAATCTTAAATACATGCTGTGTAGTTCGGTGTCCGCTGTTACTGTCCTCGCTTGAACCGTCCACTCCTCAAAAAGGGTCGGCTGCCATAAATTATGTCAACCTCTTCCTTCGACCTTCAAGCAATCCTCTTCACAGACCGCATGACATGGCAAATAGCCACTCTGCACAGACTTAGTACTAAAATTTTACATTGAAATTTTGCCTCATTATACATGTGCCAATATGTGACGATATGAGAAAAGAATAATTACACAAATATTTCCTTTGGGTGCACTTCTATTATTAATTTTATTATTGAATATAGAGTTCTCGGGTTTCTACCCGGGTTATATCACTTGTAAAACACAACGTATGGATAGCTACCTCTGTCATCATCTCAGGTGACTGAAATCACCAGGAGACAATGGCAGAGGTAGTAATCATAGAAAATTTTTGCAAGTGATACAACCCAAGAACTCTGCATTCAAATGGTTCACCAGGAGAATCTACGTTCACTATTATTATTATTATTATTATTGAACACTCACTTTCTTTCTTTTGGCAATATCCCAATTCGTCTTTGATAGCACATATGCAAGTTTAGTAAGTGCAGCTTCAAGAGTCATATCATGGGCCTGCATCTATCAGGACCTATTAATGAATCACTTTAACGTTACATAATAATAGTATTGTTATCAATCAAAACAAACAACATACTCAAGATATGTATAATAAAGTAACAGTTTATATTTATTATTGTTCGAAAAATAAATTCTTGCATCCATAAAAATGCTTCCTTACAAAATCTGATATTTGATATTCTTGATTATTTTATTAGAAAATATTGGAATGAATTCTTATAACACACTTGAATGTACAATATATTTAATTAGAAGAATAAATTTCAAAAGTGTTAGTTCAAAGGATTGATAGTTAAAATGATAAAAAGTATAATTTTGGATATTCATTCAAATGTTTATTTTAACCGTTGATTAACAACATAAACATCAAATTTTTTGTTACCCAAACTGCATCACATAATGGAATTCAGAAAATATATAAAAATGTTGGGAAAAGTATTTCAATATGAGAAAATTAATATTTATATTTAATACATTGGTCAATAGGGAAGAAAAATTTGATATAATTTGGTGAACAAAGTAGTATACCTAGTTATAAATGTGATTGAAATAAATAGAACCAGCTGGTAAGAGTTTGGAAAAGTGAGAAAAATACAAGTACAGAGTAATGATAATTCTTTGTTTACAAATATTACACATGACATTTGGTAGTTATGCAGAAATGAAAAGTCTTGCGCAGAATAAGTTAGCATGGAAGGTTGTATCACACCAGTCTAAGAACTGAGTACTGCAACAAGATGTAAAGATCAGGGCAGCACACACTCAATTTTATTTTCTGTAAATGTACAGCATATCTTCTTCGTCCAATGGCTCAACGGCCCTCGCGAGGACCTAGGCCTACCGAGGCGGCTGCGGACTGTCAATGTACATGAATACACGGTTCAAGTATCTTTCTTTATAAATATAATGAGCTGTTATGGCGGTGGTTGTGAAGAAATTCATTTAGCATAAAGTAGGATGGCGTGAAAGCGTAAATAATCACTCGGTGATAGTTTAATCGTATGTTGGCAAATACATTGCTGTTGAATTAAATAGTATTGCAGGGACTTTTCTCTTGCAGGTATTTCTCCCCAGACTGACTACGGGGCTCGCCTGACTACGTTGGGAATGCCTCGTTCTCTCTCTCTCTCTCTCTCTGGTTATTTCATAGTTCTCACATGCCGAGGTACCTTCATCTCTTTTGGGAGGTTTATGTACTGGGGTCGAAGACCTTTGGCATACGATAAGAGTTGGCCGCTGATCCCATTTTATTTTTATTAAAACCCAAAGAAGTCTCATTTTTCATTGTCTGAACGAATTTTTGATGATTCGAGTTTTAGCGGAAGATTATGAGCTGTGAGAAATTTTCCATGAAGTTTCAACGTTGTCACAAATACAGTTTCTTGTGAAATTACGTTTAATTCTCGTCTCACTTCTGCCAACTTTCCTTCACAACTTATCATTCTCCCCCCCCCCCCAAATTTAATTTCAAAACTCTTTTTATGTATATTTCATTTCTTAACCACTTCTGCTGCAATCTTCTTTATATTGTCCATGACATACTGATATTTCCAAAAATACTGTTAAAACTTTATGTGCTTATGGTTTCTCTCCTACAATATAACGTTTCATATTTGACTATATTTCGTGTTCATTGACTCTACTCCATAGTCTTTGCCTGGAACTAAAAGTCAATTTATTCATGCTCGTACAATCAAAAATTGCTTGCAGATTTTTCTGTATACCGCATGAAAATAAAAGAGCGTTCGGGAACATTGAACCGGATAGAGACACGGAGAAGGGAATGCTGTGACCCCACAGTTAACTCGTCTCCCGTCATTCGGAAGGACATGAGAATAGTACCCAATAGTCCGTACTACCTGATGCAGGTTTTCTACGGTTTTTCTGTATCACTTTAGGTGAAAAATCTGGTAGTTTCCTTAAACTATAGTCCGGGGACGTAGTCAATCCTTGACTTCCTTGCTCAACCTACCACACTCCCCCCTCCTTTTCAATTCCCTTATGATGTTATTAAAGGGGAATTTCAGGATCTTCCTCATGTAGGCTGTTAACCACCCAAAAATAGTGTTGTGGGGTAATAAATATACTGTGACGTTTTTATTGGCGCGATATGTTGAATCTTACCGGAATAATATATGGGCGCCATCTACGTTTTACGTAGGACAATTTTACTATCGGAACACGTTCGGGTTCAGGACTGAGAGCATGAATCAGGGGAGTGACGTCACCTGTTCCAGAATCATACAAATTATCGAAATAAATGAAACAAATTTGAGTGAATGTAAGTATAACCACGGCAGCATTACTTCATCAGTCTTGGAAAGCAAAATGTGTTATCTATATCTAAACTTAAGACGATTTACATGTAGGGAGCTCCTTGTTACTGCCGGCTTATCCTTGAAGAGGATTCAATGACGTCATTTACAGTCAAAATACAAATTTTAGGTAATTATTTTGCCACAGAGTCTGTTCGTTACGCAAGGAAGGAAAGAATCCAACTGAAGTGAATTTCACACGTTACCAGGTGTCACTCGTTTTGGCTGTTGACTGCCTGAAGATGACGATCGGGAAGCAGGCGGTATAATTAACTTCTTTGCTGCAGTAGCAGCTAGTTCCTTCCTTCTTGCACGGACTCCTCCCCGCAGTGTGCAAAACCAACAACTTCAACCATACAACAATCGTCTATTCCCAGGCAGCGCACTTTGCTAAGCGCAAAAATAAATGGCCGTGTCAAAAGAGCTAGTGCATGTTTGAAGTTGGTAAGAACAGTTTCTCCTCGTCACTTAGGAATAAAAGAAGATTTTCTCATTCCGAGGGTGACACGGCCATTCGTCCCGGCAGACAGGAAGTGCGTGAATAAAAGACATTAAGAAGACATTGTTTGAGTTTCCGGAAGCTGGGTGCTCGTACACGTGTCTTTGTTGTCAGACAGGAACGTCAGTCGGGAAGGGATTCGGGACAGCTCAGTTCGTGGTAGAGGGTGCTGACAAGCAGAGCGGCTTTAAATTTCGAGGTGAGGGAGGCTAAGAAACGGACAACAGGGGAGAAAAAGGCCAATCAGGAACTGGAACACGGAAACGGCTGCCAGAGGATTTTCTTCTAATCACCCTTCAACGATTAATACATCAAACGCCATCTTCCCCGTCGACATGGTTCCATGACGGACGTAAGTGAAAAATTGTACCTGCCGTAGCGAAAAACAAAATTTAGCCATTGTAGGTTGTCTAATTTAGTTTTTCCATTGCGTATACTGTGTTTCGATTCTGAAATACTACAGTATGTATTACAGTCAAACATTATAAGTCAATTATGTACTCCCTGACGTTTAATAAGCCCAATATGCATTTAATTCAAAGTAATTCATGATTAATTTAATTTAAATATAGTTAAATTAACGATTAATAACCAAAAAAAGCTAGTTCTTTATTTATATATACGACGCTTCTTCCATAATTTTAGAATCCCATCCATTCAAAATTGGACTTCATAAGGAATTTGAATGCGTATATCTTTACCTGATATCCCGAAATATACCAAAAAGGAGGACAAAACGTCGTTTAAATGAAATAAACTTTGACTGTTGATTTGTTGTTTATTTTATTTTATTTAACAACAGACGTTAAGTGTTATATTTTTACTTTCATTTTCTTTGACAATATTTTTCGTATACAAACGTCTAAAAATCAATTTTCTGGCATTAAGTAAAATAAATCAATAAAATTATGGCCAAACATGTCAGCAAACCAATTTAATTAACTTTTCGCTATTATAAATACAACGTTTCTTCTACATATGTGGACTTCTTCAAGTAAATTTTTTAAATGGAAAATTTTCTGCCGTAACGGTCGCTGGAGGTAGTTCGCGACACCAAATTACTCAGAATGTAATTAGTCTCCATTCAAGAAATTTACCTGAAAAAGTCCTTAAAGATGAATGGCACGTTGTATATATAATTATTAAATGTTAATTAAATTGTTTGCTGACATTTAGCCGTAATTTTATTTATTTATGATATAAAGGTTAAATCTTTCTCTCCTGTCCTGCAACTCTTGTTGGAGTTTTCCCCCATAGGCATTTCTCCACAGATTGATAAAGGGCTTACATTCATGGATACCTCGTTCTCTAAATGTAAGGTTCTCACATGCCGAGGCATCTTCATCTCTTTTGGGATGGGTATAATCTGAAGTCGACGAGCTTGGGACATACTTCAAGAGTTGTCCGCTGATCTCATTGGCAGACTGTCTCCTAAAATTTGCAGAGACAGGGTGAAGGGAATGCTGCGATCCCATAGCGAACTCGTCTCCCGTCATTCGGAAGGGCGGGAGAACAGTACCCGACCTACCTGATGCAGGTTTTCTATTGTCTTCCCTGCATCTCTTTAGGTGAAACACCGGGCAGTATCCTTAAACTTTAGCCCAGGGGCCTTAGTCAACCCTTGGCTACCTTTCTCCGCCTCCCACATCCCTAATTTTCAATTTCCTTCCTATGGGATTTACCTGTTTCAGGATCAGCCTTATGTAGCTTGTTACCCCCCCAAAAAATTTAGTCAACCCTTGGCAATCTTCAGCATCCCCCATTTTTCAATTCTCTTCCTTTATTAGTAAAGGCGAGTTGCCAGTTTCTGGATCACCTTCATGTAATGTGTTGACTACGGATGGAATTTTTCTATCTTCGTGATGTTTTGGCTGGACTAATGTTTTAAGTACGTTTAACGCTCTTTAAAATTTTGGATTGACTGCTGCGTAATCCGGATTGTCCTGACTGATCCTGAATCTCCCTGACTGTTTCTTACTGCCCCTTCTCTCTAAGAACCCGCTGTTTCTTTTGGAAGCCATGTCCCGTCCTAATCAATTCTCATCATGGACGCGTGATTCCTACGTCCTCCTTATAGAGGTGTAGCTTGCAATATTTTTTATTTCCAGTGGGTGTCCTTCGGAATTTTGGACACTGTTTTTCTTCTTCGTCTAGTGATGTGTCGAGGCCCAATAAATTTGCCGTTACTCTTCTTTTTGAAGTTGCTTGGCCGTATTACTAGAGTTTCCGGCCTATAGGGCACAACCTCTTCCCTTGTTTTGTCGTCAACAATATAAACGGGCGAAAGTCGAAAGCCAGGTCACATTACCTTCCTTATACGGGTTGGCCAGATAGATCCGTGGTGCTTTCTATCTGTCACCCCCATTTCTGCCCAAATCTGGCCTTCGAGTCCCCTCATCCAATCAGCTTTTCCAACCTTATTGTTTCCGTTTTCTGGCCGATAAGATGACTGTAATTCGTCATTTAAATAACCAATCGCGTTCATTTATGGTCCCGACTTCTTCTAGCTTAGGTCTAAATTGTTACATAAAATATAATAATAATAAAGAATTACATTCATTTTATGTGATACGCAACAATCGCTTCGGGAAGGTACGGACCGAAACGTTATTTATTTAAATTGTATAAAAAGTAAATCCTGAAATAAGTCATAAAATTTTATTTAACATTTTATAATGTTTTTAACCTTAGCGGTTTCAATTATAGAGTTTGTGCTACGTTTAGTATAATTTAACAGGAAAACTAAACCTTACAATGTATGCAGGTAATTTTCCTAGCCTTAGGACATAATAGTCTAGGCTTCTTCCAATATAAATGTTTTATAAAGCTCTCAAATTGATTACTTGTTCGTCAGTTTAGTCTTCATGACTACAATTCGTAGTATTTTACAGATATTCAAACTTTTTTCGTCGTAATTTTTGAGTCTAGCAACGGGTTGCTTACTCAACTGCAGTTATCTATCGACAGCTTCTTCTCGAAATCAGAGAATGAAAATTAATCGAGCCTTACTCACTTAAATTCCAAATACAACTTTTCTTCTTATATAGATAAAATATTAACCTTTTGTGGTCCCCATGATTCTCAGTAATTGACTTAACATCTTTGTAAAGTTAGAAAATTATTAAGCTGTTTGAAATGAAGCTGTCACACTCTACCATTACGCTTCAGAGGTTTCCATTAGCTAGAAGCGGGTAATCAACGACATTTTCACTCGACATCACCATTATACAAACGCACAAAAGTGTGCGTCGCTAATGCTTCTCGCTCTGCTAACAGAATGCTGCCTGTTGCCTGCCGTCATTAAAATTAATGTCGCGTTTCCTGAGTTTCTACCAGCAAACAATGCTCGATCATCGGCTCTCTTGATACAAAAGTGCCAATAAAAAAACTAATTATTTGATTAGAGGGTAGATAATTATGTATTATTAGCTATGCCCTCGACATCGTTCGCGCGGAAATAGCTCTTTTTATTTTGCCCTAAAAACAAAAGTGCAGTAATATTTATTTATGATCACTTCACGGCAAACCTTATAACTTGTAGTTGGTTTTGAACAGGTCCCGCTTCCACATGTTTGCAACAATAGATGGAGTGAGAAAGCAGACGCTCTCTCTCATACTCCCAAAATTACACTTACAATAACACAATAAGAGGGATGAATGGTATAAGAACGCCTAATACAACTTATAACTCGCATTTGGTTTTCATGCCGCCTTTCGCTCGGCAATTCAATGGATTTATAAATATTTACATTAATATCTTCTACACTCTGCAAGATATCTCAATGAAACAAGCACGAAAATTTTCCTGTTTCAATCCCGGAGATTTTCATTGAAACCCGTTGAGTCGTTTCGGAGCATAAACAGATCAAGAGTATAGGAAACCTACAAACACTTTTAGGAGACTGCGACGCGAGCGTGACAAGAAAAACTATCCTGTAAAATTATTATTTATATTATATTTCTATCATCATCGAAATAATATGCAAGAATTAAAGTTAAATTTCCTGTTTTTACACCGTCAAATATTCACTGAAATCCGTTGAGCCGTTTCGAAGCCTATTCGAGACAAACACATGGACACTTCAATTTTATTTATTGCTATAGATTACAATTTAACAATTTTATACGTCTTAAAAATAATTCAGATTGTAACTAAATTATTCCAGAATCAATACACTTCTACTAGAAAAAAAAAGAGTATTACCCTCTACTGATTATGGATTACTTTTCTATACGTGATAAATAAAACAGGATAAATCATTTATATTTTATATAATTGATTAAAAATACAAATAGCCTTCCCTCTAAATAAATACTTTTATTATTTAGTTTTAGAAGGTTTCAGCTTGAGTTCTAAAACTTATCTGTTGTCAACACAGAGATGAGATTCGGTCTCTATCCTGAGTAGTCAACATCAATTCTGTGACAAATGATCTTGATATCAAATTTTCCAAACTTGTTTATTGAAACATTTATATTCATATGTAACAAAATAGTAAAGAAAAGGATAGAAATAATATAGACAATACAGATATTCCTTTTTTAAATTGTATTTTAAAATATTCTTATGATTATCTCTGATCTTTTCATCATTTCTTTAAATAAAATTAAATCAATTTAACAATACATAAAATATCATTTTTTTAATAAAAAAAAACTAGTAATCCCAGGTGCGAACTCCACACATCATAGTGGTCCCGGATTCGAATCCTGGCATGGGTATGGTTCTTTGTGTTCATCATGGTCACTAAAACTGAAGGATAAACGAAATGCTAAAAACGTACCACCCCAAATTCTGAAAATGACAGTCCACTGTCGTTCCCGTACGTCAAGAACCTCTTAATAGTTGCTGAGACAAGTAGAAACAAATAATATAAATCTCAGATTTTTTAATGTCACCTGCAAGTAGGAAAATATATTTTCTATAACTAAAGAAAACTTTTGAATAACTAATAACTTGCAATTTCCTTTTATTCAAAATTAACCCTAACGTCGATAAGTGGAGTCATGCCAAATGGAATGTGTGATTAAGTATATTTCGAAGACCTTTTTGTAGTCCTTAAATGCAACGTTAATATAATCTAGCACAGACGTACTGTAAAAATGCAATATATTGGCAGGCAAACGATAGAACCTTAAGAACAAATTAGGGATTCACACATACTCATTTTGTACATTTATAAAAAAGTGATTAAAATTAATCATTGCTGAGATTCATTATAATTTGGTTCAACTGTAAGAATTCTTATATTAGCCCATTTTAAATTTGATTTTACATCTTACTGTGTTTATAATTATACTTACGTTCTTTGATTCTGATTTTCAAACCATATATATATATATATATATATATATTGTAATATACTTTTTTGTGTATAAAACATTTATTAATTTAAAGTACAAATATGATCAATTTTAATATTTTTGTTTATTAATTTAAGTGAAGACACGGGCTAAATCTCAGGGGATTTTGGGTCTCTCAAGAGATGGAGTATGCAGTAGCTGAAAATAGAAAGAAAAATCATTGAATGTTATTTATCCAGAGCAATGAGCAAGTTTCACAATTTTTTTATCGCTTACCCACAATTACTGGGCCAACAAACATCCACCTCTCGAATGTTTGTGCGTCTCTCTGGCGTCTTGCAGGATTTGATCACGTCTGGACACGTCTGCTCACGTCCGTCCTCTCATCTGGCTTCTGGCTGCTCGGACCAAGTCTGTCGTCTGCTCCACTCGTTTCACTTCTGCTCTCTGGTCCACTCGCCTGCCTTCTGCCCTCTGGTCCACTCGCCTGCCTTCTGCCCTCTGGACCACGTCCTCTCCTCCACTCGCTTGTCTTCTCGGGTCTGGTTATCTGCTCTCTGGTTATCTCCTCTCCTCCACTCGCCTGTCTTCTGCCTCTGGATATCTGTTCTCTGGTTATCTCCTCTCCTCCACTCGCCTGCCTTCTGCGCTCTGGTTTCGAGCCACCCATCGGCTTCCCTTTTAAACCTTCCGACGGGAATTCCCGTATTTCTCAACATTTCGGGGTTCCCCGCCCTCATTTTTCCCGCGGGGTTTCACCATCGTTATTTTTTATACACGCAAGGCGGGCCTCCCCCGCGGGGAACCACCATCTTTCGGCCGACTAGCCATTGTTGTTGGCCGAACTGCGCCGCATAACGCCACAACCTTACAAAATCCCCCTTTTTATCACATTGCCCCCGATCAATTTTAATAAAATTTTACAAAAAAATTTTGAGAAATTTATCTCCATATTTTATCTTTAACCCCCTTGCTCATTCTTTACAATCATTTTTGTGCTCGGAGAAATTACAAATTAATCAAATTGATTGAGCACCCTTTTCAACTTAATTTTAAAATAATCTTTCGTATTGATTTAGACTTAAAATATTTATTAGCTAAAATTGAATAGAATTTCAGGTTAACACGTGGCTTACATAAACTTACACATGTTTGCCTGGTGCCCCCCATTGATAAAATAAAATCCTGTTCTGAATTATAAATTATTTAAATTTACCCGCTCACAGGAACGAAACTTTCAGCTTGCCAGGATTGAGAAACTCGGCATCTCAGTTCAATAATCACATGCCATCATATATGTTTACAACAACCTTATATGGCTGAACTGCCCTCTAACATCATCCCTCAAACAAAAACAATCCTCAATGTGGCTCCATGTTTTCCTTCCTGTGACATTTTCAAAACCCCAAATGTAAAATGTTCTGAAGCTAAATTTTTATTCCTAAAAGTACTGCTACTTATCCAACATTAAAAAACTAAAATAGCTTGATAGCCCCCATACCATATTTAATTATCCAGCAGTACAATTAATCAAAATAAACAAACTCCTGATAGAACAGAATTAAAAAAAAAGATAACACCCTATTTCTGCACAATAGTTTCTCATTCCATGACTTCCCAACAAATAAGTCTTCAATTTCCACCCAGTAAACTATTCCTATCTCCCCATTAACTCAAATCCTGCCTCTTTATCATAATAATCGTTGAGTCACCACTTAGCTCATAAAATTCCTTCAAGATTCCCCCCATATTATTTCTCTATCAGCTCTGACAATTCACAATCTTTAAAATCCAAGGTACCAGCTGGTCTATTTCAGTGACACATTCTCATCTAATATTTTTATTTAACCGACGATTTTACTACACTGTTGTGATCCCCTTTCTATTTGGGCTAATCACCAACGAAGTTAAGGAATTCTGCTACTTGAGCATCATAAAAAGAGATTAGGATAGCACATGCAAGAAAGACTTTCACAAAAAAAATAAGAGGAATTTACTAACATTTAATATCATTACTAAAAATATTCGTATGGAGTGTGGTGTTATTCGGTTGCGAAACGTGGAGTTGCCTTTGAAATGTGGTGTTATAGGAGAATGCTGAAAATCAATTGGTGGATAGAGTAACTAACCAGGAAGATCTAAGCAGAACAGAGGAAGAGAGAACAATATGGAGGACTTTGACTAAGTGATTAATAGGGCACAATTTGAGACAGGGCGGAAGAGTGTGGGGTAAGGACGGGAGAGAGAGACAAGGATGGAATACGCTTAGCAGATCAGGGAAAACGTTTATACAGTCTAAGGACTGAATACCACAACAACAACAAAAAATTATTTCAAATTTATTGAAAGAGAGTGGGTATAAATTAGCCAATAAAATGCCATTATAATAATTAAATTCCCAGAATGGAGAACTGGATTGAACCGGATTGGCTGCGTCAACTAAAATATAAATCATACCGTTTCATGATTAATAGGACGTTTAAAAAAATGCAGGGCACATACTGAAATGATTCGATTTCTATATCAATTTGACAGTAATTTAAGACTAAGAAATATATATGTATATTATAGATGTTTTTCAATTGAAAAATACGAAATTCCCTGCCATTTAATTATAAAATCTCGCATGTTCCAATTTTCTGTGTTCCAAACTAATTATTTCCCCTTCCATTCCTTTCTTCTGAAGTATTTAATTTAGTATTTCCTTCCCAGTGAATTTCAATTTTTCAACATCAAACTATTCTAATTATTTTAATTGGAAACATTAATTCTACTTAACTTTTAACTGACATGTTTTTTCTTCTGTTCGTAAACACTTATTGTTTATGGTATTAAGATTAGAATACATAGTGATAGGTTTCTTTTATATATTATACATGTCTTTTTTAGTACTTTTTTGTGTGTGTGAAGGTGCTTTAGGGTTATCCATTATAGTTATTGTAATTCGAAGAAGAAGTAGAGATTGTTTTTAGATAATATTTGTTTTTATGTTAAAATTTATATTTTTCTTTGTGGTTTATGATTCCTTTGTTTTATAAATTTATGATGAGTTTTTTTTGTATGGTTAATACATTTTAGTATGTTATTAATTTTTCAGGGAATTTTATATTTTTAAATGTTAGTTTGGGTTTAGATTTTTATCTTGAGTAATACCTTTCTAAGGAATTTGTGTTGCGGGAAGTTGTGTACATCCATATTTGTATTTAATTTTATAGACGACTTTAGAAGACCACGAGAAAAGTTGAATAAAATTGTCAGATGTCGAGTGCGATATGTTGAAAGTAGCTCTCTCGTCAAGCAGAAGGTGTGAAGAGGATCGTCATCACGCAACACAGAGAGGGAGGGGAGGAACGTGTTCTTTATTACCCGCGCACGGGAGAAGCAGTGTTATAAGCCCCGAAACTACGGAGGACAACTCCCAGCGTGAGTAATATACGTAGTGGCTTCACAGGGGGGACAAAACTATACTTAAGGAGCGTAATCAGTAAAAGACATTGCAAACATATTGACACACAAGGGACACTTCCTATTAATTATCTCTTCTTGTATTTTATATGCTACAGTTAATTCATTTTATATTTCTCCGAAACTCTTCGAGGACTGCTGTTGTTCTAATTTAATGGAAATTCGTTCTCGATATAAATGATTCGTACAGACAGAATCATTTGATTAAAACTAATTTGTTAATTGTTCTGACTATATCTCGAAGAAAACAGGTGAATAATTTCGGCCAAAACAATATTTATTAACTAACAAGTTTCTTCACTTACAAATTTGATAATCTTTGCCCTATTTTTGGTATCAAATCAACGTTTCTGTACTATTATATAATAATATTATTGTCAATTATCACTCCAATTATGCTCCTTTTTTTGATTGTTACCCACCTGAAAAAGTTCCAATGATAAGAACAAAACGTCGTGTCATATTTTATTTTGATATTTTCCCGCCCTACGTATCTCTTCGTTAACGTATTAAGCATGATGACTTGCGTATAGTACTCCTTTTTTTATATATATTATTTTCCATTATTCCCGGTAGATTTATTTGTCAGAAAAAATCGAAAATTACCTTTCTTTCTTTGTCAAATAACTTCCAGGGCAACTGATATCGAAAATATTTGGCAGTTACCTTCCCTCTAGGTCCCTTGTTTAAATTTCCCTGGGGTAATCTTTTGGTGGAATTTTGTCCGTTAAGACCAAAGGATAGATCTGTTAATAGAAAATAAACTTAACTGAATCGATGCGGTATCGATATAATTTAAAGGATAAAATTTTAGAATTAAAAAATGTCTTGCATTTATGGGTTTGCATGAATTATCATATACAAAAATAAACTTTACCGTATCGCGACATGGTATTTTTTGTCATGCTTGTTGCTAAGCCTTCCTATTTTTTGTTATAAAATTTTCTTTATGTCTCATTATGTTATTTTATGCTTTCTGTAGATTGTAAATAAATATTTTGATTCAACAAATAATTTCCTAAACTACGGAAATAGTTAATTTATGACACGGGTAGGACCTGCAGTCATGAATTTACAGATTTTTTTTTTGATTTTTTCCAATAAGAGAGAAAATTATCGTATTTGAAATATTGTAAACTGAACCTTTCTCATTAATTATTGACCATCATAAAAATTATTTGCTTGACAAGGGATGAGGTATTCAACACTGCATAAGAACAGAATGAATTGCAAAAGAATAAAAATACTTGTATTTGTAACATTATATTAATTAGACTATATTTTTGTTGGGTCACAATTTTTCACTTAGGAAAAATAGTAGGCAAATATCAATAAAAAATAAATTTGATAATTGTTCTGACTATATCTTGAAGAATATAGGAGAATAAGTACGGCCAAATTAGTCAGAATTGAAATAATATTTATTAACTGCAATATGACACGACGTTTCGTTCCTATCATTGGATCTTATTCAGGTGTGAACAATCAAAAGTAAACCAAAAAGTTATAATCGACACAAATAGCACTTATGAAATTTATCCAATTTATAAGGCTTCATGTAGATCGGTAGAAAAAATAGATGTATACAGGGTGTGTCAAAACTTTGCAGAAATTAAGAAAGCTGAAATATTCCAGTTAGGTATGGCTGATGAGGTCTATCTTTAACTGTACTGAACATGGGCGCCATCTTGAAATCGGACACCTTTCATCGAAAGCAATTTTTTTAATGGAACCGGGGTTCTGTGATATATCAAATAAGATCGCTTTTTTCTGACAAGTTCATTCCTGTAAACAGATTAGAAGTAGCAGTTATGGTTCAAAAGTTACAATATATTTTGTTTGAAATTACAGGCTGGAGTGTGTGGTGAGTGTAATACCATTAGGGTTTTTTAAAATTAAACATTAAACTTTACACCACATTTAATTTTTGGTTTTAGGTTTATTTTTAATGATATTTGATTATGGAGCATTTTAACAATATTTATTATTGACGTATATACAAAAGAAAATGAAAACTATTTACAACATTAAAATAATTACTACATATATTGAAAAACTTCAATCTTTTACTTGCTCCGACCAGCCGCGTGAATCACAGGTTGATCGTGGTGGTTTAGGAAAATTACACCAATTAATTAGACAAAGCATACGCACCTTTAATACGCTGACCACGTGTCACTCCAAATTCGGAATGTGTCATGCAAGATGACAGTCCGCAGTTGACTCGGTAGTCCCAGGCCCTCAATGGACTGTAGAGCCATGGAGAAAAAAAAATACGCACCGTTAAAATGATCCCCTTTGAAATTATATAAGGAAAAGGAATAATTTCCGTACCCGGAATTTAGAGACAAGTAAAAAAAAACGAAATTACGCGTTAACGTGAGAACATTTGTGATTGGTCTGTTTCCTGTGGCCGATAACTGCTGGCTGCTCCTGCTGGTGTGTTCGCCGGTGGTATAGAGGACGAAATCAGGACCCCTTTTGCTGCTTCGTCGCTGGACTCGGCAGCTGGTTGTCCGTTTGCTGACGCCTCGCCACGCAGAACAGGTTCATGTCCAACTTCCCCCTCAGCTCGATCGTCCTTCCCTCGGCCTCCACAACAACTATTCGGCTTAGACTCAACTAAGCTTCTGATCTCTCAATCTTCATCCCAACTATCTTCTCTCGCGATCTCTACCCCAACTGTTCTTTCTCCCTCTCGTTCTCAACAGCAACTGTGTTCTTCTCTCCCTTCTCCGCACCAACTCTGGTTCTCGTTTCCTCTGGACAACCAATCACCACTTGTAATTTTTAGCTCCCAATTGCCCGCGAATGAACTTGACCCTTGGCGGGGAGAAATAATGTATGCGCCCTCAGGTATACACCAAAAATCCCTCAGACAGATGTTCCCACGTTATTTTCTAGTAAATAGGATATCAACGAATTCTGCACCGTTAGAACGTGACCCGCTCCTCTCTCCAGCATCAACCGCAGAATGTCTGATCAACCAACCTCTCCCTGGATCAGTGATCGTCAAAATGCTCTGTTTGGTTGCTACTTACCCGCAATTTTATGCGAGAACGAAACAGCAAAACTTTGTCATTCTACATCACGTTAGCGAAGGGCGAACGGGGGCTGTTTTCCGAGAACACTTGTAGCGTTAATCTAAGGAGGAGGGGAGCATTCCTTCGTACCTGAGACGATTTTTAAACCGTGAAATCCTACGAGATAGGCGCACGTGTCTAGCTGTTGCACATTCCTATCTCCCAAGTTTCTTAATCTTACTTACCATTATTCCATGTAACCATAAGTCGCGTTACAGTGGTTTATCCTTAAAAACTAAGAAAATGTACTTCCAACTCCATCTTTGAAAACACGGCACTCAGAATAAACTTAACGTTTCTTACATAACATCTTGGGACTAATTTTTTTGCAATAAGCAGAATAAAACTATAAAAACAATAAACGTTTTTTATATCTAGCCGCGGTAGAGGTGGTAGCTATCGCGAAGAGGCTCCGTTGCCAATTTTACTCTTCGCTACAAAGTTTCCAGCAGCCAGTGCCTCTAATTCTAAACATAACAACCAATATCTAGGATAAGTCGATAAATTTATATTCACCACTGATGCAAAACGAAAGAGAGATAAAAGAGGAAAATATTTATTTTCCGTATAGCCTTTTTTTTTTTATTATTCGGTAGATTAGGAATAATGTCTCGCGGACCGGATAGAACATTTCAGGGGGCCGCTTCTGGCCCGCGGGCCGTAGTTCACTGATTTAAATTATTAATGAAATCGGTCAAAACGTTGAGCGCCATTTATCTAACAAGACTTTAGTTACAATGATTATTATTAACAGATAAATTAGATATATAAATTTATTTAATTAACAATATATTTTACATTGATTCGTAATTACTTGTGTCTGAGGGGCCTCTACAGACAGGGTATGGTGGACCATTATAAAAGCTTTAAGTTCTGCTCTGTCCCATATATATCGAGGAATAAGTGAACTTCAATTACCGTTTAAAGTGGTGTCTGCAGTCTGGCGGCAAAGTCGCAGGTATCTGTGGCGACGAATCCAGGCTCGTGGCTGATTTCTCCCAACATCAGCTGTTCCAGCCCGTGGTCATCCAATACTTCATAAATCCTTAGAATTTGAAGCTTAAAAATCTTTATAAGCAACCTCCATCCAGTCTCCACCAAATCTCACACCGAATCAGCCCCTGGGTTAACAGGCTACATGAGGGTGATCCTGAAGCAGGTAACTCCCCTTTAATATCATAGGAAGGGACTTGAAAATGGGGAGTGTGGAAGGTAGAGCAAGGTAGCCAAGGGTTAACTAGGGCCCCCAGGCTGTAGTGTAAGGATCCTACCCGGTGTTTCACCTGAAGGTGATGCAGGGGAAACTATAAAACCTGCATCAGATAGGTTGGGTTAGTGTGTCCTACTCCTGCACCCTTCTGATGACGGGAGACTGGATTGTTGTGGGAAAACAACAAACCCGCCTTCAAGCCTCGATTAGTATTGAGAGGCAGTTAGACGATTGCTCCAATGGGATCAGCGAACAACTCTCACCGTAAGCTCAAGGTCTTTGACCTCCGTACATACACCTCTCAAACTTCTCAAGGTCATCTCAGCCTGCAGGAGTCTTCAATTAATTGCCTTGGCCATGGACCAAGGGGGAAGGGAAAGAGGAAAACCTGGAGAGAGGAAGCCAGCCCCGACAGACTTACCAGAACTCCACCTGGCTTTACTCATTTCCCTCAATCAAGCCCCTGCGCAATTTTCTGCAGCGCTTTTAAAGAGGTTTACCCCACCCTACTCTCTATATCTGAAAACTTTCCGAAATTCCTTACCGACAATCTGGTCAGTCTCTTTAATTTATGCCTGACCATGGGTGGGAAAGAAGACACAACATCTGCCATTTTTGACCTGTGTACCCACGTAAATTGCAGACAGCTGAAATTATTTAAGAAATACTCCCCATTAATATAAAATTACAAATTATTGTAATTACTACATTACAAATCTAATAAATTTTCCTTGAATGTGTATAAGCAGTAAAATAGTTTAAGTTTGTTTCAGGCTACACCATGTTCTTACCTTCGACAGAAGTCATTGCTCTGTTTGTTTTCCTGCCACTTTGTGTTGCATATCATTGGAGAAATGAATCAAGGTAAAATAATCACCTGTGTTAGATTTATATTTTATTATATACTGTGGTCTAACAGTTTTTGTGTTTCAGTGACCTTAACCAACCAGACTTCAGAAGAACAGGGCCATCAAGAGATCCTAGAATATTTCAGTTCACTACTCAAGATTCCAAAATAAGGGTATGACTTTGAAGAACAGTATCAATAAATTTACAACATTTAAACTATTAAATATTATTCATACAGAATGAATAAACTACTAACTAGCCTTTGATATATTCATAACAAATAAGAAACCGGAATCTTAAAAACATTTCAATTTTTTGATATTTCCAGACTGGAATCATTTTTTGTTAATTAATATTATATCCCCATGACTTTGTGAAGAAATATTTTACAACAGCTAAATTCTGTCTTGAATCATTGTTATATAAATTTTCAATCTGTATGTATTAATGAATCTAAATCATAGTAGTACCAAATCCATGTTGTAGTTTTTTTTCATTGCAGGTGGAACTAAATTTTGCTATACCATTCCTGTCAATACCTGTAAATGGGAAAAAAGGGGATTCAACTTCCCTGGTAGACATAAACCTTGGTGCTTTGGCTGCAGGTGGAATTTTCACAGTTGCTTCACTAATTTTCATACCGACTCTCTTCACAGGATTTTCTCCACAATTATCTTATAGTCGAAGTAAGTTATAAATTGTTCATTGGGCTTTCTTATATCATTATGCATCAGGAAATGACATTGTCATGTTAAACCAATTAATAAGAAAAGGAAAGAGAGATAGAAAGTATGTGACTTACCTGAGGTTCATAGATGGTAGGCACCTTTTGAGGTTCTGAGTTCTTTAAAATTTTGCAGGCACCGCCCCCTTCATCAGAAAGTTAGGAAGACATTTCCAGTTATCGGCTAGCCGCCGAACTTTCTAACTCTTTTTCCTTTCCTTATTAATTGTTTTAACATGACAATGTCATTTCCTGATGCATACAAATATATATAAATTAATGAAACGTTTGTAACATGACGACATCACAGGTTTTCTCTTTTTTAGGATAGTATTACATATAGTTTCACTCATGAACATTAGCTGTTAATAAGAGCCTAAATTAATAAAAATATATATATTATGGCAATTTGAATCCCTTATTTGCCTTGTATATTTTAAATAGATAATATGCATTGAAATAAAATTAAAAGTTAGCTAATTGATAAATTTGTCCATTTATTAACTATTTCACCATCTATTCATTTTCATCAAATGAAAACAATTTTATATGTTCTAAATTTGATGTTATTAATCAATGAAATTTTAGTTTAATATTTATTTTCTGCAGCTACAATCACTTTAAAAGTTTACTAGTATATATTCCCTACATATCCTCATTTTACATTCCATTCAAAGAAAATTGTGTTTAAAATGTAAATTATTTCCCTTTTTTAGTTTATATTAAATATTTAAAAAAAGAAATATTTTCCATCCATCTAATCAAATATTTCCAATGACAAAAACAAACATCTTTTTGTGCTGGATCAATGCTTAAAATACATTATTTGGATGCTTTAAATTTGTACTAGTTCTATCTTCACTTCTTACTTCTTTTTCTTTATTCACTTCATTACTACTACTTAAATGAGCACATCAACCTTATCACATTGCTTTACATAAAATGTAATTTATTACCAAACAATAAAATATTGTGAATGGAAATTTTGATGTTACAACAGGTGAGTCTGATACTCCTGGAATTGTACCTTTACTGAAATCAGTGATGCAAGAAAGTAATCCAAGTTATGGAATTTGTATGCAAAAGGCTGTTTGTTGGTATGTTCAAAAAACATTACAGAAAGTACAAACAGGGAATGCAGGAAGCATTGATAAAATTGTTGATGGTCTATTAAGGTAATTGTAAGCAGTGATAACAGTTTATTTATTAAAATACACAGTAATGAAAGTTTATTACTGATATCTTTTAATTTATTAGTGATAATAGTTTCTTTTAAAAACATGTTATATGATATTATTAGTCAATACACTTATTTTTTCCCTCAGTAATAAATGGCTGGAAGGCATTGTAAATGGAACAATAATTCAAGAGGCTGCAAATAATGGAAGACAAGGGAAAGAGTGTCATTCATTGTATTCATCATGTTCGTTTTCCAGAGAAAACATGTATAACTCAGCCAAAAATATTGTTACTGGCATCTTTGTTTGATAAACAAATCAATTTTTTGAACTATTTCCACTATTGTAAATAAAAGCATTATTTATGGAAAGTTCCTATAGAACATGCATGAAGTTAAAATTTAGTTTTACAATATTTGCTGTATTCCAGTTGCTTCCGACTGAATCTAGGTGAGATGTGGGCAATTGTTTAAGGAATGCCACATTTCCAACTGCCAAGACATTGTTACTCAAACTAGTAATAGAATTAAGGAAAGTTTTAATGGTTTCCACCTGTATTGACTGCAGTAGAAACATCACAGTCCACCGAGTTAATCCAGGTGAAAATATAAGTAGTCTTTCTTAAATAAAATGTCTCTCTCATTTATTGTCCTTAGTATTCTCACAAAAAATTATTAGGGCAAGTACAAACTCATATTGGTCATTTATTTTATTAGTTGAAACAAGAAAATACATTAGTTCTAAAAGTATTTTTCTTTCTGTATACTGAATGACATCAGATCATACTAGCTGTGCTTTCCTCTTCAGTAAATGTTAATAGCTCTACAATATCTCTGTGATTCATTGCCAAGGCTAAATCTAGTGGAGTATTTCCCAGCATGTCTTTGGCATCTTTATGAACCTTAGCACAAAGTAAGAAAGACACACACTCCATGTGTCCATGAAGTGCAGCCTGAAAAAAAAATAAAAAGCTAGGTTCGTATGAATTACATAAAATTTGTATTACTATTAAGGTAGTTCTATCATTATTTCATAAAAGCAAAGCAATTCCTGTGTGAGGTATCCTGAGAAATTGATACTTGCCGCTATAAATTCAGACATTTAATAAGGATCTCCCCTAGTGTTTGTAATAGAAAGATAAACATACACATATACAAAGAATTCAGCATCAGCAGGACAGTGTTTGAATGGCATAGGGGTTGGCTACAGAGCATCTAGCCACCACGCTGTTTAGACAGTCTTCACAAAGGGGCTTAGACACTCAAAAATTTAACATTTTCCTGCATTCCTACCAGTTGGCATCTACTATCTACAGTAAAACCTGCTGGAAAAGAGTTTTGAAAAATGACATATCACATTGTGCCAATGATTATGATAATTTTGATAGAGTTTGCTGAAGTTACTAACTTAGTTACAAACTTTAACAGCAACTTGGTTTCTATGACTTTGATTCTGATAACAATTGAATGCAATCAAACTGACATTAATTCATTAGACAATAGAACTCTTATTAACATAGATGGTTGAAATTGTGATTATGAAGTTATGGAAGATATTTAGACATTGCTTCATGTACTGAAGCACTTGTCAGAGAACTATTACAACTTGTATTTGTATGTCTGTGTTCTGTGTGTTTTTTAATTATTATACCATTACTCTTTTATTATTTTACCAATGTTGCAATACAGCGTAGTAATTAACTGAAATTAAATCTCAGTTTGGCAATTTAGGAAAGGAGGAATATATTCAAATTTTCAGAGGCTAGACCAAATTCTTGTAACATTTAAGGCTTGTAACATTCTTTAATTTATATAACATGGTTTATATGGTTGTTAATAAAAAAGACATACGATAAAAAAAAACTATTGGAATAAATAAATTGTAGATTTTGAGTAGCAAAATATAAATTCATCTTGAATATGAAATAGTGCATTTATATAAAAAAATTAAAGATTATATAGAGCTATGGATGTTTTACCATGTGCAAAGCAGTTCGTTCACTTTCATCTGGTTGTTCCAAATCAGCTTGAGCCAATTGGTAGGATTTTAATCTCACAAGATTACCTTTGGCTGCAGCACTAACAAAATAGAAAAATAATATATTGTTTAATTAAATAAATACAATCCTAATATATACTATATTTTATATCTATATGTATTTAATTATGTAAAAAATTTCAGTATTTGTAAAACTGATGAAATTTGCTGAAGAAAATAATCACCAAAATATTTCTTGTATTAAATTATTTTTAAATTGTTTGAAAAGGTTACATAATTCTGTATACTTTATAATATAAACTCCCTTTGGTGGTCACCATTGTTTTCTAAGAATTAATTTATTATAACATGGCTCACAGATTAAACTGTCAATTTAAAAAAAGCAATAATAGGATGCATTTGGAAGTTAAATCTGCCAAAAGCTACCTACATAATTAATACATTCTTAGCAAACAAATGTGACCATCAAAGGGTTTTCTATTATTTCTTCAATATCTATATTAAACGGTCAAGTAACCTAACGTCTTCTTCATTTATTTGGTAAGCATTAGTATATTACATTTTCCTAATTGAATATAAAAGAAAATTATGGGATACAGTGAAATACCCTATCTTAAATATAAATAAATTAGAAGGAAGACCTTACAAATATTATTAAAAAAAATATTGAAGCATTTTAATATAAAGTACAGAATTCTTTGCTGACCAAATATTATACTACCAGATTAGTTGTCCACTAACTTGCAAAGATTCTCTCCAATAATTCTTGGGTTTCCAACTAAATGAGCTCCTCCTTTCATTAAAATTTTTATTATATCATGAGAATCCATATTGATAGCATCAATCAATGGGGTATGCTCATTTCTAAAAATTCAACCACAGAACAATTAATTTGCAAACATTTTGTTATTTGACAAACTCATAAATAAATACTCAATGATGCTCTAAATTTTAAGTGTAAGTATATCATTGCTGTAATAAAGTTCTGACACTTCTACAGTTAAATTGAAAAGGGGATGGCAAGTAACATGAGTGTTTCCGTGATATTAGTTCAGCATTCAATTTGAAAAAACTTGCCCTTGAAATATATTAACTGTGACAAATTTCTTCCACTGAAGCTAAGATGTGGATTAAATCATCATAATAATGTATGGAAAAGAAATTTTTGAAGTCTAAATTTTTATAAGTAACTAAAGATGTAATAAATAAACAGAGAGTGGTATAAGTAAATATTTCATCAGTCTTTGTAACTTACTACACAGATCAATTTTTTTTGACAGAACAGCATGCACCTCAATTGTTAATGAATACAACTCTTAGAATAATTGAAGAGAAACTGGGCACTGTCAATATTAGGGTTGAGAAATAGGACAGCATTATTGGTTTGCACTTTGCATGAGGCTTACAGTACAACATAATATTACGATGGTACCATACACTAATATGCAAATCCATACTATATTTCCTAAACATTAGAAAGCATAACTATGAAATAATTAACTAGTTTACATTTTATGTAAAATGCATACTTAGCTCGGGCTCTCATAAACTTGACATGTTGCCTAGCTTGATTTAAGGTATGTCAACTCCCCTCTTTCTTCTATCTGGTCAGTGCTTTCATCTCCTTATCAATTGTGTTAATTATATATACACTAGTCATAAAATGTGCATTAGCCAATTCCGCAACTGTATCAAGTGCACCTTACCAAACATTGACAGGCTTATTATCTATACCAATAAATAATTAATTTATATAATTCATTTGGATGGGATAGAGGGATAGAGAGAGCTTGGTTAACTTTCCTTAAGCCAGACTGTGAAGCAAATTTTCAAGAGCCTGAACACTCTTCTTATGTAGATAAAATGTGAATGTGAAATTTGAGATGTTACATAAAAGGAAATGGTAGAAAAGTTTAAAGAAAATAAAATAGAAACTCAGCAGTTTGGCAGTAATATGTTTACAAAAGTCAACCATGAAAAGTTGAACAACAAAGCGTAGGAAATACAGCATTGAATTTCATAAAATCATTATTACTGTGAATAACTTTCTATTAATAATCAAAGTATAGAGGTACAATTGAAATCTGTATTTCTGGTATATCAGCACCATTTATTGTATTAATAGTTATTAACATACAGAACAGGACCAAAACATGTAGTTGTATTAAATTATTGTTGGTTCTGATGTATTAATTTTTGCCAGTTTTTGGCCTCATTTAAATATTTAGCAATTGAATTGTTATAAATTAGTATTTTTAATAACATTTAACTTACCTATCTTTCACATGGATACTAGCACCATTTAAGAGCAGAAATTTTACTACATCCACATTTCCCTCACAGCATGCAACATGTAATGGTGTTCGACCATCAGAATTTGGAATGGATAAATCAGCACCCTGAAGGAGTGAAAATCAGAATTGTTTATTTCAAGCATTCAATAAATCAATTAATGCAAAACTCTTTCTCCAAATTTATACAATTAAATATACTAATACTTACATAAAGTTTCAAAGCTTTAAGTTTTGCAACATCGCCCTCCATTACAGCTGATATAGTCAAAGCTGGATAAAGGATATGAGCAATTGCATTTTTATCTTTGGTAAATGAAACATTTAAAGCATTTGAAACAGCATCTACAAGGTTCCATTCCACAATTCTTGCATCAGAGTGGCGTGCAGTCAATTCCCCTCTCAAGTTGCTTTGTAGCATCTTCAATTTTTGTATACATAAATACAGTAGATAATTCAATTCAAAGTTCAAAATATATCATTTCTGCTTATTAGTCATTCTGTTTTCTTGTAAAATACTTCAAAAAAAGAAAATATGAAACCAGAGTTCTTTATAGTAAAACATACAAGAATCATATCAGGTTGAAAATATACCATAGTTCTATTCTCTCATAGGACAGAAAATAATACAAAAACTCTATACTGCAAGTGCATTGGCATGGTTAAAATTAATTTGTAAAAAACTAAGTAAATGTATAAATAATAATTAAAGTCATCATTACAGCCATAAAAATAGAAAAGTTAAATTAAAATGTGTACTAGGACAAGTAATGCACAAGAGTTTATCCTTAAAACTATAAGTAAATAGGAGAATAAACTCTGATGAAGCAAATTTGTAAGAAATTCTTTATATTCAAATTTTATATATATATATATTTTTTTGCACTTTAACCAAGGGAAGGGATAGATTAATAGGTCACAGTTGAGACATAGGGGCCCTGTAAAATTAGGTTTAGAGATAAGTGTGTGGAGTAAGAGAGGGAAGCCAAGGACTGAATTTACTCGGCAGATTAGGGAGGTAGATGTGGTAGTTATGTGGAAATGAAAAGGCTTGCAGAGAATAGGTTTGCATGGATAGTTGCATTGAATAGTCCAAAGGTTGAATAAAACAACAGCAAAATATTCCTTTGGATGGCATGCATAAGAAACAGGAGTGACTTGTACTATTGAACAGGACATACTTCAACGAGAGTGAAAACAGACAAAGAAATTTCTAAACTGGAACCCACGAGACAATATGTGACGAAGTGAGAATAGAAAACTTATACAAACATTTGCTTTGGGTGCGCTTCCATTATTAATCTCATTATTATTAAATATAGAGTTCTCGGGTTTCTACCTGGGTTATATCACTTGTAAAACACAATGTTTTGATAGCTACCTCTGTCATCATCTCAGGTGACTGAAATCACCAGAAGACAATGGCAGAGATAGTAATCAAAGAAAAATTTTACAAATGGTTCACAATGAAAATCTAAATTCACTATTATTATTATTATTATTGAACACTCACTTTCTTTCTTTTGGTAATATCCCAATTTGTCTTTGATAGCACATATGCAAGTTTAGTAAGTGCAGCTTCAGGAGTCATATCATGGCCTGCAATTACTCCAGCATCTATCAGGACCTATTAATGAATCACTTTAACATTACATAATAATAGTATTGTTATCAATCAAAACAAACAACATACTCAATATATGTATAATAAAGTAACAGTTTAGACTTATTATTGTTCAAAAAATAAATTCTTGCATCCATAAAAATGCTTCCTTACAAAATCTGATATTTGATATTCTTGATTATTTTATTAGAAAATATTGGAATGAATTCTTATAACACACTTGAATGTACAATATATTTAATTAGAAGAATAAATATCAAAAGTGTTAGTTCAAAAGATTGATAGTTAGAATGGTAAAAAGTTTAATTTTGGATAGTCATTCAAATGTTTAGTTTAACCATTGATTAACAACATAAACATCAAATTTTTTGCTACCCAAACTGCATCACATAATGGAATTCAGAAAATATATAAAAATGTCGGGAAAAGTATTTCAATATGAGAAAATTAATATTAATATTTAATACATTGGTCAATAGGGAAGAAAAATTTGATATAATTTGGTGTACTAAGTAGTATACCTAGTTATAAATGTGATTGAAATAAATAGAACCAGCTGGTAAGAGTTTGGAAAAGTGAGAAAAATACAAGTACAGAGTAATGATAATTCTTTGTTTACAAATATTACACATAACATTTATTTTGTAATGATTAAATTGCACAATTCTATTACCATCTCAAGCACACTTTCTAAATTGAAGCAAATACACATAAAAACTATATTAACTTTTAACGAGTGACTGCTTGTCTGCCTGTAAGGTCTGGCAACCCTGTAGAGGGACTCAACAATGCTGTGGAGGGATGCAACTCGCAAGTCTGGAGACAGCCTTGATCGTAACTTGATGTTGTGTGTTACTTTAAATTTTGTCTCCCAATAGATGGTGTCAGAAGTGTTTAAACCTAATCGATATAATAAAAGACAAATAAGTCATGAACGAGTGTTCCCGCGTGCCAAGAGACTGGAACTGTACGAGACACTGGCAACTGAGAGTAATTACGTGGCGGCAGTACCAGTGAAACCGCCAAGCCCTTTCAATTTTCATTATCCAGAAGAATGGACAACGTGGACACAAAGGTTTGAAAGATTTATTTCCATCTCGAACTTGACAAACAAATCAGATAAAGAAAAAAATCGATTTTTTTTGTTATTGTCCGGGCGAAAAGTCAGGAAATATTAATGCAAGTCTTGCCAAATGCTGAAGGGGCATGTACAAGGACGTGTACAAAGCTTTCGAAAATTATTTCTTGCCTAAGAGAAATATTATATTCGAAAGATTTAATTCCAAGGTGTAAACAAAGTTGACGAGTTCATAACCTCGTTGCACACAATGGCCGATCGTTGTGAGTATGGAAATCTTTAGGAGTAATTAATTAGAGACAGAGTAGGGGTTAAAGACACCAAACTCTCTGAAAGGCTGTGCAATTGATTGAGACCTGACAGTCGACGGAGCAGTGGAGATGGCAGAGTCGCTGTCTAGACAAACAGAAATTTTACGTAACGGCTTCGAATATGTCACCGTGAACAAGATTTATGCAGCCCCACAGCGCGTTGAAACTCCGAAAGGAAAGAATTTATGGACACTGGGTCTGATATAACGTGTATTCCCTTTAATCTAATTCCAAATAATTGTAAACAACATATCCATTAAAGGTAACCTTTTAGATTTCGGCTCAGGGGGAAACAAAATTAAAGTCGTTGGTTATATAAACTTCAATTAAAAAATAGTGATGGAGTATATATAGTCAAAACATGTTTTAAAAGGTCTTAAACTAGCACTACTCGGGAGAATAAATTTTTGAGATTTAAACTCTTGAAAAGGGTTAATCAGATTAAAATAAATTGCCCATTGTCGAATTATCATCATAATGAAAATATAACATCCCTTCATTTAACGGGCTAGGTAAAGGAAAAACAAAGGCAAGATTAACCTAATAGATAATGTAAAACTTATTCTCAAAATGTACCTCGGGTGGAAAGTTTAAGAAAAGAACTGTATCGGTTAGTGAAATTGGATGTTATATATCTTAGTCGACTCTCCAACAGACTGGTGCAGCCCGATTGTGTAACAAAACATTCTGAGACTGGGATTAGATTATGTTGTAACTATTCCAGATTGAGCAAAAATGTAAAAAGAGCCGTATTTCCTATACCGAAAATTGACGTGCGTTAGCTATATTAAAAATGCACGAGATTTTTCAAAAATTGATGTCAGTTCGGGTTTTTATCAAATTGAGCTAGCGGACGAAAGTAAACCTTTGACTACTTTTATAACCCCATTCGGTAAATTTATGTTCAAGCGGCTACCATTCGGGATAAACTGAGCTCCAGAATATTTTTCTAAAATATTTTATAAATTATTTGCAGGAATTCCGGGGATTGAGATCCACATCGATGATATTTTGATTTATGCATGAATTGTGAAAGAACACGACCTGATCCTAAAACAAGTTTTGGAAAAACTCCGCGAAGAATTACATTAAATAAAGATAAGTGTGTATTTCGAGTAAATTCGATCAATTTTGTTGGTCACCATATTTCAAAAAATGGTTTGCGAATCCTGCCTGACAGAATAAGAGCTATTTGTGAATATCCTGTACCTAAGAATAAACAAAAATTATTACAATTTCTTGGAATGGTTAATTTTTATTCTAAATTAATTCCCCATAGATCCGATGTAGAACCTTTAAATGACTTGTTACGCAATGATGTACACTTTATATGGGAGGACAAACAAAGAAAAGACTGAAAAAATTAAGCGATTATTGCAAAACGCTCCAACATTAGCTCACTATGATTACCGCAAGAAAGTTATTATTCAGGCCGACGCTTCAAGCTATGGGTTTTGGAGGCGTGTTAATTAATGCAAGAGGGAGGTGGTGGCTTATGTTTCAACAACCTTATCTCAGTGTCAGCCAAATAGAGAAGGAAGCCCTCAGCTTAGCATTTTCTGCAGACAAATTTAGAGATAACATAACCGGAATTCGTGTAGTTTTAGAAACATCATAACCCACTTCTTCAAATACTCCAGACCAAACCGTTAGACGACTTAACACCGAGATTACAACGCAAAAGACTTCAAAGTTTATACATTTTATTATCAATATTATGCCTACGACGGACTGTATGTTGGAGAAAATTAGAGTAGAGCAAGCCAAAGATGCGATTTGTTTAAAGCTAAAAGAATATTGTGTAAGCGAATGGCCTGATTCAAACAAGCTACCGGCTAAGTTAGATCATATCATCCTTTTAAAGGAAATATTTCGCTAATAGAAAACTTGCTGTTATACAATACACGTATAATTATTCCGATTTCGTTGCAGGAAAGCATTTTAAATAAATGTCGCCTGACAGCTCAACAATCAGTGTGGTGGATGCGATTGAGTGTGCAGATAAATAATTTGATCAAGTTCTGTCCTGAATGCATCGAAGCAAGAATTAATCACAAAGAAAAGTTATCCCGGAGGAATTCCCGAATAGACCATGGCAGAAAATTGCTGTAGACCTGTTTAAAAAAGACTCATGGTTTTTGATTATTACTGTTTACTATTCCAGATTCTTTGAAATTGTTTCCTTTAAACAACTTACCGAAAAGGAAATAATACGTATATTTCAGGAAAATTTTTCGAGATATGGAATCCCTGAAATAGTAAGGAGTGACAATGGGTCACAGTTCAGAACAGAATTTGCCAAATTCTCGAAAGAATACGGATTTCGTCATATAACAAGTTCGTCTTATTACGCGCTTAGTAACGGTCAAGTTGAAAATGCGGTAAAATAGCGGAAGGTATCTTAAAAAATGTCGTGACTTTAATCAAGGATTACTTGCGTATTGGTCAACACCTCTGGAAAATGGATTTAGACCTGCGGAGCTCATGTTTTCGAGGAAAGTTCGATCTACAGTGCCTATCCTTCCTAACAAGCTCGGTGCATTCTCAAAAAACGACGAAGTACAGACGAAAGAGTAGTTTATAAAATAGAAACAAATCAAAAATTTTAACAAAAGACATCGTGCTAGAACTTTACCAAATTTATCCATAAACGAAAGAGTACGGGTTGTAGATATGTGTAAGTATGGAGTAATAGTAAAACTTAGTGATCAACCGAATAGTTAAAGTAGGAGACAGACTGATTCGAAGTAATCGGTGGCATCTTATACACGCACCATTTCAAAATAGCGATCGGAAACCAATCAGCCATCCAGTGGTGCGTTTTAATGTACCGGAAGAGCTATTAGAGGACGCTACTGTCCCACAAGTCATTAATCAAAATATCCAACCGGAAGGGAACAACAATGATAATATTGTTGCAAACGAAGAAAGGGTAGTGCAAGTTTTACCAGACGACAATAGGAATGTTAGGGAGAGACCAGTTAGGCTAGATTTCCACGGGCAGTGATGTTCGTCGAAGTTGGGTTGGCTGTGCACTGCCTACAATTTACATATTGGGCAGATAACTGCCCACTTCTTCACTGACAATTCTGTGCAAGTGCTGCCCTCGCTACAGAACGGACAGATAACTCTGGTGCATGTTTATACTTCTCTGTTATATTTTGGCAACTACGACCGGTTGGAATGTTGATGTTGCATAGTATCGATATATTGTTTATATCAAGTTGAATATTTTTCCCCTTTGTGTTTTCGCGCACGCATAATGTCCATAAACAGGATCTAATCACTTTGTATTTGTGATATAATAGACAACGAGGAAGTCAAACTCAGTATTACGCTACTGTACTATAGATACATAAAAATGAAAATAGTTGTTTAGTAATATTGCTTTACATTATTACTACCAAAATCAAGCAATAATAAAAAACAGCACATGTACTTTAAAGCTGGTTTTCAGTGTTTAATTGGGTCAGTTTCTATTACTTGCTGTTTTATTCCCCTTAAATGTGTCAATTACTGAACAAAACGAAATGAATTACTTTTTATTACGTGTGATAGTAGTATGTTTACAGTTACACATCATTCTTTCGCGTAGATTTTTTTCTTTCAGTTAAAGTTTGTGCCGTTGGAGGGTGGATAGTGGAAAGTTAACCTAAAAATTTATAGGGTCATAGGTGCAACATACGAACTCTATCCTACATTCTTTCTGAACCAAACTTCTAGCCGCTGTTCACAACAAGGATTCACTTACTCCAACCGCACGCGTATTGAAAATGCAGAATACAAACTGTTTACCATCGCGCAATCGATAGTCATCCCTGCCACACTGTTCACAATCGATAATTAACAACCGTAACTGCCACTAACTGGCCTTCTATGTGGGCAGCGTCTAGGTCGGTGGAACGCTAGTCATGACTGACATACTGTTGACACGCTCCAAGAAAAGTGAGGCAGTGCTCTCGTGTCAGCGATGGATTGGTAGTTGTCAGTGCAGCACTGACATATGTTGACACACCACTGACATCACTGCTCCTCGTTTTGTCAGTCATCCCTGCCCGTGTAAGCCTAGCCTTAGGGAGAGGAGCCCCCCAGCATGGATGAAAGATTATGTGCAAATATTAAAAGTATAAGAAATGGAATTGTATATTTGACAAATTTCTTGCAATGTAAATTTTATTGGAAAAAATGAGTGGAAAAGGGATGATTAGTGAAGAGTATGGATGAAAGATGGTTTGTAAAATACTTTAGATGTTAAAAATAAATGTTTTGTTAGCAAATTATTTTGTAGAGCAATTGTCTTTAATTTATGTATATTGTACCCTTATTCAATAAAAAGAGAAAGGTGTAACGAGAGTGACTGCTTGTCTGCCTCTAAGGCCTGGCAACCCTGTAGAGGGGGTCAACAATACTGAGGAGGGATGCAACACGCAGCAGTCTCGAGACAGCCTTAATCGTAACTAGACGTCGTGTTACTTTAACTCTTGTCTCCCAATACAAACTAAATCAGTATAATACGTACAAAAGTTACAAACCTGTCCTGTTTCATATATTTCACTAACTGTTCCCATGATACATTGTGTACAATTTACAATAATCACATTTCGTTTTACAGCAGTTATTATTTCATTTAACAAATCTGGTCTATTGTTTGGAACGTTCCCAGCGCCATATGTTTGTAGCACAACACCTTCTATTGGAGGTTGTAAGAATGCATGAACCTATATAAATAAAAATGAGTTTAAAAGCTAGGAAAACAGCTATAAAAGAAAAATATATCTGGGTGTAATTTTAAAGTAGTTCTTACAGTTTCAGTAGTGATACCTGGAAATAGCCTCAATATACCAACATTTCTGTTCAATACATATTGAGTCGAAAATTGCTCAATCGCATTAGGACGAAAAATTCGCCTGTAATCAACTGGAAAGTTGCAAATTAATATCATAGGTAAAATAATTTCTAAGACTAGTATTTGAATACATCTCTTTATAACAGAACAATTTTCAATAAAAGCATGTTCTATTCATACAAACCATCAATTTCTATTCCAACAGTGGCAAGTGGTGGAAAATTCATTGAATCAAAAGCTTTGAAACTTGCTGAACTGACCTTTACTGTTCTATTTCCCCTGAACAGTTTGTTATGAAAATATACTGTCACTTCAGGTATATTATAATTGCCAGCAATAATTAATGCACCTAAAAAATTATCTCTACCATCTCCTCTTGTTTCAAAGATAGGAATCTAAAAATAAAACTCATATTGTAGTAATAAAAAAATACAAGACTTTTGCTAAACTTTAAAAGCATAGAATCAAGAAGAAAATAAAAAGATAATTTATTGCTATGTCTTAATAGAAAGCATTAGCTGAGGTAACTAAATATAACACAATCTAACTATAGTAATTTATGATTCATGATTCTATCTTAAAGCATGATATTGTAAAATATAATTTCTTACAACAATAATGACATTTTTCAACCTTTTCTAATGATTCTGGTTTATTGTAATATCTCTTTTATTTTGGGTGAATCTGGTTTGAATTAAGGTTCTTTCTTTAGTCAGCTATTTGAGACATCAGTGGCAAACAGCATAACATGTCATACTCTAAATCGTGTATAAAAGCCTACCTTTATGGATGTGGAATGTTTCATGAAATTAATTTATTGATGTATTATTTCTAAGTGTAAATATTAGCATGGAATACTAATTTAATAAAACCATACTTGTGTTACATTTGAAAAAATTATTTGTTATTAATATTACAATCTGACCATTTACAATAATTTTATTTTATAATACTATTATGCTAGAGCAGAAGGTTAAATAATTCACACAGGCTATTTTAATATAATCATATAATATTAGTAACGAATTATGGAACAGCATTTTCTAGTGATGACTTGATATTTTTATTCTAAATGAAAGTGGAATTCAGACTGTTTGATAAATTCTTTTACTGAAGAGAAGGAGTAACTAAGGAGAACTTTATGATTTGTCAACAGTCATGAATACAAACTTTCTAAGTGCCAAACTCCCATATCTCTAGGTGAAATCATGGAGTTCCCACAAACAAGAAGTCATTAATCCTTCAAAGGGTTGACGGAAAATAAATGTATGTGAGATGGAGAAATGAGAGAGAGAAGACAATACGGTAGAGGCGGAATCATCCAGAGTACACTTCACTCTGGAATATCACAATCAACACAGTGAAACACCTAAGATTCAGCAAAATACCAGTACTAGTCATGCAATAGGTAAAGTCCATTGTAACGCGCAGTTTTGTAGATTTGTTTAACGCGACGGTTTCTGGGTGGCCACAGTGATCTCGCAACACTGCAGGACACGCTATAATGTGTGGGGGTGAGTGTCCCCCGGCCTAGTGCAGAAAGGCAGAGGTGGAAGGACCGCTGCAGAGGTGACAGCTACAACAAGACGCTGCAATATCCTTATGCGAATTGTCTTTCAAGTAGAAGGCAATCAAATCGCTATCCAGTCCAGGTACCAGGGACTATTCTGTTTACCCTTGGCTGTGTAACTCGCTCAAGAGTAAGATCGTAACCGCCTGGTTACGATTGGGAATTAGCGTCGCCGCTCGTCAAGGTCAGCACCGGATCCTGGGAGCCACCCTCAAACCAGACGCAAAACGCGTAAGGAAAGAAACATTCCTATTTTTCCTTTTTTCGTTTCGGTCATAAACGCATTTCAAACACCGGGTTTCCATAAATACCAAACCACTGGATTGCCCTTTCTAAAAGGCCCAAATCCCCGAGTAGAAAGACGATCTTGTATATAAATATTGTAATAAATTGTCACAATTTTATAGAATCATTTAATTATTTATATTTCCCATAAATAACTATTTAATTAAATAGTGGGTGTTACAGTTAATGGCGACCAACGTGACGGCACGATTTCTTGTAGAAAAGGCAACCAGTGGTATTATAATGTAATGCATGTACTTGCCTAAAGAAACGGTACACCAGCTTGACGGAATTATTCTTAATGTTGGTGATATAAGCTCTATAATAATTATTAATTCTGGAGTGGATAGTAGGTTTCCAATGAATATGTCTCGTGTTACAATCACGTTTTTGGGGGCTAAATTTTAATTATTCCATATTATATGTGCATTTCACCTAAGGTTGTCCTAATTTAGTGTTTGTCATTTTTTCATTTCTTTATGCCGTATGATATTACGTTCTGGTAAAGTTGTCACAATGAATTCTAATATGTTGAATGATGTAAACTCGGAGGATAGATTTTCGGGAGCCATAGTAGGAGAATGTAGGAATGAAAGATCGGGGGAAGGTGATCAGAACCCAACCTTTAGCTCCGAAACATTGCCAGAAACAGATATCAGTATTCCAACGAATGATAAATGTAGCATGGAAAGTTTATTTCAAATTTTACGGACAGATTCGAACGGGAAAATCAAGAAAGAGATCGCAAGTCGGAAGAGAGGGAAAATAGAATAGAAAACTTAATAGATAGATTAATGCACGAACACAAAGAAAGGGATGAGAAGTTAGCGGAAGAGTTAAAACTAAGGGACGAGAGGTTAACTGAAAATTTAGAAAAGAAAATAGTAGCGGCAAACCAACAACTAGAAAAGCGGATTGAAAGAAATATCGAATTGTTGAATGGAAATATTCTGACCTTAGAAAACAAACTAGGGGAACAAGAAAACACAAACATTCATAGATTCGAACATGCGAAAAATCATTGCGAAACGGAAAGAGAGAAACTTATTCAAAGTATAGACAGTAAGTTAGTCCGCGAAAAAGAAATTGTAAAGGCACTTCACGCGGAGGTTGAAATGAATTTACAAGGGAAATTGCAAGATAGTAGCCGGGAAATCCTTTTGGAAGTTGAAAAACATAAAGTAGAATCTGAAGCGAAAATTTGTGACCTGTCAAAGCAAGTTAAATACAACAATGACACCGTGGCAACCAAATTCACTGAACTCGGAAGGGAGCAGGATGTATTCAGACTGACCTTAGAACAAAGAGAGAGAGAAAACTCTGCAAAGTGTACAGAAATTTCAAACAAAGTCGACCAGGTAGTTGAACGGTTAGACAATGCAGAAAGAAGTGAGATTGGGAATACGATCCAGTCGATAGGGGTGGAATTAAGTCTCCCTAGATTTGGCGAACGATGCGGGCAAAACCCTAGAGAATATATTATTAAATTAGAATCGTATTTTGATATTAAACGAATTCCAGAATTTCATAAGGCGTTAGTCTTTAAGCAAAGTTTAGAGCGAAATATTGTTCAATGGATGGAAGCAACCTCAAACGCCGACAGTAATTACAGTAACCTCAAGGAAATGTTCTTGAGAAAGTACTGGAGCCACGCAAAACAAGCCTCTTACATAAAATACTTGTATGAGGGAAAATACAATCACCGAGTATCGAAGTTTACGTACGAGCAACATTTTGTAGACGCCATCGCACAAAATAGATTTCTAGACCATCCGTTTGAGGAAGCGACATTGATTAAAATCATAAGCACGCATTTCCCAACCGAAATTGGGCGCCACTTATTCAATCACCAAGTACAAACTTTCACAGATGCTATAAATTTTCTTCATTTGTGCGGGGAGAATGAGACATTAGAAGATACGCGGAATATGAGACCTCCACATATCGCAGGGAATTTTAGAAATGGCGGAAACTTCCAGGATCGAAATACGGGTAACAATTTCAGATCACATGGAAATGAATATATCAACCGAAGATCGTGGGTAAAACACGATCCAGAACATCGTAATGCAGAAGGGCCGGCGGTTCGTACGACAAATGATACTCAATCGCGGGGAGGAAGTCCTTTACCGACAAGAAACTTTAGTGGCAGTCAAATTCCAGGAACCTCGCGGGACTCTTTAAACTAATTAAGGCTTCACCGAAACAAAATTATTCCCTGAGTGAGAGAAAGCCAAAGGGATCTAAAATTTGCGTATTACAGACGTTAGGAGACAAACACGATTTATTAGAAGAAGATGAAAATGAGTCAACTAGGTTTAATGACAGCAAGAATAAATTAATTCAAGTAAGTGTAGCGTTAGTAGGGGATCGAAGGATTAATGCCACTATTGATACGGGGGCTTCGTGTAGCGCAATTAGTTGGGACACTTACGAGAATTTGAAATCAACCGGAAACATAGTCGCTGATTTGCCAACAGCGAATTTGCGTGTTCTTGGAGCCGTAGGTAGAAGGTCCGAGCGTGTATGCAAACAGGTGTTGGTTAGTTTTAAGACAAATGATGGTACGAGTTATATTAAATGCTTAGTAATAAAAAGTTTGTTCACCCAGTTTCTCGTGGGCATTGATTTTCTGAAACGGATGAGAGTGTGCATAGATCTGAAGGCAGGTGTAATTTTGGGAAAGCTAGAAGAAGACGGACGTTTCCAGTGTGTTAATTGGGAGATAGTTAATTGCAGGGAAAAAGGGGAGAACATCAGTAGCCTGACAACTGTTAGAGAAGAGGAAAACTTCTACGACGATGAGAATATAAGCGAGACTGAATATGACTTTCAAGAAGAGAAAATGATAGGAATAGATAAATTTGAGCAATTAAATAAAGAGAGCATAGAAGTTAAGAGCACGAATGTACCATCGAATGATGGGAAAGTTGACAATTTGAAATCAATAGTGGAAAATATTGATATAATATCGGCGAATCAAAAATGTAGGCTACTCGGTGTAATGATTAAGAATAAAGATGTTTTCAGTGAGGATCCGGGAAAATTGAAGGGATATTCACATAAAATTATAACGAAGCCTCATTCCCCCTTTTATTGTAAACCCTATCCGACTCCATATGCTTTGAGAGATAAAGTTTCCCAGGCTCTAACTGATCTAGAAAAGAACGACATCATTGAGCGCATAGCCAGCCCATATAATCTACCAATTGTGACGGTTAAAAAGGTAGATGGTTCAATTCGATTGTCTCGATGCGCGACGTTTAAACCGAGAAATAATCACGTCGCAAGAAAGGCCGGTTCTTGTTGATGAGGCAATCCGCAGATTCCGGGGAAGACATTGGATTACAGGGACCGATTTGAATAAAAGTTTTATGCAGATAGAACTAGACCCTGAATCACGCAAGCTCACTGCATTCAATGTCGAAGGAAGGCAGTGGTGTTTCGAGCGCTTACCTTTTGGTCTTGTAAATAGTTGTCAAGTATTTATTCAGAGATTGGATCTAATAATACCTGAATCCCTACGGAATTATGTAACCTGTTACGTAGATGACATGGTGATTGCTTCCGAGACTTTTGATGAACATATTGAACATTTAGACATATTGTTTACGTGCCTTTCAGAGGCAGGTCTGACAATTAATCTAGCGAAAACAACATTTTGCAACAGAGAAATTCAGTTTTTAGGTCACTTAATTTCGGCGAACGGTATCCGACCTGTGCCAGAACGTTTAGCACAAATTGAAAATTTAGATAGGCCTCGGAATATCAGACAACTCAGAAAAATGATCGGGTTTTGTACGTATTATAGAAAATTTGTACGACAGTATTCTGATAAATTAAGCCCTCTGAATGAACTATTGAAGAAGAATCACCGATGGAAGTGGGAACCGAGACACGAGGAGGCTTTCATAGGGCTTAAACATGCATTTAAAGAGCACGTAATTCTAAAGCATCCAATACTTGACAAGCCTTACATTATCAAATGCGATGCGTCATCCTTTGGTATCAGTGCCATTCTCTCCCAGATAGACAACAACGGTGAAGAGGGTATTGTCTCACTGGCAAGTCGAAGTCTGACCCAGTATGAAAAGAATTATTCTACCACTGAGCAAGAATTGTTAGCAATTATTTTCGCTACACAAAAATTCCGGACATTTATCTTAGGGAACGAAACTACGCTGTTTACAGATCACAGAGCTTTAACGTTCTTAAACAGTTGTGAGCACACTAACCTCCGCTTGAAGCGTTGGGCGTTGGCATTGCAGCCGTATCGTTTAAACATCAAATACATCAAAGGGAATGAAAACTTGGCTGCTGATTACCTGAGCCGACACGCATTAACAGATTGTAATAGTGAAGAATTGAACTGCGCTGATGAAGTCATTTCTGCACTAACTATTAGGAATCTCCAGGATCGTTTAGAAATCAGGCGGCAGTTTGCAGAGGAAACGCTAGGGGACGCGGAGCTCAGTTCAATAGTACAAATTCTACGGTCACCACAGAATACAGAGGGGGATATGACAAATAACATTCGGCAACAATATAAGGTGCAAGGCGGAATTTTATTTAGAATATGTCCTAAGGCCAGAAATAAGTGGACAGCGTGCGTTCCAAAAGCTATGCGAGGAAAAATGCTTGAGATAGCACATGATCAAAATGGGCACGCAGGTACATACAAGGCGAATAGTTTGTTACGCGCCATTGTCAGATGGAGAGGTATGGGACGTGATCTGAAACGGTATATAAAGAGCTGCTACATTTGCCAAACATGTAAGTTCCCAAATCAAACTTATGAAGGGCCTTTACACGCCGTGTTACCCTCTAGACGAGGAGAATTAATTATGATTGATCTTTTCGGACCTCTCGTCCAATCACAATTTGGGATGACGTACATTTTATTGGTTTTGGATGGGTTCACGAAATACGTAAAATTATACGGACTAAGACGGGCGACCACCAAGTCATGCCTAAACAAATTAGCCAAACATTATTTCGAGGAATTTGGTTGCCTCGAAAAAGTGTTGTCCGACCACGGCACACAATTCACTTGTGACCAATGGAAAAATTCCTTGTCTCGGTTAGGGGTGAAGGCAATTTTCTCTAGTATTAGACGGCCACAGGCGAACAACTCCGAGAGATACATGCGTCAGCTGGGGGCACTAATTCGTATGGCCTGTTTTAAAAAGCATAACAGTTGGTTCAAACACTTGCAGGGAGCTGAAGACGCTCTTAACCTTAATGTTAATCTTGCAAATGGTGACATACCGGCCGAATTGCAGTACGAAAAAAAAGTAAATCTCCCATTGGAGACAATATTTGAATTTCCGGGAAAAGAAATAGAAATTGATCTCCAAAACCGGTTACAGAGAGCAGCTGACCGCATGAGGGGAAATGCCGAAAAACGTTTGAACAGGCAGAAAAACAAAGATATTAAATTTGAAGCCGGTGACAAGGTTTTACTCCGGGCACTAAGAACATCTGACGCGGAGAATAACAGATGCGCTAAGCTCATGCAAATATATCAAGGGCCATTCATTATTAGGAGATCATATAGTAGAAATGCATATGTAATCCAGCTCATAGACGGGGGCCCGTTGCGGGTATTTAATAAGGTAAATTTAATGCCATTCTTTGAACGAACCTAACATCAGATCACCCACAGATGCAGCTAGGCAGGTACATGCAAGTTCTTAATATAAAGCCCAAACAAATATTGTATGGTGGTGTGAAAGGAAAAATAAAAGAAAACAAAAAAATTGAACTTAAGTGACTATGTACCAGGTGTTGTGTTCTTGTGACACCCTAGCGTCAGAGGAAGGAAATACGAAAAATAGCAATGTATTAATTGTATAATTTTATATTTTTTGTTAATATCTTTAATTTTTGATAAAAAAAGTGTATAGTTGAGATGATTAACGATTCAGACTTTCGATTTCATTGGTAAAATAATTAGACATGATTAATTCATTACTGTGTATAAAATAGTTGACTTTAAATTTTTGCCTCTCATCTGTATATAATGGACCTTATAATTTTCCTTTTGTGTAAAAAGGAAGAGTTTTGTTAATTGAAGTAGTTTCCTACTGATGATTGTTGTATGGAAAACAAAGTAAATATGATTAATCAGCAAATATAAAGTGTAACTTGAAATTACTGTAATTTATATATAATTTTAAATTATATTATACGAGTAAGTCTAGGGGCCATATAAAAATACAAATTCATAATTTATACAAAATGTAATATTATATCCAAAAGTCATAAATTTTGCAATGTGTATGGTAACATTAAAATAATGAAAATATGTGAATGACAACATGGGTTATTTAAAGGGCTAAATCCAGTGGCAGACGATCAACGCTTGACGAGAAATAAACGTGAAACCGCTTAAATCGAGAATCCACAGATGCCAGCGAGACAACTGTCATCAGTGAATTCTCGATTGGGGGCAACTTGTAACGCGCAGTTTTGTAGATTTGTTTAACGCGACGGTTTCTTGTTGGCCACAGTGATCTCGCAACACTGCAGGACACGCTATAATGTGTGGGGGTGAGTGTCCCCCGGCCTAGTGCAGAAAGGCAGAGGTGGAAGGACCGCTGCAGAGGTGACAGCTACAACAAGACGCTGCAATATCCTTATGCGAATTGTCTTTCAAGTAGAAGGCAATCAAATCGCTATCCAGTCCAGGTACCAGGGACTATTCTGTTTACCCTTGGCTGTGTAACTCGCTCAAGAGTAAGATCGTAACCGCCTGGTTACGATTGGGAATTAGCGTCGCCGCTCGTCAAGGTCAGCACCGGATCCTGGGAGCCACCCTCAAACCAGACGCAAAACGCGTAAGGAAAGAAACATTCCTATTTTTCCTTTTTTCGTTTCAAACACCGGGTTTCCATAAATACCAAACCACTGGATTGCCCTTTCTAAAAGGCCCAAATCCCCGAGTAGAAAGACGATCTTGTATATAAATATTGTAATAAATTGTCACAATTTTATAGAATCATTTAATTATTTATATTTCCCATAAATAACTATTTAATTAAATAGTGGGTGTTACACCATCATAATTATGTATTCATGGTCTGACCCCACTAAAATTCTATAAAGAATTGGCTACATAGGCTCTTTGAGTTTTATCTACTACTCAGTCTAAAAATTGCCGCATAGAAAGAATTTCTCCGTAATTTATGTAATTATGCGATCACAAATATATATATATATATATATATATATATATATATATGGAAAAATTAAAATTTTAATACTGTAAAAGGTATAGTTTTTTACTGCTATTTATTACTTCTTCACAAATTATTTTATATTCCATAAACTATTATACACATTTGCCTACCATAATACTTTCTGGTCGGCAAATATTGTAAGAGAATATAATAGTGAAACATACATGTTTTAACACTTACTTGTGAACCAGTAATAATAACAGTTTTCCCTAGATTTTCAAACATGAAAGATAGAGCAGAAGCTGTATATGCTAGAGTATCTGTTCCATGGAGGACAACAAATCCATCATACCTGGAATATTCTTCCTAAATAAAATGTCAAAGCCATTAAGAAATTAAACTGATACATAACTAGCATAAATACCAATAAATGACCATAATATTGGTACATTAGTAACAAACTCTTCACATACAATAATAATAAATAACATGTGATACACATAATTAATATATTATTTCCAAATTATTTTGTTGCTTTATGTAAATAATAATGCAAGAAAGTGTTAAAATATAGCTCCTTCGTGATCAGAAAAATTAATCTAATAAGTCAACTGATTTATTCATTAAGGCTCCTCATATTTGCAGTTTATTTAATGTTCTGATTTCCGAAAGGGTATCAAGAGAGAAATTGTGGTAGAATCTGAGTATGGAATGACAAATTTTTGTTTGTATTTATAATTTAATTATTGTACACTTTCTGTCTATTTCATCAATTCCCATCTTAATAACAGCCTTATTTATTTCTATACAGTTAATAATACAGACCAGTCCATAAATTTAAACTTAATTGCTTATGCAGTTTCCTAGTTTTATGAAATTAAAAATATTAAGTTAGATTGACTCAGGTAGAATGCACCAAGGCTTATTATATTAATTCAATTTCTGCAAATTTAAATTAATCTTACAGCCCACTCACTGGGCTACATAAATTTTCAACATGTTTAGGCTGTGTTACCATTATCCTTCCAACAAAGCTAACAGGAAAATCTATGAGGCAAGTCTGAATCAAAATTCACTGTTCACTAATTATTATTATATGTTAAGTGTAAACTTTAAGACATTACAAAGACAAACCATAGTAGCAACAACAATTATCTTACAGCACACTGTAAAATGAAGTTTATTGTATCACACTGGTGAAAGCATGATTAAAAGGATTGACTGTTATTGGGAAGTAGTAACAATCATGTAAAGAATGATATAAATTTTGTAAGACTGATCATAATCCAAAGTAGGGCAGGGTCTGTACCACATATTTGATGAAGTGGAAAATTATTATGCTTTAAATTTTCTATTAATAACTTTCAAACATAAAATGAATATACCAGTTTTAATGTCTAATACTTTCTGAATTTTCATTTGAAGCTCAAATGTCAAACTAAAATACAATTCATTATCTGAATATATGGTTGTATAATTATTGCTTAACAATTATATTAGTTATTTATATCAATTCTTTAAGTTTCATGTCATTTCTCTACTCTTTATATAAAAGTAAATGTTAATATTAAATTAAAAAATTATTGAAGAAACTATATCCTTTTATAAATTTAGATTTAGACCTGAATATTTTTTGCAATGCAACACCAATCATCCATAGTCATATTACTTGAATCAAGAAGACATTCAAATTCTCTGACAGTATACAAAACTCGGGTCCTCTCTCTTACATCACTGAAACATTAACAAAATAAAATAAATTTATAGGAGAATGTTTATATTTTACATTATTTTACATTAAAAATATAATAATACATATAGATTAATGTATTATTTAATGAATAATAATTCTTTATTGTAGTATTAGGAGTGTCAGAAGAAGACTTGGAAAACATAATGCATTGTTCTTAAAGGAACCTGTGGTTCACTTCCATAAAAGACAGTTACTGCAAAATATTGCTTTACATTAAAATTAATAAAATTATAAAGCCTAGTCGCCACAGTAGTATAACAGCCGCCACAATGCATTTATATAAGCATTCGATTTGTTAATGCTGAATATGCACCTCAGCATAAATTTTGTTATAATCTAAGGTAAGGTAACAACTATGTTATTTTAAAAAGTAAGAATATAAAGACTAACTATTATTTTATTAACAAAATTATTAAAGATCTATCTATGAATAAAATAATGGTAACTGTTAGAAATTTATTTAATCTCAGTCATGCAACATATATGCTTTTTAAATATGAAATTAATTAAATTCTAAAATACTTTTTGAATAATTTACATTGATAGTAATGTTCTTGGTGCATAATTTCAATCCAATTTTGTATGGGAGGGGCACTACATAAAAAAATGTGATTTTAAAAGTTGCAGAATTTATTTCAAACATTCAACATGCCAATTAATTGTAGTTTAGGCTTTTATGAGTTGGGTTAAACCAAGTTCTGCTTATAATAAAAACTAGTTGGGTAAAATGAACCTTGGCCCCTCAGAGTTGGGGGTCAGTAGCATCTTTCTTTATTTAATGGTATCAGATTTATTTACTCATCTGGAATGTACCTATTTTTTACAATATTAAAGTGCCAGGATACATCAGTACTTCAGCCCTAAAGTTAGTGTTGGGGGAAAGGGGTGAAATATCTGTGTCTAATCTGAGGTTATAGAAGTCACTGACAATTCAGTACTGTATAGGGCTAAAATAAGGAAATACCTGGGCACCAAGCCAGTGATTAATAAAAATGTGTATGAATGTCTATCAAATTTAGATATTAATAATGATATTAAAGAAGCTATTTATCATTATTATTTTGTTTCATATAATTTTACATAAACTACCGGGTATGAGAAAGAAGGATTATATATAACCTCTACAGAAGGCATTCAGCTGTAATTAGAATAGAAGATCAATAAAAGAAAGCAGAAATCAAGAAAGGAGTAAGATAAGGATGCAGTCTGTCCCCTGTGCCCTTTAACCAATAAATAGAACATGCAATGAAGAATAATGAAACAGAAAATGGAAAAGGAATTTGGAAAATGAATTATATTGCAGACGAGAAGAAATAAAATCCTCACGCTTTGCCGATGATATAGTATTAGGGGAGTCAGAAGAAGACTTGGAAAACATAATAAAGGGCATGAATGTGGTCCTGGAGAAAGAGCTCAATATAATTATTAATAGAGGGAAAGCCAAGGTAATGGTGTATGGGAAACAGTCGAGTAAAATAGGGTGTTAAATTGGGAAAGGATATTTTGAAAGAAGTTAAGGAATTCTGGTAGAAGTATAATAGATGTAAACAGTAGGATAACGCAGGCAAAAAAAGAAATTTACTTATGATTAATATAAGCGTGAATATTAGGAAATCATTGCTAAAAATGTTCATATGGAGTGTGGCATTATATGGATGTGAAATGTGGACGGTAGGAGTAGTAGAATAGAAGCCTTTGAAATGTGGTGCTATAGGAGAATGCTGAAAATCAGATAGGTGGCTAGAATCACTAGTGAGGATGTTCTAAACAGAATAGGGCAAGAGCAAACAATATGGAAGATATTGATCAAGAGAAGAGATAGATTAATAGGCCTCGTTTTAAGCTTGAGAGTCTTGCAAATTAACAGCATTAGAGGGAAGTTTGGGGTGAGAACAGAAGAGGGAGGCCAAGGATAGAATAAGGTAAGCATATTAGGGAGGATGTGGTAGTTATGTGGAAATAAAAAGGCTTGAACAAGGTAGGTTAGCATGAAGGGTTGCATCAGACCAGTCTTAGGAGTGGATACCACAACAACCAAATATGTAAAAGAAGAAAATTGGGTAATTCCATGTCAAGTGACAAGTGTTCCCCGCGCGACCATTTCCGATTTTGATAAAATTTTGACAGTTTGTATTACGAAGCCTTACATGAACATATGCAAAATTTCAGTTAGAAATATGCATTTCTGACGGGCTTTTTCGTCGAAGCCTGCGGATAGTCGAAGACGATGTCGTTTCAATAGTGCACTTTTGAGCTTCAATACTCTGACAGTTATTAGAGAATAGACCCTGAAAAATTGTTTCCAAGATAAATTACATGCGTAGATTACGAAAATAATTACAAATATTAAAACAAATTTCATCCCTGGCACCTATGAACCCACAAAAGATGCGAAAAAATTGTGCCATCATTCATGTTTTGTAGTTTGCTTGTCTACAAGTCAGACGATTTACAACTTTGTAGACGGTATACTTTGGTAAATTTGTGCAGCAAACCTTGCGCCGAAGTGAAAAACGACAAAATTGAGCTTTTTCAGAGGTATAAATCGTTGATAGGGACACCAGATTTCATTTTCTAGTGGACGCCATTAGAAAGATAAGGATTGTTTCTTAAGAAAAAAACATGTTTCTTTTTGGTGTCTAGACGGATAAGGTGTAAACTTTTCAGTCAAAGTCCACTGTAGTGCCATCGACAAATATCGTCTCATCGTGTTTTATTGTGTAATAATCGCTCGAATAACATGCTCATAAATGCTATTTCACTTTATTTTGTGTATGACATATATAAAGTAAACGTAAACTTGTTTTGATAAATCGCCTATTTATTATTAACTCCATGAAGTCTCCAACTGCCATAATATGTTTCTAGAGGCGCGTGTTTGTTTTTCAGTACTGTGGCATTAAATGATCTTTAAATTTCGTAACACGACGAGTAAGAATCAAATACAAAATATTCAAAATGGGGTCCATGGTAACTTTGCAGTACCATGGTCCCGAGTGAGGCGAGACCAGCCATTGGGAGGGTTTGTTTCTTTAACTGCAGGTTCCCAAGCCTGATACGTTTATACAAGTATATATTTTGTATAAATTTATTATAATTGAGTTTATTTGACGAAGGATTCCAACCTGGTAGTTCATGATGGTTCGCAAAACAATTGTGACCTCTTCAGGGCCACATTGTATGAGGAATCTCATGAATAATTAAACTGTTGAGTGTATGGCTATTCATGAACTGATGTACATTTTCTGATGGGTATGCCCGTTAACAGGCAAAAGCTTCTGTTTTAAATCATGCCTTGTTGCTTGAATATTATGTAACACAATTTTTGAGAATTCCAATATTGGTTTTAATGATGCACAATGTTATAAATATAATATGAAAATCACAGCATGTAAGGCATTGTGCTATTTAAAACTAATTATTTTTAAATGAAATAATTTTACGACCAGTTATGAGACAGTTTTTATTTTTAATTAAACACCATTTCGGTGCATATTCGTCTTCAGGTTTTTTCCTTCAGCAGATTATTGTTACATCCAGTCAATAGTTAAAATTTAACAATATAAAGCAACAATTTTTTTAAAAAAGACAGAGGTCTGAGGCAACACTGAAACACTTATTCAGCCACGGTTGAAACAAGAAGAAGGTGTGAATATGTACCAAAACATTGTATAATTAAAAATAAAAACTCTCTCATAACTGGTCGTAAAATTATTTCATTTAAGTATTTCAATATCAGTCATATACTAATTAATTTCCATAATTAAATTTTTTTAATAAAAATCCCGTTTATATAATAATTTGAGATGATGTTCACTTAAAAATAATTCAATAACAGCGCAGAGTTCAATAAGTTTTATTAAATTAATTTCACACTTATTTGTATGTCTACATGAAAATAGAGCAAGACAAGAGATGTGAGAAAAGGATGTTCTAAAAGTTTGATGTAGCAATGAAAATATAATTAATGTTAAATTTATGATTTAGCCATCCTTAATCACCTTTTGTATTTGGAATACAAATAAATTTAAGGTTTCCAAATATGCTATAAAGGAGGCAAAATTGAGATTTTATTTTTTCTATTCGGCTTTGTAATCAACCCCAAGGGAAAGAATACACATTCCATCAGAAATTAGAATGGTAAACTAACTTAAGGAAAAAATCAGTTATTGTAGAGATGACCTCAACCACAAAAATATGACGTATGTGCAATGGCGTAATATGGGATTCTGTAAGAATCAAATACAAAATATTCAAAATGGGGTCCATGGTAGCTTTGCATAATATAACGCATAAAGAAATATTTGGAAATTCTTCAACTTTTCAGTTAAAAATATTTCTCAGAATTTTATTTTTGCATTTATAGCATAGATTCGAACTGAATGGTTCATTCAATTATCTATACGTTATCAAAAATGAATTTCCAGAATCAATGAAGGAAGAAAAGTAGAGATTTCTATATATTTGCAAAATAAAATTAACATTTATACATTTAGGGGGAGCAAAATCTTCTTAATTCTCATGCCACATAAAGGTCTGTATACTTTTATTGCTTACGGTAGAATAAATGTATTCCGTGCAGCATTTTTTAAATCGATACTTGTTGCGAAGTAGTCGGCGTCATGAAGTATCGGATTGGTCTCTAGCGCATTACAAAATGTATTTCGTGCAGGCTTCAGTGAACTTACTCCAACCTGGTTCCCTAAAGGCGATCTGGGAAAAAAAGTACATGCATTACTCATTAAAGTAAAATAATAACTTAAACTTTAACAAGGTAATCGAGTATTACTATATTTAACAATTTTTTATACAATCTTTTATTTAAATCTCAAAGTTCAAATCTATATCTTAGTTTTCTACTATAAAAACCTATTATGTGAACTAGTTTCAGATTTTTATCTACATACCCAACGGAGATATAATGTCTCAAACATTGAAAAATCCCAATTTTAAAGGGGAGTAATTTGTAAAGGGAACGTCAGTTACCATTGATATTTATATAGAGTAAAAGCACGGAAATTATTGATGTTCGCAAACAGATTCTTCTTGGAGAAATTAGTCTACGAAAATGGAATTTTCTTCATTTGTAATCGATAAATTCGTGGTACACAGAGTACATAGAAAATAATAGGTTAGTAAATGTGGGTTTAATTTGTAGGTCTGAATGTACTGCAGTTTATTTGAAAAGAATACGTCAACACAATCATGGATAATATAGAAATTCATAGATACCTGCAAAAGCGAAAAACGGCGTGCAACAAAATCGGCGGCCATTTTTGAACCGGACACTATATAAATCAAACAAAATTAGTTTTGAACTGACAAAACATGAGGGAATGCACAAACAAAATATTAATTTTTCTGATATGTTGCTGGACCACTTTGCTTGGATTGAGCCTTACGTGAGGGAAAATACCAGTGGAATACGCCCCTAATCCCTTCGGAGAATAAAGTTGAATTTTGAAGGCGGAATTTATAGATCTGATTGACAGAAACCCAAACAGAAAGTTGGGGAATGGTACTGTTGCAGGATCTTCGAAGAGGCAGTGTTGTTGATAGAAATTTATGGAGGCAAGACGATATTAAAGCATAAAGTTATAGAGAATGATAGGAAACCATTCATCTGTAATCTCTGACGATTTGTGCGATGCTGAAAGTAAACCTCTTTGCTACTGATCAGAAGGTGCGTGGCATTAGATGAGACCTAGCTTCACCACGAAATAATTTCGATATTAAGAAAAGAATAACGCCTTCATTTTATGACCTCTTGGGAATACAAAGTAGCGACCCAGTCCTAACATTGTTGGATAGGATTTTAAAATTGTACTTGCATATTTGAATAACATTTATTTATCAATTCTGTTAACTTGTGAATTACGTGTAAATAAATAAAGGTTAAGATTCACCAACAGTAAACAACCAAACAAAACCAAATTACAACATTTACACGCCAATAACATGATCCTACAACTCATAAGAATTCCAATTTTCTTGCATACTCATCAGTCTGCAACTAAAATTCGTCAACAATTCGCCGCAATCACCCCATGAATGTCGAAAAATCTGATTCCACCATAATCGCGTCATGAATTATATCGTCCCATGAATTAATGTCGAAATCTCCAGGCTTTACGTCACGTCATGCGCCGCCTAACCTCACCTCTTGGCGTTGTTTATTACTCCGCAATACGACCATAAATAAAAGAATACTTTATTACGTATTATATTAAGATATATGCTACAAGTTTGGCGCTAAACCTGAACTTTGATATATTTTAATTATAGAGCCTACTACTAGCTACAGTGCCAAACTTGGGAACCTTTGTATCCGTATTGTTAGTGCACCTAGCTCTTGCAATATTTTTATGGGATGTCACAAGTTCTTCTTCACAGTATTCTTATTAATAGAATTTACACATTTTGAATAGTACGTATTGGAAGTTTGTTATCAGTAATACAAATAAGGTGATATCGTTGAACGTAGTGCGAGAAAAGCTTTCTAAATAGACCACTTTCACAATGTTGTAATCACCGCAGTTGCGGTTTGTATAGAGAAAGCAGGCGAAATCGAGAACCGGAAGATAGTTAGAATCTTATCTCATTCAGGCTCTAGCCCAAGGCTATCATTACCATAATTACTCCACTTCAAAGCACAAAACAGGCACGTGTCTTCGTGTCGTTGGTAGGGTCAAATCTAGGGGAAACCCCGAAGCACATATAACTGACTAGTAAAGGAAATACATCACATTGCTTATTTAAAAAATTTAATATTTTTTCTGTAAATTGAGTAATTTATGGTAACAATATTTTTTAAAGTTTGATGAAAATGATATGTATGCGTATTATTCCAATAGAGGAATATTTTTGTGCAAGAGAGTTCTTAACAGTTAGCATTTAATATCACGAACGATGCAAAACACGTACCTCAGGTTTAAACTTCAGTATAAAGTTGAGTGCCAGAAATTTAAGTTATTACCTTAAAAGATGAGCTAATGCCAGGTATTTACGGAATACATTGGTCACACTTTGAAAATAACCGCCCTAAAAAAAGGTTAAAGCAAATTTTTAAATTGGTTTGAGGCGCCAAGAATAAAAAGTGAGGTTATCATCTCGTAACAGCAACTGTATGCGGTAGATCCAGATTCACTGATTCCATTACTCCTCTACAGAGAAAACAGTAAAAGTAATAGCAATATTAAGTAATATAAAAAGCTCTTGGGTTTCAAACCGGGTATAACATTGATTTTGACGCAACGTTTCGACGACTAAACGCACTGTTGTCATGTTAACTTCACCTAGAAGAGGACGACAGTGCCTTTAATTCAAAACGTTGCGTCAAAATTAATGTTATACCCGGTTGGAAACTAGAAAGCTTTTTATACAGGAAATACACCGGAAAAATCTACGATCTTTGATCAATATTAAACAATTTTTTTTCTTTCTTTCTCCATGGCTCTACAGCCCATTGAGGGCCTGGACCTACCGAGTCGATTGCGGACTGTCATCTTGTATGTCACATAGATATTAAAGTACAATAACAAACTACACATAACTAGGAAAATGCATAATTGGAAAGTAAATCCACACACATTCGAGAAATAAATAAGAAATTACAAAATAATAATTTCAGGATTGAGAAAATATATAGAATAAATTTAAAATTAACAAAAATTATAAGTACAAAAATACTATAATTTAAAAAAATATTTATACATAAACGATAAGTATAATTAATAGATATTTTACCAAAGTTAGACGAACATAACCTGATATAGATAAAATAGCAAAATGAGTTATTTTTTACTTTAAAACAATAAAATGTTTTCCTAGATAAGTGAATAGTCGATTATGTTTAACAATAATAAACATTGCATCATAGTAATAGGCTGTGATAAATCTAATGAATTTTACACTGTGAATCACAAATATTTAAATGAAGGTCTGTAGAAATATTCATAAGAGTAGTTCTTTTTTTATTTGTTTGAAAGTAAACAATGAGCTGTACTGAAATATTCTGGCGGTTAGCATTTAGTTCATATGTAAGGGCTGGAGTATCACAAGTTTCTATGCTAGGTACATTGATTTTATTAATTTAGATAAAATATCTGTTAACGTTAATGCATTCACCCTACAATGTTGTTCTTTTTACTAAATACGTTAGTTGAAAATTCGACATATTCGAGTCAAATATTAAATTGTGTTATTGTATCCAACGGTTAGAAAAAAATGAATGGAGTAATACAAAAGTAAATAAAAATTAAACACTACTCAGTAGAATTAAGAAATAATTCGGTTAACTGAAATTGTTGACTACTTCGTAAAAGAATTTGTGGAACATTAAAATTTTATCTTATTGCACAATACTGTAATTAGTTAGCTGAATAAACTAATTTTTCATTTCGATTGAAATGGATACGATATTTGGGCAAAAATGTGATGTAGAAAAGCCACAAAATAAAGTATGGGTTAAAGTAATAATTTTTTACTCATTACCAACCAAATAGCTATGACCAAAGAGTATCTTAAATAGGTAGAGAGGCAATATCAGCGCTGGGAGCATGACTGCCATCCCCACTCTTGTAGGTGTAACTCATGGCGTGTGCCTGTGAGAGTTTCTCTCGCAGGCGCTTGCCCCCACAATGCTGCGGGGCTCACCTGATTATGTCGGGAATGCCTCGTACTCTGTTTTTTTTAATCAAAGTTTTCACATGCCAAGACACCTTCACCTATTTTAGAAGGTATATGTACTGAGGTCGAAGACCTTGGGCATATGGCAAGAGTTGTCTGCTGATCGCATTGGATCAGTTGGCCAACTGCCTCCTAAAACTGGTGGAGACATGGAGAAGGGAATGCTGCGACCCCACAGAAAACTCGTCTCCCGTCACTTGGAAGGGCGTGAGAATAGTACCCAATGACCGACCTACCTGATGCAGGTTTTCTAGAATTTTCCCTGCATCTCTTTAGGTGTAACACCGGGTAGGATCCTTAAACCAAATGCCCGGGGGCCCTAGTCAACCCTTCGCTACCTATCTCTACCTTCCGCATCCCCGCTTTACAATTCCCTTCCTATGCTATTAAAGGGGAGTTGCTTGTTTCAGGATCACCCTCATGTAGTCTGTTAATCTTAAAAAAAGAAATAAAGCAGCAAGAGACAAATTGATGGGAATTCTTTATTTACACCATATATTAGTGTTTTCAAATATGTAAGGTACAAATATTAATTCTAATGGGAATATTAAAAATATTGAGCATATTTCGAAATCAGTATTGCGAGTTGGATGAGAAGTTATATCAGCATATTTCTCAATTAAATGTTAAAAAATACATCACTTTATATTCGAAAATGTTGGAGCAGAATGTAAAATTTTTTTCCTAGGATCTGAATTCGGAAAATAATGTATTTTTATAATATAATTTAGATAGGCCGACGTTTAGCATCTTTCGCAAATGGCTCTTAAAGGGACTTTAAAGTTTGTAATTAGTTCACTCTGTTTCTTAAGCTTCTTGCCTTAAATAAAGTGGTATATCTTGTTTTATTAATGCTAGTGTCAAAAGCAAGTATTGCGTACGTACGTAGTGATAAAAATGCACGCTGAATTGTTGACTATTGGGAACCATCCATCTCACTGTATACGGTTGACTTAGGATCGCTCTAACATTAATTTGTATTAGAAAGGAACTTGTTCATGATTTGATTATTTTATTTAGTGCAGTATCTGGTTTCACAAATCATCGATTATATCTGAAAATACATCTAAATTAAACGAGAAACGGAAAAATAGCCGTGTTATCACTATTCAATTAAAATTTACAATCCTTACTTATTCAAATTAATAATAATGTCCATAGTTTATTATTCGATTAAATTAAAAATATCTCAACCGGACGTATTATCTGTCAGGTCCTTTTATTATTATTTAATCGCACTGAATAAGTCGCGCATACGTAAATACACGGAACTTAATCTTTTTCACACGCAAGTGTATAATATATATATATATATATATATATATATATATATATATATATATAATTGTAATATAAGACCATCTTCAATAGTACAATACAGTATCAGTCTTATTACTAGAACAGAATCTGTAAAATCTTCTATATTATATGCCATAGGACCTCTAGTTGCGGCTCCTCCAAACAAAAGTATTCTTGGTAATTCCGTAACGGTATTAGATTATTTTTTCTGGAAATGAGGGGTAATGCCCGTAGATCTTGACTGTTATATTTCACACAGTGTAGAGCAGTGACGGGCAAACTTTTTAATGCAGGGGCCAAAGGTAAGGAAGAATAACTTTAGGTGGGCCAATATAATTTAGAGTTGAAGCATCGTGAAATGATATATTATTGGTAAAATGCTACAGTTTCATTGCAGATGAGACAAAGTGGTGTAGCGTGCCTTTATATCTATTGGGACATAGGAAATATTGAAGGTTTTACGATGACAAATATCTATTTATTATAAAAACAATTTATTTTTACGGAAAAGTGATTAAAAAAATTATTTCCCCGCTAGCTAAATATGCAAAACTTCTCTACGCTCAAGGTTTACGATGGGGTAAGTAGGATATCAACGAATTCTGCACCGTTAGAACGTGACCTGCTCCTCTCTCCAACATCAACCGCAGAATGTATGATCAACCAACCTCTCCCTGGATCAGTGATCGTCAAAATGCGCTGTTTGGTTGCTACTTACCCGCAATTTTATGCGAGAACGAAACAGCAAAACTTTATCATTCTACATCACGTTAGCGAAGGGTGAACTGGGGCTGTTTTCCGAGAACATTGTAGTGTTAAGCTAAGGAGGAGGGGAGCATTCCTTCGTACCTGAAACGATTTTTAAATCGTGAAATCCTACGAGATAGGCGCACGTGTCTAGCTGCTGCACATTCCTATCTCCCAAGTTTCTTAATCTTACCATTATTCCATGTAACCATAAGTCGCGCTACATTGGTTTATCCTTAAAAACTAAGAAAATGTACTTCCAACTCCATCTTTGAAAACACGACACTCAGAATAAACTTAACGTTTCTTACATAACATCTTGGGGCTATTTTTTTGCAATAAGTAGAATAAAACTATAAAAACAATAAACGTTTTTTTATATCTAGCCGCGGTCGAGGTGGTGGCTGTCGCGAAGAGGCTCCGTTGCCAATTTTACTCTTCGCTACAAAGTTTCCAGCAGACAGTGCCTCTCATTCTAAACATAACATTCCAATATCTAGAATAAGTCAATAAATTTATATTCAACACTGATGCAAAACGAAAGAGAGATAAGAGGAAAAAATTTGTTTTCCGTATAGCCTGTATTTTTTTCGTCAGATTAGGAATAATGTCTCGCGGGCTGGATAGAACATTTCAGGAGGCCACATCTGCTGTTGAGCGAGTGATCGTTAGTGTCTTAAGCACCGAAGTAGTTAAACTGTGTTTTAATATTATAATCGGTACGAAGTTTGTGCCATTCTCAAAATTTGTTCAATAGTCAGTCAGGTTTTTTTTATAGAAGTGAGAAAAACCTTAATATTTTCAAAACACCAAACAAATTATTGAAAGGATATTAAAAGTTTATTTTCAATCGAAGTCTTCGCGTCAATAGTTTAAACACATAGTTTCGTAATTTGAATTTTTAAAAGTAAAAATATGAATAGTTTTTAATCAAAATGTTTAAATAACGTATTCTAATGTTATATGATGAATTAAAAAAGGCGACATTTAAATAATTTCATTTTTAAAGTCCAATCCGCATAAGCATCAGAATTCAGACCCAAGAAAAAAATTTACATTCTCCTCCGACATAGAATAGCGAATAGAAAATTATGTATTTTTAACATTTAATTGGGAAATATGCTGATATAACTTCTCATCCAACTCGCAATACGGATTTCGAAAAATGCTCAATATGTCTAATATTCCCATTTGAATTAATATTTGTACCTTACATATTTAAAAATGCTAATATATGGTGTAAATAAATAATTCACTTTAATTTGTCTTTTGCTGCTTTAAGAAGGAATTTAGCGGACTCATAAGACGCTGTTTTTACATGGGCTCTGGGCCTACGAGCGAGTTACACCTACAGGGGAAGGGATAACGTCACGTTGCTGCCTGTAGGCAAGGCCTGGCTGGCATTGCACATCTATTTAAGATACTCTTTGGCTTTCACTGCCTGAAGTGAATTTTGGTTCTTTCAAGTTACTTGGTTGGCATTAGAGAAAAGTTCTAGTTCTCCAAATATGTTGATCAGATCAGTTATTCGTTTGCAAGGATCAAATATTGAAGTCTAGGCAGCATTAATTGTTTTCCTCCAGCCGATACAGAGATCATGCAAACGCCAGTGGATATTTATTTAATATTCACACCACTTCCAGTTATTGTTATCAAGAGTGATAGGCGCACATTATATGAACTATAATTATTTACGCCGTGAAATAAGTTTCAGACGAAAAATCATACTCGTCATAAATTGATCATTTATCATCTGAGTGCGACAGAACACAGAAAATCGTACCTTGAAGCTTTTACCCTGTGGAACCTGTCTCAAAATCTATGTGATTCTTGTTCGTAGAATTTCTTTGACAAGTGGCAAGGTAATGGGACTAAATAAAAATGTTTTAAAGATGATTATTATTTTAAGTCCTTATTTTGCAAAATACAAGTTCAAGGCTGTGACACCAATAACTCAATTATAATTTTATACACTGTGACCGTAGTGTTCGTTATATAGTCGTATTGTGTTCAAATGGTGACGAGTTTTCATTCCAAAAATAAATTTTCGTAGACCGTAAAGAAAAAGTACATTGCAATAAGGCATTTCCCGAAAGTTAGTTGGTAATTTTCTCTGGAAAGTTGGAGAACGACTTTCCAACCCCCGAGTAACATTGCGCGGAAGGTTCGTTCTCGCGGCCCTTTTGAATTGTATTTCACAGCAGTAACGAGTCTATTTCATAAAATGCTGTGCAGTAGGCTACTGCAATTTCAGGAGGATGTAGTATCTACTAGTTATCCCTGAAACGAGAGACCGTCTTTTAATTAGGTAGTCAATAAAGTTTTGGCACCGACATTACGACAATGAAACAGAGCATTACAAATAATGTTACGACTAAAGTAGCATCAGAATTGTACAGATTAATATCCAAGTTTAAGCGGCGACAGTAAAATCGTCGATGGTACAGATATTCCGAAATATAACTGTTACCGTAGCGAACAGCTAGGATAAGAACACGACTTACCTACATGGCACCATCCCAATAGTACCTCCGGTGTACAAAACCAAAACTTTACTGATGGACGGTGTGGAGCAACATCTGATGGAAGCCAGAGATGCGGCGGCACTGTTCCTGCGCGCCATCACGTGCTGCATGCGCTGTGCTGTCCTTTGCTTTGCTTTGGAGACACTCGCAGGAACCGATCGCCGCCTCGGTATGCTACGTCACAACTCTGCACGGTCATAAACATCGCAGTGTTAACGCCATCACAAATAACGAATCTACTTTACCTATCAACATGTTTCACGTAAATATTTACGTGGTAACTTAACACAACAAATTACGTACGCAACTTAGAGCACCAATGTTAAATATATTTATAGGCCTATTGCATCTTACACGATATGGATCAATAATAAATCATACACTGAAATTTCTTAAACCAGTATGAAACACGTTCATTGCTGCTGATATTGTGAAAATAGCAAGACCAGTATTAGTTATTCTAAGAGCTTAGAAGGAAAAATAGCGCCCTATGATATGTTTGTATATAATGTTTTCCTCTGGATTTACGTTAATACGTATATCTCAGGATTTGTCTAGGTAATTTTATCTTAAATTCCTACTACGTAGTTAATACTCTTAGACACCCAAGATTTGTAAATGTGGCTCATTGTCGGAACAAATATATGTATATAGTGGTTTACATCTATGTTGAGAATTTACCATTTAAAAATAATTATATTTAACAAATTGTCACAGTTAATTTATATACATAATGCTTTGTTTGAGGAAATGGGAAGGGTAACAGGTCACGTGTTTGTGTTCCTGTAAAGAGGCAACTCCCCTTTAATAACATAGGTAAGGCATTGAAAGAGGAGATGTGGAAGTTACAGCAAGGTAGTCAAGGGTTGATTAAAGCCCCAGGGGCACAGTTTAAGGATCCTACTCGGTGTTTCACCTAAAGGTGATGCAGGAAAAACCGTAGAAAACCTGCATCAGGTAGGTAGGGCATTGGGTACTATTCTCACGCCCTTCCGAATAACGGGAGACGAGTTTGCTGTGGGGTCGCAGTATTCCCTTCTCCATGTCTCAACCAGTTTTAGGAGGCAGTTAGCCGACTGATCCAAAGGGATCAGAAAACAACTCTTGTCGTATGTCGAAGGAAAATGCTTATGGTCTTCTCGTTAAGAACCTTGAAATGTGTGAAAAAGTTAAATTTAGTTTTCTCAAGCATGATTTGACAGTTTTGAATGAGATTTTTCACTGAGAAAATTATGTTGCCAGAGTGCTAGTGGCAATTCCAACTTCTGTAGCAAATCTGTCTCTAATTAGGAACGAATGACTTGTTTTTTTCGTGAAAGGGACTTTATTCTATTGTGCAGAAAAAGGTTCGTTTTCACTGTCCTATGTAATTTCGGAAAAGTGATGTAGCTGACCACAGAACATAGAATGAAGTAGAAGCGGCAACCCGTAGTGAAAGTGAGTGGGCCATCCCGCCCCACCCACACGCCACACAAATATCCCCAAACAGCACTGCTGTGCTGAAAGCGAAGATTTCTCTACGTTTATGAGCAAAAATAAATAATGTATCACTTCTTTTTTGTAATAATTTGTATAATTAAATTATGTGGCAATACATTTATGTGGCTAACACGAATTACGAAATAATTCCGACCCTGAATTAAATTATTGTCCTTTGAATAGAATGATTTTATTTCTTACTCGGATTCGTTCTCTGTGCAATTCGTCACTAAGATGGTGCATTCGAATTTTCAAGTAAAGCTGCCCAGTTGCCCTGATAAGTGAGGTATAATGAGTTGAATTGGTATGGACATTTGAGACGAATGCCAGAGGAACGGTGCCCATTAAGAATATTTCACTGACAACCCCAAAACGAAAGCAAAATGGAAGACCTAAACTTACATGGAATTAAGGAAGGTGCAAGCAATGGAGGACCGATGCATGCGAGATGAAGATTGGAAATATAAAAGGAGGTCGATGCTTGGATGCGAGAGACGCCGTATGATGTAATTCCAACCCGTATATATTGTAATATACTCTTCATGGGAAAAGACATTAATTTATTTCATGAACAAATTTTAATCGGTTTGAAATTTTTATATTTATCAACTTTACAGTGCTTACATGAAACAATATCTCAGGGGATTTTGGGTCTTTTGAGAAGTGGAGTACGCAGTTACTAAAAAATAGAAAAGGATCAAACATTCAACCTCACGAATGTTTCCGCGTCTCTCCGGCTTTAGTGCGTCTTGTAGGTTTTTTACATTGATGAATGTAGTGTGATCCAGGTCCAACTCCTCGTTTGCTCTCTCCTCCTCTACTGATCTCGTCCGACTTCTCCCGGACTGACTGATCCTTCGTCCCTTCTCTTCGACACTTATCTGAATGTCTGAGACTCCCAACGGCTCCCTTTTAAGTTCTCGCCCCGGGAGTTCCCCGCCATCGGTTTTCTCACACGCCACCATTGTTTTACAAACGCCCAGCGGCAGATTCCCGCGGGGATCCCCATCGGGGGTTTACCCACTTTCAGCCAATTCTACATTGTTGTTGCCCTCTATTGTCGTGCTCAAAACTTCCTTCGTTGTAGGCCCAACTGCACTTCACAATGACACTGTAGAACCAAAATCAGCAGGCATCTGTGTTTTTACATTATAATATATATATATATATATATATATATATTGTAATATACTTTTTAGGGTATAAAACATTAATTGATCAATAGAACAAATTATAATCAATTTTAAAATTTTTCCTTTATTAATTTAAAGTGATTACATGGGCTTAATCTCAGGGGATTTTGGGTCTCGAGAGATGGAGTATGCAGTTACTGTAAATAGAAAAAACAATCATTAAATTTTATTTAACCAGAGCAATGAGCAAGTTTCACAGCTTTTTTAATAACTTACCCCCAATTACTGGGCCTACAAACATCCACCTCACGAATGTTTCCGCGTCTCTCTGGCGTCTTGCAGGATTTTTATCGATGAAGGTTGTAGGAACCAGACCCGCAACTCATCTGCTTCCTCGAAACATCTAACATCTCTGCCCACCTCTCACAGCATCTGATCACGTCTGCTCTCCGGCCACCTCTCACAGCATCTGCTCTCGTCCGTCCTCTCCTCAACTCGTCTGACTTCTCATCTGCTCTGCCCACGCATTTCCTCTCCTCAACTCATCTGACTTATAATCACGTCCGTCCTCTCCTCAACTCGTCTGACTTCTGACCCCAAGCCACCCATCGGCTCCCCTTTTAAATCTTCCGACGGGAATTCCCCGCCATAGGTCTACTTCATAAAATTCCGGGGTTCCCCGCCTCAGGTCCCTTACAAAATTCCGGGGTTCCCCGCCAGTTTATTTCACAAAATTTTGGGGTTCCCCGCCCCATTTTTTACACACGCTCGGCGGGAGTCTCCCGCGGGAGATCACCATCGTTTTTTTACACACGCCCCAGGAGGTTTTCCGCGGGGCACCCCCTTCGGGGTTTCATCCACTTTCAGCCGACTAGACATTGTTGTTGGCCGAACTGCGCCTTACAACGACACAATATCACAAAATCCGCGTTTTTTTTATCACAATATATAGTCGCAAACTTTAAAAATATTAAAAATACACACATCTGGTGATATCAATCCTCCACGGTCTTTTATTGCAAGTAGGCCATTCTCATTAGAATTGAAGTTTTTCTCTATACTATGAATCCTGTAATTCAAGAAAATACGTCACCTTAAAAAGTAATTGGTAGTGAATATGGTATAAATAAATTCATTGTAATGTAATTATTGACAGAATGTAGACAATTCCTATTTTAATCCCAATTTATATTATAACCCATTCTTTACCTGATATGTATACGAAATTTCTTACTTTGAGTATCTAATAAATGCGAAACTGTATATAGGGGAATAGAACGTGAAATAAAATGCGTATTACGAGAAGATCAGTTTGGTTTTAGGAGGAGAAGAAATATTGACTCTACCTCTAACTTTGGAAGACAGGATAACAAAAAACAGGCCTACGTTCATGGCATTTGTAGATTTAGAGAAAGCCTTTGATAATGTGAACTCGAAAACACTACTAAGGATTTTGAAGACGACAGGAATAATATATCGACGAAGAAGAGTTATGCATAGCTTCGACAGATGGGAGTCAGCAGTAACTAGAATTGAAGGGCAAGACAGGAGTAAGACAAGAATGCAGCAAGGATGTCGTCCATGCTGTTCAACTTATTTATAGAACAGGCGATGAAGAAAGTTAAAAATGAACATGGAAAGAGAATCAAACTGCAAGGATAAGAAATAAAAAACCTAATGTTTTCAGATGATATTGCAGTATTATGTGAGTCAGTAAAAGACTTGGAAAATATAATAAATGGCATGAACGTGGTCCTGGAGGAATAGTACCTTGTGAGGATTAATAAAGGGAAAACCAAGGTAATGGAGTGTAGTATGGGAAATAGTGTTAGAAGTCCTTACCTTCCTTAAAATATCCCTTCCCAATCTGCTACTTGGGCAGAGTTATAAATAGAATAGGGTAGCACGGGCAAGAACGCTTTCGCAGAAAAGTAAATTTACTTCCAAAGATAAATATGAATTGAGTATGTCAAATAATTTATTAATCACCTTCACGAAATAAATTGACATTCACAATGATGAATCATTGTTTAACTGTGAAGAGTTATGGGAAGAATAACTGTCTTGTTCCATTTCTTTGCGCTGCATCCGAATGCGGCGCAGCATGCCATATTTCAATTGCTTCACTTATGCGCACGCACTAAGTGAACGAAACCTGATCAGATAAAAACTGTAATAAACGAAGGGAAACAATAATGACGAACGTGAATTGGAAACGATACGCGTTCGTCTAATTAAAAACTGTGCGATTTCCAGTAATGCCGAAGTGTTTACCTACTAAGGGACATCAGAATTTATGACGGTATAAGAGTGAGAGAGGTCTAAGTGACCTTTCACCTGCCGCTTCTACTCTATTCTATGATCTGACACAAAAATGCTTCACAGAACTTCTACTCGCGTTCTTTTACTACGTGTGTCGAATACGCCGCTATTGATACACAATTTTATTAAGATTAGTTTTATAACACTGATTTATTGAATAGCGAACCGTGAAGTATGGAGGACGTGTTTACTGTTTGTCATCAGTGAAACACACACGTGAAGCGAACAAGTTGTGGCATTTTATAACGCTTTTAAATCAATTTAAATACTTTAAAAATAAACTACGAGTGGAAGTGGACGTGAATTGCACCAGTTCTAGGAAATCTATGAAGGGCGATACATGTCCAAATGTTCTGGTTAAACATCGAATAATATTTTGTGCAAATGGTTGCTTGAATAATACCTCTAATAATAATAATAATGATAATAATAATAATAATAATATGAAGATTTGTAAGTTTGTGAGGAGTGATTTAAACGGGGCTCGGCGGCCACTGTCAAGGTTTGTTGACAAGATATTGAAATCGCACCTGCTGTATTTTAAATAAAATAATCTTTGATATTTACTCTAAACTTAAATAGCAACAGAAAGAAAAAACACAGTCGATATCTTGCAAGTATAATATTTTTGTTTATCATACCAAAGAGATATATATGTCTTTGTATCATACAGATCATCATCGTTATATTCTTTGATAAAGGCGCAAAACAAACGGTTTGAATAAGTATCTGTGGTGACTTGTTTGTATTAAGAAAGAAGTGGGAAACTTTGATTGCATCTTATATGAGGTAATGGATCGCACGTTAAGGTATCTGTGGTAAGAGAATGTACTTTTGGTTAGCGCTGCTAGGAAGATTCTTCTAAATACAGTGAAAGTTAAATTCACGAGAAGCCGTAATTTATGTATTCTTTTATAATTAACAGTTTATTTATAAATATTGCATAAGAGTAGATACCACTCATTCTAATAAATAAATTTTTCATATAATTGGTCAATTATAAGGCAAATTTTTTTCTCCAGGTTTTTGTAATGGAGTTAGAAGACAGAAGCAGATGTCGCTTTTCGCAGTACAAGAACAACAAGAAAAATGCAGATGTAAGTATTTTATATAATCCGGTTAAAATTATTTAATAAAAACCATTCAACTGACATACATACCTAGTCCTAAAAAATGATTTTTATGCAGTAACTAGTATTAATATATTAAAATTATTTTTATTACTTAGGAAATGAGAAAGAAGAGATCAGAAAAATTATTTGATGATCGTAAAATGAGAAGAACAGAAGAAGCTCTTTCAAGAAGGAATTTGGCAGAACTGCCTATTATTTCTAGTAAACAAAGTATGTTTCATATTCGATTAATGTCATATTTGCATATAGCCAGGCAAATAAAGGGGATATATTTTGGCTGTCTAAGATTGATTGACAATAGTGCTTATTTTGTTCTAATTATAAAAATGTCTGCTCATTTTTTGAGTTCGGATGTTGCACCTACTCGCCTATATCTAAGGATTTTCCTTCACTTAAGCCCCAGTCTTCATTTATGAATCATATAATTTTCGTTTATTTGAACCACTCTTTTTAAAATAAAGATCGGGAAAATGATTCACGTATAGGGGCAAGACTGTTGTGACGTACAGCTGGCGAGTAGGTGCGTGATCCGAATTCCAACCAGATTTTTAATTACAAGTCTTGGTGTTTTAGATCGAAAAGCCAAGCTAGAAGAATGGAAATCTGAAAAGCTAGAAAAGGATAGACTTTTGAAACTTAAAGCTAGACCTCCATTTGTTACTGGGAAAGTTAAACATAAGGTAGGATCACCTTATTTTTATAAGGTTGAAGCCCCAGTAACGGACAAACGCATTACACGAGCTACTGTTGCAAAAAAGAAGCAGGATCACAGTGATGGCATTGAAAAAAGATTAGTTCCAAGAAACTTCAAATTTAAGGTACCAAATTCAATTTTGTTAAAAAAAATCCTTCCAAAATTGTCAGATCCTAATATTTTGTATGGTTTTTATTGTTAAATTCTTGCTTAGTGCAAGTAAGTTGGAAACTGCTAACTTTTTTTAAGGTCCATGTTCTACTGTTCAGCAAGTTTTCCCATCCACATTCATTTGTTCATAAATTTTATCTTTCAGGCTCCTGCAGGTATAGTTCCAATTCCTTTAAGTTACCCATATCCAAAGGGGAGAGCAGTTAATAACAAATTTCAGACTGAAAATTCTGTGAAGAAACTAACAGATAAAGGTATAGGTCTTCAATTCTTTGCTGTGTTTCACTTTTTATGTATATAGTATTTACAACCTAAACCAAGAGAACAAATGCCATCTATATTACCTTGTAATTATTTGATTACTTACTTATTTATTTATTTAATAACAGAACAGGCTCCATTACTTGAAAGGGGAAAGAAAAAAAGGGATAAATTGATCACAAAACCCAAAGAAACTCCAAAAGTGACTCCATTAAAAATAAAAGGTAAAACTATTCTGCTATATATGGTATGTTTTTGCATCTTATGTGTATGTAAGGAATGTTCAATGCCTTTAACTTGTATTTTCAATAATAATTACAAAATTCAGGTATAAGGTCTTGAGGGATATATTGAGATTGTGACCTGCTACAGTTGAGATGTCTTGGAGAAACAAATCTTACACCCCCCCCCCCCCCAGAATATCATTTAAGCCAATTACACCTTCTGGTTACAGGAGATTACATTTTCCTAATATTCTTAAACTTGCACCTGTACATTTCAGAACTTTCTAGTTTCACTGTACTAGTTTGACCTCTTAATATTTCTTTGCCAAATGAAATTAATACATTTTCTATCAATCTGGTCATGTCAGCTAGAGTATTATTTACTTATATCCATCAAAACATATAAACGACGACTGGAAATGTCTTCCTAACTTTCTGATTGGGGAAGGGGGGATGCCTCCAAAAATTAAAACAATTAATGGGGAAAGGACAGAGATAGAAAGAATGTGACTTACATGAGTTTCATAGATTGTAGACACCTTGCAGGGTTGGAGTACTTGAATTTTCGGAGGCACCACCCCCTTCATCAGAAAGTTAGGAAGACATTTCCAGTGATAGGCTAGCCGACAACTGAGCAGCCAAAATTTGCTGCGCTGCTAACTTTGGTTGTAAACAATTGACCCCACCAGGTCACCAACTTTCTCTGTCAATGAGGGTCTGGGAAGAGGCAAGGACTTGTTGGGGGTTGGGGAGATCATTCAAACAAATAGCAAGGTTTATTGCATATACAAATTCCAATGATCTCGTGCTTTGGCGGGGGGGGGGGGAGGTTGGAGATAAAGAGTTATAGGATGTTGAGTCCAGGGCTTTGTCTGCACTGTAGGACATGCTGAAATGAAAGTTCCCACAGATGGAGTTCAGCTTCTGATGAGTCGGGAGGAAGGGCTTTGAGGGGGGTCAGTGTGAAGCACTGGTTGAAGTTATTGGTGTTGTGGCTATGGGCATGGGCGGCTATGGGGAATTGGGTTTTGAGTTTTACTGTGCTGCAGTGGTTGGCAATCCGTTCAGGGAGGGGTCTCTTTGTCTGACTGTTATAAAAGGCTGGGCAGACTATGAAGTTTATTTTGTAGATAGTGTGGGAGGACAGACAGGTTATGTTTTCCCTAATTTTGTAGCTGTTGGTGGGGTTCTGGAAGGTCGTGGTAGGTGGGAGTATTGAGCAGACATGGCATCTGTTTCTGCCACACGGTCTGCAACCAATTGTGGGTGGGGGGTTGGGCGTTTGTAGGGTCTGACCAGAATATTGTGGAGGTTGGGTGGCAACCCTTGAACAGATGGGTAGTAGGGTCGGGAGGATGTTGTTCATGTCAGGGTTGGGTTGTAGTCCAGTGTAGGCAATGCGGAGGAAAGAGTTGAGTTTACGTAGTCCGGGAAAGTAGATACTGGTTAGAGGAAGACTATGTTCTGTATGATGGTTAGGGGTGGGACTGACTATTTGGGAGGTGGAGAGGGCACGGGTAATTAGCTTTTGGAGGAGGTCTGTGGGGTACTTTCTGATCCGGAAGGCATTGAATATTCAGTCGGTATAGAACGCTAGGCTGTCCAAAGTAGAGCATATGCGGGCTCCCCTAAGGGCAAGACTGTAGGGGAGGGATCGTTTGGTATGTTCAGGGTGGCAACTGGAAAAGTGGAGGTGCTGAAGGGTGCTAATGAGGCTTGAATTTAGTTAGATGTCCACATCGAGGAAAGTGTTGTTAGTCGGGGAATAGTTCCAAGTCAACTTGACAGGGATTTAGTGTTGAGGTCATTGAGAAAGTCTGAGAGGGTATCTTGTCCATGCGTCCATAGCATGAAGATGTAATCTGTGAACCGGAACCAGGTTTCAGTGGAAAGGAATTTAGATGATGATGTTCCAATTGACCCATAAATAGGTTGTCTTGGAACGTGAAGAAGTTTCTGGTGAGGACAACCTGGGTGAGTGATATCAAAAAGTGGGTAGGTGGGAGACAATTTGGAGGCCTGCGAAACAGGAAGTGTTCGAGTGCCGACAGCCCACTGGTGTGTGGGATATTGTAGACAACATGTATTGTAACCAGTAGTGTGTCCCGCGGGAGTGGTGTGGGTAATTCACAGAGGCAACTGAGAAAATGGTTGATGTCTTGGATGAATGAGGGGAGATTTTCCACTATTAGCTGGAGGGAGTCATCCACCAAAGCGGAAATCCTTTGATCGAGGTGGAGGATAGTTTTTGAAGAGGGCCACAAGTCTGAACAAGCTTTTCTATTTCGTATATATATATATAATTAATGGGGAAAGGACAGAGAGATAGAGAGGTGACTTACCTGAGGTTCATAGATGGTAGACACCTTGTGAAACTCTGCCCAGCCTTTGACATTGGTCAGACAGAGACCCCTTCCCGAACAGATTGCCAACCACCGCAATACAGTAAAACTCCACAAAACCAAATTCCCCATTGCCGCCCATATCATAGCCACAACACCAACACCTTCAACCAGTGCTTCACACTGTCCCTCCTCAAAGCCCTACCTCCAGACTCATCAGAAGCTGAACTCCATCTGTGGGAACTTTCGTTCCAGCATGTCCTACAGTCCAGACAAAGCCCTGGACTCTTTATTTCCAACCTCCCCCCCCCCCCCCAAGCACGAGATCATTTGAATTTTTATATGCAATAAAACCTTCTGTGTGCATACTGAGTGTATGTGCTATTTGTTTGAATGGTGGTTGTATGTATGTATGAGAGTGTGTGTCAATATTTAAATATTGACACCTTTGAGGATGGATGTGTTTGAATGAATGTGTGTCAAGATGGGGGTGTTAATATGCATCTCCCCAATCCCCAACAAGTCCTTGCCTCTACCCAGACCCTCATTGACAGAGAAAGTTGGTGACCTGGTGGGGTCAATTGTTTACGACCAAAGTTAGCAGCGCAGCAAATTTTGGCTGCTCAGTTGTCGGCTAGCCAATCACTGGAAATGTCTTCCTAACTTTCTGATGAAGGGGGCGATGCCTCCAAAAATTCAAGTACTCCAAACCTTGCAAGGTGTCTACCATCTATGAACCTCAGGTAAGTCACCTTCTTTCTATCTCTCTGTCCTTTCCCCATTAATTATATATATATATATATATATAAATTAATGGTTGAAACATGATGACGTCACACATTGTATAAATGGAAAGGGTGTAAGGATAGAGCATGTAGGAGAAAGTTAGGAAATTCGCTTTAAAGTCACAAGCTCGGCATAGAAATATGCTCGGCGAAAGCTGTGTGATCAGTGTAGAGAGGAACACGCACATAAAATGAGAAATAAATGCTAACTTCAAGATCATGCTATTGGTATTAATACTCAAACTCGTAATTTAACTACTAACATCAGATTCATAATTATATCTTGCTGCATTCAGGTGCAAAGACTACAAGTGAATGCAAGAATTATTCAGTAAATGAGATTGATACAGAAATTGAACCTTCAGAGCATGAAAAGCAGCCTTCTTTGGATACTATTATAAAGGCAACTGTTGCCTCTCTCAATATTGAAGATGATTATGTTCTTGGAAGAGATGTTAAAAGTTTTAGGTAAGAAAGGAATATTTGTCAATTATTTTATAAATATTTTTATCCACTAAAACAGAAAGTATACATAAATATGAAGGAACAGAAATTGTAGTGTTTATAAGAAATTAATTTTATGTAGTTGATATAATCTCCTTTTTTAATCCACAGAATTGAACTCGACTCCGAAATTGCAAATTTACGATCATTATGTGATCAGTGGACAGAATTGAAGGACAACACCAACTTGCCTGAACATGTTAATGATATGATAGACTTGACAGTGGGACAAACAAAACTTCTTATCTCCCAGAAACTTGCACAGTATCGTGGACTGATTGAGGAATGTGAAGCTGGCTCTGATAAAGTAACTTGTTCTGATTTACAAGGATTCTGGGATATGGTCTACATGCAGGTGAATATAGGTTTATATGAAAATCAGATATTTAAGAGCTTTAGTTTATATAACTTGTGCAAAAATTATCTATTGATGTCATCAGTTCATATATTTCTTTGAAAATTTTCCCAACTAATATTAATCTTGTATTGGATTGCAAAACTAAAATATGTATTAAAGTAAAGAATATTAGTTTTTTTAAAAAAATCAAATAAATTTACTACCAAATTACGTACTTCTTATTTAATTAAACTAGTTTTCTGTCACTATGTTTGGGACTTCCTTTAATAATTTTTTTCTGTTATCTCAAGAAAGGAATCTGTAGCAGTAGATGTCAAGTTTTTAGTTTCAAAACGTTTAGAACATTGTATTAAAATTTTTTAAATTTGTATTCTTCGTACCATTTTTACAGTAACATTCAAAGGATATCCTGAGAAAGTTCCAAATGTTGTGACGAAACATAGGTTCAATTAAATAAGAACTTTTGTCTTTGATTTATTGATTTTGATAAACGGACTATAATTTTTTACTATTTCAATATTAACAGTTGTAAACCTTTATTCCTATTTGAGCAGAAATTATCGAATTACTATAATTAACAACGTTAATGAAGATACATGGATGAAAATTAATGACAGTTAATTAGAAGTATATGTATCCTGTTTAGGAAAGGTTTTATTTTTTTGTTGTTGTTGATGAGGTCATAGACTTCCAAATAGAATCCAGTTGTATGCCCTCAGAATCAAAAAGCAGCTCTAATAAAGTACTTTTTTCCTGTTACATATATTGTGTGTTAAACATGACCAAACATGTTTCATCTAGAATAACTGCCACTGGTGCATATTGAAGACAAACTAATAAAACTTTTTTCACATATAAAATTAATCATTTTTGCATCATTCAAATATTATAATTGATTCAGTTTTGTTGTAATTTGCAAAAACGTTTAACTATATTGTTCAATATTAAGTATATAGATAATATTCCTCAGAGGAAAATAATGGTACAGTCTCCTGCTCCTTTTTTTAATGCTAGGCAACAACACCAAATTAATGTAAATAAAATATTCCTTGACTTCTATTACATAAAAATCTTATTACCTGCCTTTATTTCTAATATTTTTCAGGTTTCATACTTTTTCAACCCAAACTTTGTGCATTTTGTACTAATATATTTTAACTGTGTCACAGGTGAAGGATGTTAATTCCAAATTTGAAAAACTACAATGTCTAAAAGATAATAATTGGATGGAAGTGAATATGAAAGAAAAGCCTGTTGTGAAAAAGAAGACAATTATTCCTAAGAGACCGATTTATAAAGCTAGTACAGCAAAGTCCTCAATAAGGGGATTTATTGCAGGTATCTTAAGAATATAGATGAACTCAATTCTGTCATCATTATGAACTTCATAAACAGATGAATTGTCTTATATTGAAAACCTTTTGCTCTTTGAAGAAATTAGAAGTGTACAAATATAGTAGTATCTTTTAAATGTAATAAATTTACAACCAAATTACAGTATAATTATCTTTATCATTGATGAAAATGGAATTATTTTTTAATATTAGAGCTTTCTTGGTGAATTTGTTTCAAATACAAGTTTCAACCTGGGTCAAAGTTTTTCAAAGGTAGACTATCTACCTGATGACTATAGCGGAGCTTGCTGTGCTGTGTTGTGTTAACACTTTGACCCAGGTTGAAACCTGAGAATTGTATTTGAAACAATATTTAATGTCTTATAAATATTGTAACAAATTTTAAATACTTTGTGTTTGAAGGGCTGGGGCCATAATTAACAACTATTAAATGTTATTGTTTTACAAGAAAATTGTTTCATAATGTAGACAAGCGAAAGCAAATAGAGGGGTAGGCCTCGTAATTAATATATGGCTGGGGCAACGCATAAGTTATTACAAACAATATAATGATATGTACATTATGATGAAACCGCAGCCAATGACAATTATTCAAGTATATATGCCCACAAGTGCCGCAGAGGAAGAAGAAATTGAGGAAATCTACAAAGATATTGAAGAAATAACTAAGCATGTCATGGGAAACGAGAATTTGATAGTAATGGGTGACTGGATCACAGTTATAGGAAGGGAAGAGAAAGTGATGTAGTTGGGGACTATGGAATTGGGGAAAGGAATAATAGGGGAGATAAGGTAGTAAAATTTTGCATGGAGCACAGTTTAGTTGTGATGAATATCTGGTTTAGGAATCATGAAAGAAGACTATTAGTATCCCACACATGCAAAATATTTAATAGGAGAAGAGAAGCTATATTGACTTTGCGGTTAATTTTAGAAGACAGGATACGAAAAAACTAGATTTAGAACAAGCGTTTGATAATGTAAACTGGAACCCACTATTAAGGATTTTGAAGAGTACTGAAATAAAATGTTGAGAAAGGAGGCTAATACATAACTTCTACAGAAGACAGGCATCAGTAATTAGAATAGAAGACCAAGAAAACAAAGCCGTAATCAAAAAAGGAGTAAGACAAGAATGCAGTCTGTCGCCCTTGTTGTTTAACTTATATATAGAACAGGCAATGAAGAAAGTTAAAACGGAATATGGAAAAGGAATCGTGCTGCAAGGAGAAGAAATAAAAACCTTATGCTTTGCTGACGATATTGTAGTATTAGGAGAATCAGAAGAAGACTTGGAAACCATAATAAATGGTATGAACATAGTCTTGAGAAAGAGTTTAATATTAGTATTAATGGAGGGAAAACCAAGGTAATGGAGTGTAGTATGGGAAACAGAGGAATAACAAAGTGTTAGATTGGGAAGGGATATTTTGACGGCAGGTAAGGAATTCTGCAACTTAGGAAGCGTAATAACTAGGGATTGTAGAATAGTAGACATAAAGAGTAGGATAGCACAGGCGAGGAAAGCTTTTGCGAAAAAGAGGGATTTACTTGCTGTTAATATAAGTGTGAATGTTAGGAAATTGTTGCTAAAAATGTTTGCATGGAGCGTGGCATTATGTGGGTGTGAAACGTGGACGATAGGAGCTGGAGAAGGAAAAGAATAGAAGTCTTTGAAATGTGGTGCTATAGGCGAATGCTGAAAATCAGATGGGTGGATAGAATCACTAATGAGTAAGTTGTAAATAGAATAGGGGAAAAAGGAAGAATATGGAGGACGTTGACTAAGAGAAGGGATATATTAATAGGTCACATCTTAAGACACAAAGGTCTTGTAAAATTAGCATTAGAGGGAATTGTGTGGGGGATAGAACAGAATAGGGAAGCTAAGGCTGGAACATGCTAAGCAGATTAGGGAGGATGGGGGTTGTGCTAGTTATAGGGAAATGAAAATATGCTTGCGCAAAATAGGTTAGCATGTAGGGTTGCATCAGACCAGTCTTAGGACTGAATACTACAACAATAATGTAGACAAACTTTTTAATCAGTTTAGTATTAATTTTCTAGTCATTTTCTAACATATAGCAGAGGTGGGGAACCTTTTTACCTTTAGCGGCCCCATTTAAATTTGCCTATGCACATGACTTAAGTGAAATTATTATACTTTAATCAGTGTATTGCTTTTTATAGATATGACACAAAATACATTAAACAATTTTCTATTATGAAAGTATTATTGTATTTGCATTAGGGTAATAACTTGGTATAATGTTATTCTTAAATCATAATAAATAACTACATATTTAATTAACTCATCATGTAAAAGCATTGTTAAATAAATTAATTCCAAAGTATGAAAGTAAATGGCTTGGATATCCAACATCATTTTTCCTGATTTCTATAGGATCCTTTTTAATGTCAAAAATGAATTTGACAATATGAGCTTTCCCCAACTCAATTAACTCCATTTGTAGATATGTAGGATTCAAAATATGTTTGACATTTGAACCTCAGTTTTAGTTAAATTTGGTTATCGTTGGTTTCTGATTTATCCATTTCAGTAATTGTCAAATAAACTATGAATATTCTATAGAAAATGTGTTTTTATTGTTAAGTATTGGGAATGAATTTATTGGATTTATACTGATTCATATGAAAATAATTCCCTTGGTCTTGCATTCCATGAATCTCATTAAGGTGGATTATCAATGTAAATCAAGGTTTCACTTTTACAGGGGCCACCGTAGAAAATCTTGGGGCTGCAAACTTTCTACCTGTGATATATAGTACCATAAAACAATAAATTAGAAAAGTAATAGTTCACCTCACAAGTTTACAAATTAGACAATGAATTACAATATTGACAACATACCTTGTTCATTTCACAACATTCTTATTAAACTTTAAATATAGTACAATTTCAAATATTAGAGTGATTACACAATAAAGTAAGAAATCTTTAATTTTTCATGCCACTTTATCTTTGTGTCATTTCACTGTGTCATAATATCTACATGTTTCTTACAGTGACTTTCATATCTTATTGCTTTACAGCTGCGAGGAACAAATCTACCAAAACTGTTTCAACACTAGGAAGGCAAAACACACCTCAAAAAAGAAAGAGTGAAGGTAATATTATTAAATTTGCATATATTCATTAATATTTTAATTAAAGTTTCAAGCCATTGTTCATACCACTTTATTTGTTTTTCAGTTAATGGGATATTAGGATTCCTATTCTAAAGCTTCTTGTTTATTTATAACAGTAGTCGGCAAACGACAACTTGCCAAGTTATTTGTGGTCTGTGAACTAAATAATGAATTACATTGTCTTACAGATGCATTTTTGCTTAGTTAAAAGTGTACAATTTTTTCTAACATTCACATAGATAATGTTATTTATTATAAATAAATCTGAACTTGTCGCTACTGATATAACCTTTTGTGAGTTGATTATCAGGTTACTTACTAGAATGTTTGTTTTTTGGACTCTGTGGCCCTTCTAAAGGTATTTGTTTGAAAGTGTCACACTGTTCTAAAATGTTGCCACACTTAATTAAATATACATTTGCATATTCTTTGAAGAATGGTAACATTTCATGAGATGTGAATGAATTGTAATAAAATTGATCTTCATATATAATCATTTTGACAATTATTGATTGTGTTTCCCTCTAAATAAAAGGGGGGGATTTAATTTATTAAAAAAATTTACTTGAGTTTTTAAAATTGGAACTTGTGTTTATATTCCTCCGTATTCGAGGATTTCTTAATTCCTTTAGGGCGCCAGGTATTTATCATAAAAAACACCAAAAATTAATTTTAATAGCTTTAATTTGAATCAGAGCATGAAAAAAAATTATATCTACAGGGCGTCTTCATTCTCTTGTCATCCCGCTGACACAACCGGCTTCTCCAATCACCCCATGAAGACTCCCCCCCTCCCTTTGAGGACCATCCAACGTCTCGCCAGACCACTTTGTTGGCCCGGGTTGCGTCAGTTCCTCAACAATTGCAACTCGCAAGCTGGCCTGCATTGTTTATCGTCACTTTTCATGTTACAATATTAAAACACAATTTCCTTTGTTAGGTCCTGCGCTATATTTCCTTATAAACAAATGTAGGATTTTAGGGAAATTAAATATTTAATTAGCAACAGCCCAGTGCAGGGGTAATTACTCTGGGACAACAACAGGAAACAGAGATTTTGGTCATTCAGGAATAAAGCAATTTCTCCCTTCCAGAAAATTCCTTGTGGTGGCGATTCATTCCTCCTGCATGAATGCATGTGGTGGCAGAAACCTAGATTTTGCACCTCTTGCTTCAAGGACAAACTAGTCTTCTGTCTTGGTGGGCTCATAGTTTTGGCTGGGAAATTGGAATTTGTTATGTGGCTCCTGTGTTGCTTTCCAACTATCAAAAGTGACTTATTTTTTGCTGCAAACCCAAAGTGACTATTTATTTGTTCATGTTTCTTCTCCTACTTCCTCTTCTTTCCATCTTATGAGCAACACAAAAAATTTCACTGCCTTGTCATCTCCCAACAATTTTCTCCTTCTCTATGTGAAAATGCCACACAATGTGATGTATCTTCACCAATCATTATTAACTTGTTGCCAAGGGAAGGATTTTGCACTTACAAAGTAGGCGTTGGTTTTGGGAAAATTTCCGGATTAACATCCACTATTAAACAAACAGCTGTAATCCCCTATACCTAGCAAATGGACACAGTTTCTCTGTGATAGACTGGCACCTTTTTTAATTTGAATTAAATTGGAAAGAAGTCCTACTGTGCTACATCTCAGATGATCCTTCATGGTTTGAAATAAATCATGTCTGAGTATTGTAATGTTTTGGTCATGTACTTACATTTAAATAATTTTTCTAAAATAAATTATATATAAATTTTCTTATTTTGTCAAAATCTTCAAAATATTGTATATAAATGTAATATATTTCAACCAATAAATATTGATTATTGTATTTCAGGCATTAAAGCTGCACTTACACCAAAATCACAATCAGAAAAAGAGAATAAATTTAAACCAAAAACACCTGTAGAAATACGTAGAATAAGCCAGGTTCTTATGAAAATATCTATTCAAGCCAAGGAAATAGGTACTCCCAAATCACAGGTAAATATTCAAAGTTTAGGAATTTAAAAATTTAACTTTGGCATAGTGTGTGTTAATAAGCTTATTTCCCAATATTATTATATTGTAATATAACACAGAACTGATATGCAAATGCAGATAACAGTAAATCAAGTTGGTCATCTCTTTTGGTAATGAAGCTTTTCTAAAGTTTGTTGACTTTATTGTTAAATAATTAAGTTTTTTTATCATTTTAGAAGAAAAATAATACATCTCTTGTGGATGTTGGTGACCTTAAGACGCCAAGAACAGTTAAATTTTCTGGAAAAGAAGTACAATTAAATGGTAAGAAAACATACACTGTTAACAAAATTGCACTTAGTTTATAAGAACTCAACCATATAGTTTTAACATTTTGATTTATAATGTGACATTGTCAAATTAATTTAAGTAATTCTTCTCGACAGGAAGAAAGGTTTAGATAGCAGCTGACTTGCTATAAATTGTTACTTGTTTTCACCAGCCTATGTTACAATGAACTATTCAAAGTTTTGAGGACCTAATTAATCTCCTCCTTCAAATTCATCTATCAAACTATTTGCAGGCTCTACCCAGCATTCTACTGATCTAAATTCCTCTATTGGAACACAGCCTACCACTACAATTCTGTTAAAAATTTCAAAATCACAATTCTTAATATCTGCTCGTGTTCAGTACCACATCATAAACTATTTTGACCAATGTTTCATACTAACCCTACTTAAAGCCCTGTACTCAAATTCATCAGAGGCTGAACTCCATTATTAACTCTTGTACAAGAACCATGTGAAACTGGATTTTTTTGCATACAAAATACATGTTCATTGTATGAAAGTGATAAAACTTACTTTATTCATATTGTCATCATTAGCTATACTTTTTTTTCCATTTCTCTGGCAATTTATGAATGCTATGCCAATAAACTGTTGCTCTTTTGAGCCAAACCATTCATTGAGTCATTTTTGTACATTATCAAGACCTCTTTTTATGCCTTATGGTGCTTAGGGGGTGATTAAGGAGTAATAAGGATTTGGATTTCAGTGAATTTTCTTGACAGGCCACAGTCACAGCTATTCGCCAAGGGCCTGAACGCAGGCTGGATCCTACAGGCCCATCCACATAAAGGCTGCGTCCACCCAAATTATTTGTTCTACTTGCATTTTATTAATTTCAATCAGAGCATGAAAAAAATTACATCTGCAGGGCATGGTCAGTCCCTCGTCGTCCCGCCGACACTACCTGCTTCTCCCATCACCCCCTGACGACTCCCCTTTTCCCTTTGCAGACCGGCCAACGTCTTGCCAGACCACATTGTTGGCCCGGGTTGCATCAGTTCCTCAACAATTGCAACTTGCAAGCTGGCCTGCATTGTTCATTGTAACTTTTTTCATGTTACAATATAAATTTATATAGAATTTAATATTAAATGTGTCTCAGTTTGGAGTATGTAACAGGAACTCTATAATATAGCTCATCAATCAATTTCCTACAATCACTTTCATTATTAATCAATTTAAAGATAAACTTAATTTGTTTTCAAAACCATTCTGATTCTAGAGGTGGAATTCTTAAAAAGGGAGGATTAATAAACATGATCAATAAATGGTTCAGCCAACTCCAATCTATAAGAGATTATTCTAAAAAATGTATGCTGAATTGTTTTTATTCTCTTCATATAAATTGTAGTATATGTTGACTAAATTATTGAGCTATTCATGAAGATAGGTTTAATTAATTATAATTATAATATTAGAATGGTTTAAGGTGATTTTCTCCTTATAAATCCAAATATTTTATCTTTATTATAGTTATATTTAGTGATATTTCATGAATATTAAATATTATATATATTAATAATAGTTATGATATATTCCAATATTTTAGGAAAGTACTCAATACAGAAATGCATCTATAATTAACATTGTTCTTTTCACCAGATTTGAATATTAGTGTAACAAAAGTTTTTTTTCTTTTCAGCGGATAAGATCCTTCTTTAAATTAGTTATTGTAAATTTTATGTAAAATGTAAGAGATCAAATATTTGTATTTCTTTATGAAATAGGTGGTATGCCATCTGTTTCAGAACTTTTATTTATATCTAAGATACTGATACTATTAAATTAATATTATTTGCTGGGTATTCATCCAGAAATGAATCTAGAATTTCTTGACATTTTTTATTTGTATAAAATTAGTCATTCAAATCCTTATTACTCCTTAACCACCCCCTAGCCACCGTCAGACATAAGTTTACAGGTCTTGATGATGAGACCCCTTCATCATATCTGGGGAAAATGCTAAATTTGGCCATCTTTTTCTTGCGCATTTGTTGTGGTAGAGCATGTTTAGCATGCATGCAACATAGTTCACTACTACAGTCCAGTTTCTTTTCATCTTCAGTATTTCAGCTCCTCCTGGTACTTTTTGAAATGCAGACACAGAAAGAATGCATGTTCAATAGCAATATCACAGACAGGACAGTTCTCTACATCATTGATTCTAAATCAATATTGATAGGATCCGAAAGAAATTTTTTCTGTTAATAGTTGGGCTCAGTAGTGATCTTTCTCTCCAAATTTTCTATTTGTTTACATGCTGTGATCTGCTATAAAATGGTACATCTTTTTTCCTCAATGGAATTGTCTGATCAATGTTGTTATCTTGCAGTTGTCACTAGTTTCTGTCGTCTTTTAATGACTGAGTTGAGTTGTAGGTTTCCATGCTCTTGATTATATATCCTGACTCATTTGCCCACCAGCAGATCAATTGGTAGCATGTTTGCTACCATTCATATATCATTGTATGATACTGTACAGAATGCCCGTACTACATGCAGAACACTTCTGTGATATACTGCAGTTATCTGAATGTGTAAAGCAACAAGGAAGTGACAATGTTGGACAAAAGCCTCTGCCTACTCTGCCAATGTCCCTGATTTTGTGAATAATTTTGAGGGCACAGTTCATGCATGACAAGTGATCATAAAACCAGTGTCCTCAATCTGCAGATACTGTGAAAATGTTTGTGAATGAATTTCACTTTCCTGACGGCGAGAGTTATGGCCGTCTTTACTCTTCTGCTTATCATGAGTAGTGCTTATGTTCTATTGCATGTTAATTGTTGGCCAACCAATGTTAGCCTCTAGCGGATAGTACAAACAACCCTAATTGGCAGCAATGTAACCTATTTTGTGCTACTAAGGTAAAGTTATCCACAAAACTAATGCTTTTGACAATTCTAGATGTAGATAGCTCAAGTACCATATCAGCCACAGCAGAGATCCACAGAGGCTTATCGAATCCTGTAGTCTTAATTCCTGTGCCATTATAGTACATTAAAGAATGGTCATGGAAATAACTTATGAATTATTTTTCTCATGTATGTTGGAACTCATGTGGAGCTAAGTGCATGCATGATGCAATACTATTTCGCAAAGTTTAAGGCGTTCCTTAACTATAGAACTGTACTTCCAACATGTGCCTTTGATAGCAACTCTTATGCCACATGCTATTGATATGTCCTTCCAGAAACCATACTGGCTTTCCAAGAGTCCTTGCTCTCATTCAATGAATGCTTCCAACTTACTGTATAACACTTCATCTACAGAGTCAATAGACATATCGGCCATTAGGATCATGAATGGTAGAACAAATTTTTGGCAGTAAAACTAATCTATTCTCTTTCCATCATATCGGGAATAGTCCATTGTAATGATCCAGTAATAGTTTTGGTCTAGACTTGGCGGAAATTTTGAGGTCTGTCCATTTATAGTGCGGCATGAAGTCTTTGGAACCGCACTTTTATTTTATGCCTTGTCCAGTTCCTCTCTCATAATTAATGCATGGGTAGGTGTATACATGCATGCTTGATGTGTGTGTGCATGTTTTTAGTATCTATCAGAATTTGTCCTTTGTTGTGTAAGAGAAAGAGGCAAGGTAGCTTACTTACCCAATCTATCATGTAAAAAGGTATATCTATTTTGAGTATCAAGAAGATTCTGGTTACTTCAGAATTGTGAATTAATATTTTTAAAAATATATTACTTCATTCTGCTTTATACTAAAATTAAATTTTCTTGACTCACCTGTATCAAAAGTTAAGGTTGCTACTCCTTTTATCTGCCATAAAATAAAGGGCATGTTTTCTTGCATAAACATTATTTATTCACTTGTATACAATGATTGAACTTTAACATTACAGCAAATGTGAAGTACTAAAGCAATTTAAATTGTTACACCGATTTTGGGTTGATATTTGTCACTTGCGAGATTTTATTTTGGCTATCGTATACACATACTAGTCCTAGTTGCTTCCAGACTGTTTAGCTTGACCTGATAATCATTGAATTATGTAAAGTTGAGCCACAGTAATAACAATGTGAACATAATCTTTATGGCTAGGTTATTGTACAAGTATATATTTGAAGGGTTAAATATTCACTGTCATATTTTTACATTAGATCTAAGGTACTCAAGTTTAGTCTATCAACCCTTAAAATGTATCAATCCTTCATCAGTGTATTGTTTCAGCTTTACTAGCTATTTATTCACAAAACACTAACTTGTTGGTCTGAGATTAAATAGTCATATTTATTTGTGGAAGATACTTGTTTTAGTACTAACTAAACTTCATCTACAATATGTTCAATTTGAATCACAGAATGATTGGTAAAGCTTGTATTGGGTATTCCAGTATCTTTAATGCACTAAAATGTTAGTTTTTTGCACAGAAACAAACACTTCGTCTTTTCTTTTTTTTCTTTCTTTTTTTTAAAAAAAATAAAAAAAGGTTATGAATCAGAACTGGGCTAATAAGACTGCTGAATGAACATATTAAATTCAGTATATTCCTAACATGTGGCTATCAATACTTTCACATCTGATAGAGGAATTTTGGGACTTCTTGCGAAACAAAAATGTGCATCGAAACCTTTTTATCTTCTATATAGCCTCTGTTTTCTCTATTGTAGATGGGGGGAAACCTGATATCATTAGCAAACACTACTGTTTGTAAATTTCATAACATACTTCTAGTAACAAAGATGTTAAAGTGTGTACATGTATTATAGTTATTCATAAACAAAACTTTCATAAATACCAGTTCAATGAATGTAAAGAATATTGTCTTTTCCCTGTATACTGATCGTATTTTTACTTAAACAGATCTTGAAGAAACAAGTACAAATATCCAAGAACATGACAACATTCAAGACACACCAAAACGTAAGTTTATTATGATTGAAGAATCAATCTTTGCAGTTACCTTCCTCATTATTATTAACCTTAATCTATTAACGACTTTATTAAATTAATCAATTTTAAAATTTCTGTTACGTAAGCAATATATAGATAAAAGTAATGATGGAATTAATACCACACAACATTTCTGCAATGCATGTATGTATGGCTACTTTGTCTAATTTGTATACTTTAGCAAAGACTTGAAATATTATTTGTAAATTTAAATATATTAAAGTAATATCCCCACTTCGATTAACCAAAATGCCCCAAAACACCCACATTTTACCTTCTCCCAAAGATCCATAAACATGGGATCCCTGGTTGCCAAATTGTTACTGGTTACAATTCCCCCACTGAAGGCGATTTCTGCTTTGGTGGCTGACTCCCTCCAGCCAATAATCAAAAAATTCCCATCATTTATCCAAGATACCAATCACTTTCTCTGTCGCCTACGTGAATTACCTTAACCACTTCAGTGGGACACACTACTGGTTGCTGTAGATGTTGTCTCCCTATACACCACATCCCCCACACCAGTGCCCTGTCAGCACTCGGAACACTTCCTGTCTCACAGGCCACCAAATTCCTTCCCAAACACCCACTTTTTGATTGCACTCACCAACTTTGTCGTCTCCAAAAACTACTACTCCTTTTAAGACAAAATTTACCATCAAATCAGCAGCATTGCCATGGGAACTCGGATGGCCCCCTCCTATACATCCTGTTCATGGGGCAACTGGAACATCATAATCTCTCCACTCAAACCCTAACCTGGTTCTGGTTCATAGATGACATCTTCATACTATGGACCCACGAACCAGATGCCCTCTCAGACTTCTCAAATGACCTCAACACAAAATTCCCCGTCAAGTTCATGTGGAACTACTCCCCCACCATCCTTGATGTGGACAAAAAAATAAATTCAGGCCTGATTACCACCTCTCTCCACATAAAACCAACGAACACCCTACAGTACCTTCACTTTTGCAGTTGCCATCCTGAACACAGCAAACACTCCCTCCTCTACAGACTAACCATTCGGGGAGCTCGCATGTGTTTCACTTGGGACAAACTTGTCATCCTATACCGACTACATATTCAATGCTTCCTGTAACAGAAACTACCCCATAGATCTCCTCCAGAAACAAATAACCTGTACCCTTTCCACTGCCCAAATAGCCAGTTCCACCCCTAACCATCATACAGAACATAGTCTTTCCCTAACCACTACCTACTTCCCCGGACTACGTAAACTCAACTTTTCTCAGGCTGGCCTACACTGGACTACGATCCAACCCTGACATGAAAAACATCATGCCAACCATACTACTTACCTGCCCCAGAGTTGCCTTAGGTGCCCACCTAACCTCCACAACATTCCTACAAGACTGACTATCTTGGATGCACGGGTGACGTCGTCACTCAGAGCGTTTTTCCTATTTTTCTGTCTCTCGGAGAGCCTTGAATCAATGGTATGCATTACCAGGCTGGAAAGCTGGAAAAAGTCTAAATTTAAATAGCCTAGCCCCCCTTCTATAAGGATCCTATATGAAAGGTGTGCCAGCTGGCCATCATGTCATTCATACACACTCCACTGGCTTGACATGTTACCCATCTCGCTATTCCTACTTTCAATTTAAGGTAAGTTATTTGCTGTTTTCCATCTCTCTTTCCTATCCGAATGAATTAATTGAATATTTAGCTCTCTGAAAAATGCCTTTTTTAATGACCCTATCATTTAATTTCATACAGGTGTTCACTCATTACGTTGCTCAGCAAGACTTCATAAGTAACCATCTTCAATGTAAGTTTTTTTCATAAATTTTATTTTGATATGATCAGTATCAATTGTTTGTATTGGTACCTATACTTTGCAATTTAGAAAAAAAATTTAATCATAGTTAAAAATAAACAAAACAGCCAAATGTCAGTTTGTTTAACACTTCATAATATAGTAAAAATTCTTTTCCATTGTCACCAAACTTCAATTTCAAATTTGTCTCCTTCACTGTTGCCCTACAGATTTGTTATAAGACCTGTATATAGAATAAACAATTGTTGGGTTTCCTCCCAGGTTAAATGGAGTTTAAGCCACAATGTGTCAATGGCCTACTCTGATATAGTTCTCACTTTCGCTTGAAAACTATGGCAGAGTACACCATCAAAACTTAGTGGCTTAAAACTCCATTGAACTGTGTGGAAACCCAAGAATTGTTTATTCAGAATATACTTTGTGAAAACCTTCGATCTTCGATATTTCAAATCACTACAAAGCGACTGGCAAAAGTCTTATAATAGCTGAATTAATACAACAGTGTTCTGTAATTTCTCAAATGTTTCAGCATTCGGTTACTAAACCAATACTTCTCTCATGTTGGCATAACTGTCAGTAAGCATCTTAATATGAACTCAAAATTTCCTTACTGGTAATTATTTATCATCCAATCAAAAAGTTATTGTGTGTAGCACTTCCGGTAGAATATTACAGACAAGATAATGGTGCTCAAACACTGATTTATGCAACATATTAATATTAAAGGTGATTATGTTGAAAATTTAAGCTGTTTTAAAAACATAAATTGTCTTTTCTTCTATCAGTCCAAGTACTTTTCATATCACCATCATGTAGCATAGCAGATATAAAGAATGTTGTATAACGATTATTGCACAATCAATTGAGGCTAATAAGAAAGTCAAATTTCCTGGGGGAAAAAAAAACATTGGCAGTACCAGGCCAAATGGGATAACACACATCAAAAGCAGTAGGAATAAAGTGAAAACTTACTAAGGGACATTATAATAATTGCTGATAGGGTTTCTAAATGAATTCGCAATAAATATTCTCTCTAAAAAAAAAAGTTAGTTACAGATTCAAAGTAAAAATCACCGAGAATAATATGACTTACAATAAATGCAGGTATTAATAGGATAGTATAAGTAATTGAATTTTTATAAATACTACAGTACTTTAAAAATATGTATGCTACTTATGTTTGAGAAGAGTGTATCCAATATATAGTGCCAAATTACTACTATTTTAGATCTAAACATGCATCTGATCCTTTCATAGCGATTGGTCATTCATCAATGACATTCAGTTGAGAACCAATCATTAAATAAACATAATTAACAATTTGTCAACATCTCTGCATGAAAGATAGACATTGAATGTTACTAATACTACAATTAATTATCAATTTGAATCTTCATTATCAGTTATTATTATATATTTATAATAATAACTACTACTTTCATTTTTACAGCCTGAAGAAACATGATAGAACCTTTACATTATGTTCCAGACTGTTTTGAATAGATGTATAATTACTCCACCTGTCATTAATGAAGAGAAAATGGTTAAATGATGCTATAATGTAAAATATAGAAAATAACTTTTACATATTAATTCTGACAGCCAATTCTGTGTTATAAATTGAAAGATCTTATTCTTATGTCTTGTAAATAACTGTAACATAATTAGAAAAACTTTGTGTACAAATTGAAAGATCATATTCTTGTAAATAACTGTAGCATAATTATAAAAACTTTGTGTGTATTTTGAATGTTGGAAGTGAAGTATTGATAAAATGCATGTGTCACATTGACCCTTTTTTAAATAAATTGCTGCTTTTAGTCTCACGAAAAACCTAGACAATATTATAATAATACAGTTTCGTTTGATGTATTTGTTGAATATTTTACTGTCCTTAATAAATTGTCTTTGTCTTTTATTGACTGGATTATATTATGTAAAGAAGATTTTAAAAGCTTTATTTATAGACACTTACTCGTGGTAGCTTCCCCTTGATACTACTTTACACTACATGGCCCTATTGAGAGCCTTGGCCTCTTTCTATCAAAGGGGTTGATTGCCTCCAAAATTTCGAGAAAATCCAAACACTCTTCATAGTTTTTGCCAGCTTTATACTTCAGGTAAGACATTTCTTGACTTTTGTTTGTATATAAAACAATAAGGACAAGAAAGAGAGAAAAGTGGTGACTTATCTGAAGTGTAAAGCTGGCAACACCATGATGAGTTATTTCAATTATTTTCAATTTTCGGAGGCTACAGTCGGAAGATAAGGGAAAGCATTCAGAGTGACAGCCAAGTTACTAACTTATCTGGACATTAGAACTTGTTTGATATATCATCAGAATGGGTATCTTTTAATAGTTTGTGTGCAATACACAATCCACACAAGTTGGTTTCAGTTCTGTGGCATTCTTAAACGGCAAAACATAAAGAAAAATTTTTCTGGTACAATAAAGTGAGTATATGTAATAATGATATTTTGTTTTTAAAAAAATGGAAGTGAAACATTTTGGGATATTTTGGCCTGAAATTTGGTTATTTTAACATGTAAATTACTTATAGAACATCTCTGGACATGAATACAATAGTTAACCTGAATATTATGGTGGTTACAACGACCAAAACATTGTGGCAAACACACCGATACCCGAGTGGAATCCTGAGAACACTAGGTTTAAGATTTATTGACGTTTCGATTAGTTCTTGGTTGAGGAAAATGGGATAAGTCATACATTACAATTAAATAATTTTAAGAACATAATTATTACAAATCTTAAAATAACTAAAAAAAGTATATAGTTTAGTCATTAGAAACACTTCATGCACACTAGAGAGCACAAAACACACACTTGGTACAATAGTTATTCTGTTTTAACTGAATTTTACACCAGGAAAGTCTACATTCATTAAGTTTTGTTTATTCACCTCTAAATATGTGCTTGTTCTGCTGGGTTATAAAATAGTGTGGCAAATAGATCTTTTGCTGCCGAGTAATTCGTTGACTCTGCAAGCCATTGAGGATCTTGACCTACCAGGTCGACCGCTTACTGTCATCTTGCATGGAACTTTTCCGAATTTGGAGTCATACATGGTGGTCATTGAATCAATTCTCCAGCAGTCTTAATCCCAGTCTCTGTGACCATGACAACACAATGTGCTAGGATTTGAACCTGGGCCTCTGGGTTGTGAGGCAGCGATGCTAGCCACAGGAGGTCAGCGTCCAACAGTACTACCAGTATATTTTGGTAAGCAACACTTCCCACTTATCTACCACATACAACAGATTTTATTTGGGCTCAAAGTTGGTCGTTTCAGTGGAATGTGTGCATTTACCGTGGGCCTGTAACTTATGAAACCAATATATAATGAGATTTAATATTTTGTACAGCTTCATTTGGGTCCAGGGTTACCTTAAAAAATTTCGCGGATTTGGATATGGTTGAGTAATTTTTATTCCTATATATACAGTTGTGGTAATCGGTCCTAATGGTCTCCATGCAAACCTATTCTACACAAGCCTTTACATTTCTACATAGCTACTACATCCTCCCTAATCTTCTTAGTGTATCCCATCCTTGGTCTTCCTCTTCTGTTCTTACTCCACACACTTTCCTTTAATGGCAATTCTACAAGAGCCTAATGTCTCAAAACATGTCATATTAATTTATTCATTTTCTTGGTCCATGTCCTCCAAATTGTTCTCTCATTCCCTATTCTGCTTAATACTTCATCATTAGTAACTATATCCACCCATCTGATTTTCAGCATACTCTTACAGCAGTAATTAACAAGAATGTGAAAAGGTTGAATTAGAATTATTATACTTGCTCAGAATTCATTGGTAGATATTGTTGCCTTTACTGAGTCCTATCAAAGCAAAGAAGCAGTCAAGTTTGAAATAATTATATCTGATACTTGAATGATTTATTTAATTACTTATATTTTGCATGGTTGAAAAGAGTCCACTGTATTATTTCCTGTAATGGAACTCGAAATGATACTGATTAATGAAGAAATTAGTTCTCGTAATTAAGGCTTTTTTTGTAATTATAATGTTTCTCTTGGAGTTCCAGAAACATTGCGATTTGTTTCAAAGAGGAAGTAAATGGTCAAAGCATTTATATTGATACACCGTGAACAGTAAGTTATTCAAGTTTTAGTGGGAATTTTTTAGAAATTGTCAATTTTGTATTTACATCGCTGACAAATAAGTATATAATTGATGGAAATGATCATTCTGGAGAGAAGTCAAAATAAAAATATTCAATTTACAGGTGACACCTCTGTACATTGAAAGACAGCCTTGTAAAGCCAAACAAGGAAATCAAGAACAATTTTGGTTTTAGGGATTTCTACAGGCTTCATCCGAATAAGTGTTAACTTCATATAATAAAATGAAAGCCACATGGACCTTAAGAAATATTGCTTCTGGGGAATCGGCGGTTTCATAAAAAGAAACCCCCTGTGATCGGAAAAGACAAAATCGTTTCTTGTTTTTTAAATTAGTTTCACTGTTTGCAAAAAGCAAGATTCGATAAATCTTCATACTGTCTGTATCAAGAACGTCTGCACATGACATGGCCACAATGGTTTCATGTTATTCAAATCATGAAAAAAATATGCTATCAACGACATCAGCAATAAAAGGGTATTGGTTTTGTTGTTGTGTTCTTACCCCACATACTCATTTCTAATGCTAATTTTACACGACCCTAACATCTTAAAATGTGGCCTATTAATCTAACCCTTCTCTTGGTCAAAGTCTTCCATATTGCTCACTCTTCCCCTATTCTGCTTACAACTACCTCGTTAGTGATTCTATCTACCCATCTGATTTTCAGCATTCTCCTATAGCACCACATTTCAAAGGCCTTTTTTGCCTTTCAGCAACTCCTATAATCTACGTTTCGCACCCATATAATGCCACACTCCATTAAAACATTTTTAATAATGATTTCCTAATATTCATACTTATATGAGCCATCATAAATTCCTCTTTTTTGCAAAAGCCTTTCTTGTCTGTGCTATCCCACTCCAGGGTGTTAGCACTCTTCGTTATTCCACTCCATCACCTTGATTTTGCCTCTATTAATCATCATATTGAATTCTTTCTCCAGAACCACGTTCATGCCATTTATTATGGTTTTCAAGTCTTCTGATTCTCCTAATACTACAATATCGTCAGCAAAGCATAAGGTTTTTATTTCTTCTTGCAGCACGATTCCTTTTACATATTCCGTTTTAACTTTTTTTTGGGGGGTGGGGTGGCGGTTAACAGACTACATGAGTGTGATTCCGAAACACGCAACTCCCTTTAATAGCATAAGAAGGAATTGAAATGGGGGGATGTGGAAGGTAGATCAAGGTAGCCAAGGGTTAACTAGGGCCCCCGGGCTATGGTTTAAGGATCCTACCTGGAGTTTCACCTAAAGAGATGCAGGGAAAACCTACATCATGTAGGTCGGCAATTGGGTACTTTTCTCACGCCCTTCCGAATGACGGGAGACGAGTTTGCCGTGGGGTCATAGCATTCCCTTCTCCATGTCTCCACCAGTTTTAGGAGGCAGTAGGCCGACTGATCCAATGGGATCAGCGGACAACTCTTGCCATATACCCAAGGTCTTCGACCGCAGTACATATACGTCCTAAAGAGGTGACGTTGTCTCAGCATGTGAGAACTTTGATAAAATAAAAACAGTACGAGGCATTCCCGACATAATCAGGTGAGCCCCGCAGTCGCTCTGGGGTGAAGCGCCTGCGAGATACTCTTTCTTAATCGGTAGTTCTATATATAAGTTAAACAGTATGGGTGACTGCATATTATCACGCAGAGGTGGTGCGACTGCGACTATGACGGGGCATCACAATTACGGGATTACTGATTTGAAATTTCATCTACTCTTATCACTGCTAGGAAAATAGGACCCCAGGCTGATATAGAACCAATTTCAGCAAGTCCGATCTCGAAGAAAGAAGCGATTATTTGAGGACAAAGTCGAAGAATTATTTTAAATTATAGGTTTTACCCTATGATTGATTCAATTGAGAATAGAGAGTGGTCTTTTTTATACACAGTCCATTAATGTGACCTCTCTCTATGTTCGATGTTGTAAATGATGTTGTATTGAAATTAATAATTAACTTTTAATATATACATTTATTAATTGTAATCACAATAATTTTAATATGGGTCGTGCGTGTATATATTATGTACAAAAATAATGAATTAAAATGGGGTTTTATTAAAGTTCACAGAGTAATTATGGTTTGGGTGACCACGTGTATTAGATTTTCCGTTCTTTGACGAACCTGAGTTGTTTCCATATGCGTCTCGCTGTAACTTCCGTGTTGTGGAACTTTAAGCGGCCGGTCGACAATAGCACAAAATCATGCTGCCGGAATTGAGGAACTCCGCTTTTTCCTCTTTCTTCCCTTGTTGTTAAGACCTTTCTTCGCTGCTTCCTGGACTGATCAAAGCATGGTCCACCTCTCCGCTGCCACCTCACCAATCTCCTCACTTCACCGCTCTGCTGCCAATCTCCTTTCGCCACCACATTGTATCACCAGAAATCTCTTTCTCCACCACTCTCCTTCAATCTCCTCTTTCCACCACCTTGTATCACCAGAAATCTCTTTCTCCACCACTCTCCTTCAATCTCCTCTCTCCACCACCTTGTATCACCAGAAATCTCTCTAAAATTGTCCCCACTTATCCGACCCCTATTACTAAGGTGGCAGGGATGGATATTCTCCAATAATATCCCTTGTTTCATTTGGGGAACACACGCCACTCGGTCACCAAATTCCCAGGCAGATTAGGACATTCCGAAATCGGCAACGAGGCGTCTGAGCTTTATGGTCGAAGTGTCAGCCGCAGTCCCTTTGTGTTGATTCCGAGCCGCCAAGACGGCGCGCGGAAAAACCACTTCTTCCTGGCCAGCGACTTGCTCATGCCGTAATATTTGTTATTTAAGTTTCCGTAAATAATAATAAAAATTGAACGCAGGTTCTACTGCGCTACATATAGCCCCCTATTGTTGGTTATAATGACGTAACGTACGTCCGGCACTTGTGACGCAACAATATTAGCGCAGGATGTCTTCTGCTATTTCTTGAACGAACGATCTATCTCTGCTAATGCACTGTGATCACCCTAACTTTACAGTAGGTCAATATGCTCAAAAGGGATGACTTTACATACTTAAACAAAGGAAGCTAAACAAATTTATAATTATGGTAAAATAAAATTGACTATATGCTAAAAGGAGAACCTATGCAAAACAAAATATGAAAATATAAACATGTGGACAAAATGAACTTACTAGAAGCACACGAGGACTCATTAGCATAACATACACTTACAACAATAAATACGTACAATTTTGAAACATACATAGCTTGACTATATCCCCTCCTAAACAGAAAATCCCCTGTCTCCACTAGCTCAAAACGCCTCATATACCTCTCCATAATACAACCCACCTGGTCCTATGCCTCCTCCATATGGGGAACAACAGCCAAAACCCATTCAACCAAAATTCAAACAAAACACAATACTACGCACCATCACAAACTCTCCCTGGTACCTAAGAAATTCCGTCATCCATAAAAACATCAAAATTCCCAATGTTAAATCAGTAATCTCCAAATCCATAACAAACCTAATCAAAAGCGCACTCAACCACCCAAACCCCACCATCCAGCAATTTCACAACAATCCTCCTCCACCTCCACGCCCCCGTCGCCTCAAAAGAAAACTTCCGATTGACCTCATCCTTCCCCCTGATCATTCAGGCACACCATAACCCACTCTACCATCATGCCCGCAGACCACAGCGTCATTAATCCTCCATAAATCAGTTCTCTACCTGTCAATCCTCACCCACCTAAGTCGTATGCCCCTCAGGTACTCGCAAAAATAAATAAACACAACCAATTCTCCTCAAGTAGGTTAATTAAATGAATTAACCTATCTTCACGTTATCATGTTAATTATATACCTTTTTAATATTGTATATACTGTATCGTTATCGTCCTAACTGATAATCTGTACGATAAATGTTTTTAAAAAAAACATAGCCTGAAATATAAACAAAAACACACACAAATAAATATAAACAATAAAAAATATATACACATGATGGGAAAAAGGTATGTGACTAGATCTGTTTACAATATCCTTTTTTACAATAGTTTCAAATCACTATTTTTTTTACAATTATTTTAAGTCTTTTCTTTGATTCACATGTGTGTGTGTCCGTGATTCCAGCATTTGTTTTCTGGAATAAAGCAAACACTTCACCATCCTTTAATTACATATTATCACTAGTCTCTAGTTGTTGTTTTTACCACTGGGTTCACAGTCCAGAAACACTTGCACTCACACGCAAAAAAAAATGTCAGTTTTCTGTGTCACGTTGAAGACGCTTCACTTGCGCAGGGTCAACGACAGTTTGTGGAATTTCACGGGGTGGAGATTAAATATACGTACGCCCCCTTTGATCTGAGGTATGGATAAATACTTCGCCCTGCCCGAATTGCAATGGTGGCTTACTGTGCGTATCCATGCTTCAGTAACCGATTGTCCGAATCGTTTACCACTATAAACTAATTCAAGATTATATTTCGAATAGTTCAGCGGGTTTCCATTAAAGTACCCTCCGTGATACAATTTTCTAATCTCGTCGGTTTGTTTGGTAGAGAACTTATTTAGAAACGTGACGTTTTTTCTACCATAGATATCGTCTTCGAATGTCACGTCCATCCACTTCGCGATCTTATTGTTTAGCATAATTTTGAAATCGAAAACGCGGGGTTTCAGAGCAATTCTGCTAACCTGAACCTTCTTTACAAACGTGCAATAGTTCCACTCGCCAAACTCTGACTTTCGACATTCCGATTTCGATTTGCGTTATTGCTTCATATGCCGAAGTACTGTCTGTACATTCCGTGGTCATTACTTTTCTTGAACATCACGCATCTCCACTTGTAATCGATTATCGTCCACCATCAATTTATACTCTCCGAACAATAGATTGATCGACCAAAGAAGATTGTTTTTCATTTATGGAAAACTCAACGTACAATCGGAATCGTGTATTAGTATTGTAAAATTTTGATGCAGCAATAATAATCATCTGCTTATACTGTTAATATTATCCAAACATGAAGACTAAATTTAATACATATGACATAATTTGCAGTGTCACTGAACTCCAAAGGTTGAAATTAAGTTTAGACCTTTATGATTTGACAAATTGGGATCTAGTTTTAACAGTTCGTTGTCAACAATTTTAATGAAGTAGATCGTTACCTGCCACTCATCATACCACATAAATGTTTTCCTATTGTTGATTACAGATTAGTTGGAATGAGAGTAGCACAAATTTATGATATTGATAACAAAACCTACTTGATAAAACTTCAAAGAACTGAAGAAAAATGTGTACTTTTATTGGAATCTGGCTGTAGGTTTCATACGACAGCATTTGACTGGCCAAAAAATGTTGCACCTTCAGGATTTAGTATGAAGGTAATTTTTTAACCAATTTCAAAATATGTATTGAAAAACCCCATCTCCTTTCTTGTAAAAATAAATCTTGCACCATTAAACATTGTGAAAGTGGTGTTTTCTTACTTTGTCACAAGTCATGAGGTCTTAACTACTGGGAGGACAATTAAGAGCTTTTTTACATTGATATTGAGTTAGTATGGTAGTATCATGTAGGGCGCTAGTTCTTTATGATTTTAAAAATTTTTGTCAAAGAAACTAATTAAATATGTCTCACCAGTTTCATATTCAAAGAGAAAATTAATTGATGAAAACAACTTTCTAATATTATAGGATTATCTGAAAAACGTGTAGCAATTTGTGTCAGTGAGACAAGTAAATATCTGAAATGTTCAATAAATTGATACAATTGAAGATGCTCTATCATTTGTATTGATATATATTTTCCCTGTTAATGCTTGGTCGATCTCTCTACCTCACAACATGTCCTTTAGAGTAAGAGTTTGTCCTTTATCAATCATAAACAGTTCCCAATGCAACCTTGTGTTCTTTGGTGGATCTAGTGGACCAACTCTTGCATTGAAATCATATTGCACTTCTTATATGCACTCTAATGAATGAGCATTTTCAAGTGCTCATACATTTGCAATTAAATTTCCTTTAAGTCTGTGTAACAGCACATCTTAACACAATGTGCAGTTATTTAGCTTATATATAAAATAATATGTGCTCAAGAGTTTGTAAGTTAAGGTACTGTGCATATATTAAAAATTTGTATATATATAAACCTCTAATAAAATTTTCATTTTTAAAAATAATTTTTATAAATGCTTCAGATGAGAAAACACCTACGCAACAAACGCCTGGAGAATCTTAAACAACTAGGAGTTGATCGTATTGTGGATCTGCAATTTGGCACAGGATTTGCAGCATATCATGTCATTTTAGAATTATATGATCGTGGAAATATAATCCTGACTGACTGTGATATGACTATTCTGTATATTTTACGACCTCATGTTGAAGGGGAACATGTCAGGTAAACTAAGCTTGAGGGATTATATTAAATTGTTTACTTTGGCAAAATTAATTTTTTTCTTGACAGAAAATAAATGTATGGTTTATCATCAATGTTTTGAGTGGTGAATTTTCAACTTCTTAAGACAGAATGCAGAAAAAATTAATCACTCTAGTGCTTGTCTGGAATTGTACAGTGGTATTTGTTTTCACTTTTCTTTTATCAGTACAAGAGATTGAGAAATTGACAATCACTTGAACAAATATTATTAAAAGTATTTTTCCTGATCAAATTTTTCTTTACTACTCCTTGGATTTCCTAATTCATTATTATTAATTTTCATGTAGAAAGTAAATACAGTTTCCTTTGTTGAATGGCCTTCTCAGAAAATGCTGAAAATGTTCATTTCAATGAATGTGGAGTTTTTTTTGTTTATTATGCCTTCTACAGAAATTTCAGTTTATTACCTACTGCTTATCCCAATAGTGTTTTCATATGAAACAATGGCATATTCTTATCAGAATATATGAGTACAAAAATATTATTGATTATTAATAATGGTGGTCAGTTAAATATTATATAATTACCACATTAAATCCATTATTTCAGGTTTGCAATAAGAGAGAAGTACCCAACTGATAGAGCTCATTCTCATGAAGGGTCTCCATCAATAGAAAAGCTACAATCTATCTTTTCTACAGCAAAGGAAGGAGAAACTTTAAAAAAAATATTGAACCCACAATTAGGTATTTATGTGCCTTATAAAACTTTCTATATGTTCCTCCCATGTTAAGAATTTATTAAAACACAATGTTACAATGGTGTCCTCTGCCATTACATGTGGCAATGACTGTTGTTTAGTTTTTCAAAAGAATATTTTTATCATATATATATATATATATATATATATATATATATAATAGAAAGAAAGATAGAAATATTTGGGAGAAAGGCAGGAAATTCGCTCTTTAAATCATATGTATGGCATGGAATCATGCACAAGGAAATACATATGTCAAGCGTAGAAGGGAATGGAAGAAGGAAGAAAGACTGAAAAAATTCGATGTGGCCAGGACTCGAACCTGGGTGCACGAAACAACAGTGCATCACCCCTAGAGCCGGGGCGTGCGTCTATCCACTCTGCCACCACATCGAGTACGACCAACCGAACATTTCAGTCTATATATATTAGGTTTTCAAGTTAGGATGGATAGAGAAGAGGGATGGAAGAATTAGGAGCATTTTCGGAGGCACCGCCCCCTTCATCAGAATGTTAGGAAGACTTTTTCAGTGATCGGCTAGCCGATGATTGAGCAGCCAAAATTTTTCTGCTCTGCTAACTTAGGTCGTAAACAATTGACCCCACCAGGTCACCAACTTTCTCTCTCAATAAGGGTCTGGGAAGAGGCAAGGACTTGATGGGGGTTGGGGAGATGCATACTAACACCCCCATCTTGACACACATTCATTCAAACACATCCACCCTTAGAGGTGTCAATATTTAAATATTGATACACACTCTCATACATACATACAACCACCATTCAAACAAAAGGCAAGGTATACACACACACACAGAAGGTTTTATTGTATGTACAATTCCAATGGACTCGTGCCCTGGGGGGGGGGGGAGGTTGGATATAAAGAGTTATAGGATGTTGAGTCCAGGGCTTTGTCTGGACTGTAGGACATGCTGGAATGAAAGTTCCCACAGATGGAGTTCAGCTTCTGATGAGTTGGGAGGTAGGGCTTTGAGGGGGGTCAGTGTGAAGCACTGGTTGAAGTTGTTGGTGTTGTGGCTATGGGGAATTGGGTTTTGAGGAGTTTTACTGTGCTGCGGTGGTTGGCAATCCATTCGGGGAGGGGTCTCTTTGTCTGACTGATGTAAAAGGCTGGGCAGAGTCATCAATTCATTTTATAATTATTTGCTGATTGATCTGAATACTTCTGTTTTTTTCTTCAGTAATATAGTTTTAATAAGATTTTTCTTCTACAAAGCCAATTCATTTTTTCCATCAATTGAAATATTACTTCTTTTCACTTAGTTGTATGTAAGTTTCAGATTTTACACAGGGTATAACAAATGTCAATGCAGAAACTGAAAAAAGGGATAAAGCAGGACTATACAAATATTGAATAAACAGTTCTTTATTTTGGAGTTTAACCTGGGTGGAATCCCAAGAATTGTTTATTCAGAATATAATCCGGGAAAACCATGGACACAATGGTTTCTCCAGTAACAACCCTGAACATATTTTCATGTGAGGAGTTTAATGGACACAATCAACTGATGCAAACTCATGTGTCACACATTCTTACAACTTCCAATAGATTTTTTATGTGTTATTGTGTGTTTCAGCATTGTCAGAGATGTTTTACTTGTATAATTATTCTTGCCATTCATGTATTTGTCTGATGGCAGTGATGAGGTGAGAGGTGGTCTTTTTTCTATTTCTGTTTTCTTTCCCAAATTGAATAGTAACCAAGTGACTGACAAAAATGCAAGGAAGGAAAAATGTTTGTATTGACCCCTATTAAGTTTGTGCACTTATTTCTCTTACACCCCCATATTCCATTTTAATGATCTTAATATGTACTTCTATAATATATTCTAGATTATGGTGGGCCAATGATAGATCATGTTTTACTACAAGCTGGCTTCCCAAATAATTGCAAATTTAAGAAGCAGTTCTGTGTAGAAAATGATTTAACTAAACTACACCAAGCATTGGACAGTGCTGAAAATTTATTGCTGTCTGCATCTAAACAACCATCTAAGGTAAATAGAAGAAAAATTTAGTGCACTTTATTGGAATCTAATATGACTACTCAATTTTTCATATTTTATCAAATTTAAACCAATAATTGTTTACTAACAAGGCTTAATGTTAATGCTGTCTATTCTGTGCCAAACATATGTTTCAAAGCGTATTTCCTATCTTTCTCCCTCATTTACTATCCTTACTTACTATCAATCAGCAAATATATATATATATATATATATATATATATATATATATATATATATATATATATATATGGGATAAGTGACGAAGTCACGCATTTGATAATTGGATAGAAAGAAAGATAGAAATATTTGGGAGAAAGGCAGGAAATTCGCTCTTTAAATCATATGTACGGCATGGAATCATGCACAAGGAAATACATATGTCAAGCATAGAAGGAATGAAGAAGGAAGAAAGACTGAAAAATTCGATGTGCCAGTACTCGAACCTGGTGCACGAAACAACAGTGCATGGCCCTAGAGCCGGGGCGTGCGTCTATCCACTCCGCCACCACATCGAGTACGACCAACCGAACATTTTCAGTCTATATATCTATATATTTCTATCTTTCTTTCTATCCAATTATCAAATGCGTGACTTCGTCACTTATCCCATATATATATATATATATATATATATATATATATATATATATATATATATATATCCTTAACGGATGCTCCTAATTCTTCCATCCCTCTTCTCTATCCATCCTAACTTGAAAACCTAAGATATATAGACTGAAAATGTTCGGTTGGTCGTACTCGATGTGGTGGCGGAGTGGATAGACGCACGCCCCGGCTCTAGGGGTGATGCACTGTTGTTTCGTGCACCCAGGTTCGAGTCCTGGCCACATCGAATTTTTTCAGTCTTTCTTCCTTCTTCCATTCCCTTCTACGCTTGACATATGTATTTCCTTGTGCATGATTCCATGCCGTACATATGATTTAAAGAGCGAATTTCCTGCCTTTCTCCCAAATATTTCTATCTTTCTTTCTATCTTATATATATAGATATATATGCATCAGGAAATGACATTGTCATGTTAAAACAATGGCCAATGTATTAGCAATTGCATTCTAAACCACAAATTCGGTGTATAACATTAGGTTTTTCAAAATTATTAATTTCATATATATAACAAAGCTGAGTTATAACAAGATGTAACGATAACATGGCCACCATGATTTTTAAATAAGTCAATAAGTTTGTACTGAATTTTTTATAAATGGGTGAGAACTATGAATATAAATTTGTTATGGGATAATTTAAGAGGTAAATTATTATTGTCATTTAATCTTAATCAACCTAATTACAATCTATTTATAAGTGAAGTGCAAAGGAAAAAAATTCAGAAGAATATTAATCTTGTCAACATCAAATTTATGATAGCACTGATGAGATAATTTGACTGCCTTATATTATAAATCATAGCTTTTTAGTGGGACAGTGGAAAGTTGGGTAAGTGGATATTTGATACCAATTGATGATCTTTGTTAGGGACAATATACATCAAGAAAGTTGAGAGAGCAATCTTATCCAATTTTAATAGTAAAGTTTAAGCATTCTGTATTAAAGAGATTTCAAATGGCTTGATATTATTTTGTTATTTTTGTGCAACATTTTATAAATCAAGAAAAAGCTACTATCCTCATGAAAAAACAAACTAACCTTATCCTGTTGATATTTTGGTCCTGCTCTTTAGTCTTAATTAATATCTCATTATGTAAAAGAATTGTCGACAGAGATAAACATGTAAGTATATTAGTGTTTTTCTTTAGTCAGTAGTTTTTACTTTTATGAAATTGGTTAAAACTTAAACGTGTAACTCCATTAAGGTACCATGTGTTTACCAAAAAATTCCTGTCTGATTTATTTATTCTCTGGGCCAATATAAATAAACAATTAGTCAATACTGGGCACCCAGCTATATGAAATATTTTATGAAGTTATTGCAAGTTTATCTGAATAATGAACTTAATGTTTTAAGGTAATATTATTTAATTTCAAAATAGGGTTACATTCTTCAGAAGAAAGAGAAAAGGCCAATGCCAGATGGAAGTGAAGAAGACTTTTTCACTAATTTGGAATTTCATCCCATGATATTTGAACAACACAAGAATCAACCATTTCGAGAGTTCAACACTTTTGATTCAGCTGTTGATGAATTTTTTTCTACTTTAGAAAGTCAAAAGATTGACATCAAAGCCCTTCAAATGGTAATTTAGCACTTTATCTTTGATTCTATAGAAACATACAATATGATATAATGTATAATTACTAAGGAATGGAATGAGAGTGAGAGAAAAAGTAGATTGGGTACTCAATCACTGGAAATGTCTTCCCTACTTTCTGATGAAGGGGGCGGTGCCTCTGAAAATTTAAAGAACTCCAAACCTTACAAGGTGCCTACCATCTATGAACCTCAGGTAAGTCACTACTCTCTTTCCTTTCCTTATTAATTATTTTAATTTATATATATATATATATTTTAATGAAACGTTTGTAACGTGACGGTGCCTCCGAAAATTCAAGTTCTCTAAACCTCACAAGGTGTCTACCATCTATGAACCTCAGGTAAGTCATCTTCTTTCTATCTCTCTGTCCTTTCCCCATTAATTGTTTCAATCACTAATTTGTGTTCTATCCAAGATGGATGCTCCTAACTCTTCTATCCCTCTTCTCTATCTATCCCAACTTAGAGAATCTCACTACCCAGACTGACAATATTTGGCGGGCGGGCATCGTGGCCGAATTGGTTAAGGCGTCTCGTGGCTAAAGCGAGGGCTCTGTGACGATCCGGGCTCGAGTCCTGGTGATGCCTAATATTTTCTGTCCTTCTTTGTTCTTGTATTCCTCTCTACGCTGATCACACAGCTTTCTCTGAGCATATTTCTATGCCGAGCTTGTGAATTAAAAGCGAATTTCCCAACTTTCTCCCACATGTTCTATCCTTACACACTATCCAAATATACAATGTGTGTGACAACGTCACGTTTCAATCACTAATTTTTCTATATATATATATATATATATATATATAATTAATGGGGAAAGGACAGAGAGATAGAAAGAAGATGACTTACCCATAAATGGTAGACACGTGAGGTTTAGAGAACTTGAATTTTCGGAGGCACCGCCCCCTTCATCAGGAAGTTAGGAAGACATTTCCAGTGATCGGCTAGCCGACGACGATATATATATATTGTAGAAGATCTGTCGTTCCTCCGTATTCGAGGATTTCTTAATTCCTTTAGGGCGCCAGGTATTTTTTACAAAAAATACCAAAAGATGATTTTAATATTTTTTTTCCAATCAGAGCAATCGGCCCGCCGACACAACCTGCTCCTTCCACTACCCCATGATGACTCACTAATGTCTCGCCAGACTACATTGTTGGCCTGGGCTGTCATTCCTCAACAATTGCAACTCGCAAGCTGGCCTGCATTGTTGAGTGTAACTTTTCATGTTACATTATCCCCGCCACCAATGAATTTAAAAAATTGTACAATTTTTTAATATGACATTCTCTGAACCACAGTCGTAAACAATCTGAATGACCAACGCCATTAATCAAAATTACAAAATATTTACAAAAATTCACTTAGAACTAATTACAATTCTCTTTGACATATTTTTTCATAAGATCAAACATTGAGTAAATTTACAAATCACTCAATTAACCAACTTTAATTCTAATTACACATTTTATTTTTCCAAACAATTTTTCCATTTACATTTTTTTTCTTCCCACACATTTTCTCTGATGTGTTGTTTGGGAGACTTTCTTAAAGTAAATGTAAACCAATTTAAACACTTGACATTTACATCTATTTACAGTTGGCTGAATCTTTGTCATTTCAGAATTTAAATTTCAATCAGCTGTTTTTGACAGAACATATGTTTCTTTACAATGTGTTTACATAAAATTTTATTCATTCTCAGCTGTTTTTAATGAATCATATGACATTTATTAGTTTGACATTCAGCTCTTTGATGTTACTTCGAAAACAGTCAACTGACCACATGGTTTTTACAGCTAATTACATTTGGAATACATAATTTTTTTTATCTTCCATCAGCTGTTTCTTACATCTACTACAAAGTCATTTGACATCTGGCAGAACAGCTATTTTTGGCATTTAATGTAACTTTTTTTTTTACATTTACCAAAATACCGCAATGGGGTTTTCCACCTGGGTTCCAAGGACAATAATAAACTTCAAACATAGCCAATTTATTTAAAAGCTTTGACATTAGTAAAAAATACAGCATCCGGTTTCCCCCTGGATTCCAAGGAAATCCACAATCATCACAACTATTTAACACATACAAAATTTCTTCTACTCTGTTGTTACCATAGGATGCATATTTTTGAGCAATAGAAACAAATTTTCTGCTAAACATTAAGTTTTGCTTAATTTTACGACAGCCTTTTATACTGAGTAAGTTTTCCTTGTACATTTTCGGGAGCTTTTCTTAAATCTATTTGCAAAACATTTAATTACATCATCTTTGTTGAGAACCATGATCAACTGTTCTCGCTGTCCCTTAATCTGCTTATTCACTGCGTTCACATTACATTCATATCTACCAACTTTCATCTGACGCATTAAATGTTAACAATTTTTCTTAAACTTATCTGCAGATATACCAATTAATTTTAACAATCTTCCACCACTCTCGACATTATGATTAACATCCGTTTCACCTTCCTTAACTTTATACACACGTATGACAATTCGCAATTTCTTTCGCTTAACATTTCCTCCCACACATTGTTTCTTCTGTGTTGTTCGGGGGATTTTCTTTCTATTTCGCCGTTTACGGCAATGAGCACCATTTTGCATACAGAAAGGTTTCATTACCAAATCTGTATAATTTACCTTTACATTCTCTTCGGCACTCTTAGCACATGAATGCTTAGCCAGCTTAAAATCACTCCCTGTACCATTAACATTAAAATCTATCACACTTTTTAATTCTACCCTATTTTCTATCTGCTTATCACTACTATTTACACATTCTTCCTTATATACACCTGCATGCATGATCAGCTGATCGGAGTCGTGGCAGTTCTCGCGTGATTCACCTCCTTTTTTACCTCTTGCATTAATTTTTGCCTCTGTTTTTTCTAATGTTTCATTTACGCTCCCTAAACTAGACTTCAAATTTGCCTGCATTTCCTTAATACAATTAACCATGTCATCAAGAACTTCCTTTTTTTCATCAAATATCTTATTAAGTACAAGGGACCCTCCTGCACTTCTTCCATTTTTAAAACACCACAGAACACAGAAACCGCAACCAAAATATTACGCAAAATACATTTATTTGCTACCAACTTGTGGAACCTGTCTTCTTACTCTTACTTCCACTTCTCCATACACACCGTACTCTGCTTTTTTACACGGACACACACACCTCTCGAAGATATCCACGCAGCGATCACTGGAACACTTGACCCCTCAGCTATGTGTAGATCAGCTCTCTTCCACAGCATTCCTTCTACTTCTCTTGAATAATTATTGGGTACCAAGTACGTCGTCCTTACAAAACTTCGTTGTTCGATGCCCCAACGTTGCGGTGATAAATGTAACGGATTCCGCGTTCTTTCTACTTCAAAGATTTCTTAATTTCTTTAGGGCACCAGGTATTTTTCACAAAAAATACCAAAAGATGATTTTAATATTTTTTTTCCAATCAGAGCATGAGAAAAATTTATATCTGCAGGGCGTGGTCATTCCTCGTCGTCCCGCTGACACAACCTGCTCCTTCCACTACCCCATGACGACTCACTAAAGTCTCGCCAGACTACATTGTTGGCCCGGGCTGCGTAGTTCCTCAACAATTGCAACTCGCAAGCTGGCCTGCATTGTTGAGTGTAACTTTTCATGTTACATTATCCCCGCCACCAATGAATTTAAAAAATTGTACAATCACAAGGTGTCTACCATCTATGAACCTCAGGTAAGTCACCTTCTTTCTATCTCTCTGTCCTTTCCCCATTAATTATATATATATATATATATATATATATATATAATTATCCAAGTTCTGCATTTGGTTCTAGTTCATTTGTTTTATTACAATTTATTTGTAGTCTGCAGTTAAATGATAATAAAGTATAATTTTTTTATATTAATAGGAAAAGGAGGCAATGAAGAAACTAGCAAATGTTAGAAAAGATCATGATCAACGTCTTGAGGCACTCGAAAAAACACAGGAAATAGATAAGCAACGAGCAGAACTGATTACAAGGAATCAGCAATTAGTTGATGATGCAATTCTTGCAGTAAGATCAGCCATAGCTAATCAGATGCCTTGGCCTGACATTCAGACTATGGTTTCAGAGCAAAAAGCAAGGGGACACCCTGTTGCAAAGAGTATTGTAGGGTTTAAGTTAAACATCAATCATATTTCATTGCAACTAAGGTACTAGTAAATAAGTTATTACAAAATTACTATTTCAATTCCTCATAAAGAATACATTAGTACAAGAACAGACAAATTGTAGTGTGTGGACCATTACTCATTGCTTATGATGGTCCATAATGATTAAAGCATGTGGCTAAGTTAATTAAATTCCAATTTCTGTGTTTTTGGACTATTTTACTTATTTAAACTATACAGACATTAAGAATTAGTATATACTCATAATATAAATATTTTAGTGTATGGAAAGAAAACTGATAGAATTTTATAGGATGTTATTCCCATGTACAACAAGTTGGTGGTATGATATTGTCAAAATAGTTTACATTTCTCAGGAGATAGATATGCCCCTAGTTTTGTCTGACAATCCTCACCTAAGTCACTCTCCCCTCTTTAACTACCACAATTCTCTTTGTCTACCTCTCCCTCCAACTATTTCTTTCCACTCCCACTCTTTACTTCCCAACTTCACTTTCTGATTTGAGGGAAGTAGCAGAAAACGTTTCCTTGATTTAGTAGTTTACTTTATGTGAAGGATTCTGGAAGATTGTAGTGAATTGAAGTAAAGGGTTGGCATTTTGCCTGCTCTTGCCTAAGGTTGTCAACCCAGATTTTTTAGGGGGAGGGTGGTCAGGAGAAGTTGCATAGTTTGGGAGAGTATGTCTGAAAGCTCCCAAAAATATTTGAGTTTTGAATTTTCAATACTGAGCAAGGTTTTAATGGATTATGAACTTGATTAATATAACATAATTATTTAAATATATTATTTTAAAATACTTTTTGAAAAACATGGTTAAAATAGAATAATTTTTCAGTGATCCGTATGCAGATGGCGATTATTCTGATGAAGAAATTAAAGATGTTGAGTTGAAATCAATGACTGTAGACATAGACCTAGACCTAACAGCATATTCAAATGCTAGAAGGTAACCACTTATGCTTTGTAAGCTTAATTCAATTGATTGTAAGATAATTAACCTCCTATCATGTTCAGGTACTATGATCAAAAGAGAAGTGCTGCTAAGAAACAGCAAAAAACTATTGAATCCCAAAGCAAAGCATTCAAGTCAGCTGAAAAGAAGACCAAGCAAACACTGAAAGAAGTTCAGGCAATTACAAATATTAGTAAAGCTCGTAAAGTGTTTTGGTTTGAGAAGTTTCATTGGTTTATAAGTTCAGAAAACTATTTAGGTAATGAAGTGTTATTTTATTTTTTTACCAAAAAATACATAATCTGAAAGAATGTTCAATTTTCACAATTCAATAATCGAGAAACTTATAATAATACTAACTATACAAATGATTAATGTTTTATTTTGGTTTTGAATGCATATTTATTTGGAGCTATTGAAAACTAAATTGTGCATTTTATCCTTATTAAATGCCACTTTCTTATTGTAGATAATTTCTAGTTCTGTTTATTTGTATCTTTGTTATATAGCTGCACTACGATTTCTCAAGCAAAAGTTCATATTATAATATTTACTTTTTTAATAAAACAGTTTTGTCCACTTAATACAATTAAAAAAATCTTCTATTATTACTTCATTCCATTTGATGTAGTATATTTAAAATTAATTTCAGTGATTGGAGGAAGAGATCCAAAGCAGAATGAACTTATTGTAAAGAGATATATGAGAGCTGGAGATATTTATGTCCATGCTGATGTTCAAGGAGCAAGTAGTATTGTAATAAAAAATCCTTCAGCTCATCCAGTTCCCCCAAAGACACTGAATGAGGCTGGAGTGATGGCTATGTCATACAGGTTTGCCTCTACCATTTATTTATTTTGTGTTCATTTGTTGCAATTAAATTTGTATTTCCATTTTTATGTAAATTAAAAAATAATTAAGTGTACTTAAATGTATATAACTACTACACACTAAAAGCAACTTAGGAACAATTAATAAGTCTTGGTAGTATTTGAAACAGTCTCTTGGAAATTTCTCTCATGAAACAATGTACTAATGACATAGTCCTTGTTAAATGACATTACAAAGTGTTAGTTCATTAATGTAATTATTCTTTAGTATTTATACACAATATATGATTATGTATCAACTATAAATTATCTAAATGCTGCGATGTAATTTCATTGCACAATCAGAGGCAATCTTTTGATTGTCATTCTCCATTTGTTCACTTCAAGAATAAATATTTTAATAATGTACACACTGTGAACTGCTATGTTTTTACTGGCTGTAATATGAAATTATGGTCCATGTTTTACAAATTTACAAGTAACTATTTACCTAAATTTGGAAGTTGGAATCATGCTTGGAGGAAAATGAAACCTTTTTAGATTGTTGTACAAATTATTAGGTCAACTCCATTTAACTGAAAGCTATACATAAAGATTAACTACCATATAACAAATCTATCAATCACTTTTACATGGTAAGGATCCATCAGAGAGATAAAATGGGGATACTATTAGTACTAACTAATCTGAAAACTTGGGTTAAGATAGATTGTAAAGAAATGATGGTGAAAAATCTCTATGAGAACAAAAATTAAACCCAGTTCTACCATGAGATATCAGAATCAACTCCCTGGGTTTGACTCCCAGTCTGGTCAAGATTTTTTATTCCTCATCCTTTAATTCATCTATATTATTGAGCTCCTTTGATAGGATTTCTCTATTCTTGAATTACTTAATTACACCTTTCATTAATTTGTAATATCCATTCTTCACAGAAGTCAAAAATTAGGCTGTGATCTAGTGAATTGTAGTTGGGCCTGGGGTCAGGTTGTTAAAGGGATGGAGAAGTGTTGTGTTTGCTATGAGTCAATATGGATAGCTCATACGGTAGAGCTGCCACATACCAAGCAGTGGTCCTGGATAAGATTATTCTATCCTAATCCTTTAATTCTGCAATTTGAAGAAAGGTGAGAGCCTGGCTTAGGTTTACAGGACTGGAGGGACATTGGATTGATCCTTGCACATCGGCTAGGTGTAGCTAAGTGGTAGAGAGCTTGCCCGGAAAGCTGGAGGTCTGGGTTTCAAGTCCCTGGTCGGGTCGACATTTTTCCATTCTTGTCTTTCTTCTAAATTAACTATACACCCTTACTTGAGCTTCAATTGAAGCATTTCTACTTCCTTTGCCTTTATTTCGGTTTCAACTATCTGGCTGAACTTCTTTGAAAGTATTTCTTCTGTTTAATAAATAGTCTCATAACTTCATTGGATCCTGTATAGATTGATACAATTTTTTAAGTACATAATTTACAGTATTTAAATTTAAAAAACATGCCATTTATTGTTAAAATAGATCTTATGCTTAAATGTCAATTTTCATTAATTTTGTTTGGATATTATAGACTGTTGTAAATATCTGAATGTCCACAGTGCTTCAAAGTTACATTAATAATCTTCATCTACTTGTACTACTACTACTAATAATTGTAATAGTAATAATTAAATGAACACATTTTACTGGCAAAACGAAAGTTATTAAACTTTTGTTTAAATTTGTAGTGTGGCTTGGGATGCAAAAGTTGTAACAAGTGCATGGTGGGTGCACAGTGATCAGGTCTCAAAAACAGCCCCTACTGGAGAATATTTGATAACAGGTGGATTTATGATCAGAGGAAAGAAAAATTTTTTGCCCCCATCACACCTCATAATGGGATTCAGCTTCCTCTTCAAATTAGAAGATTGTTCAGTAGAAAGGTGAGTGGGTTGGAGGAATTTCATTATTAAATGAAAAATTTGGCATTTCTGTACTAAGTAGTGATACACTGCAATATAATAATTATAAATATGATTTTTTAAAATAATATTACACAACTTAAATGTGTTATTGTACAGGGTGAATCAGTTGATGATTTTTGAAATTATGGTTCACAGTGAAATTTTAGAATGTAGCAACTGTATTAGTTAAGAATGTATATACAATGAATAGCAGTTTACATCTCATATGTTACTTGTTATCTAAATTAGATTTGTGAAAGATAATATGCTTTAAATGCTTGGTCCCTGTTGCTGGTACGCTTGTACCTTTGTGAGAAGTTTGTTATCATTCTCTCCACCATGTTATGGAGTACAGCACACTCTAATTCGATGACAGCATGTGATTTATTGATGTAAACTAGTCACACAAGAAATTGTCACAAGAACTAAGATCCAGAGCCAGTCAACATCTTATTTGTGGGATATTACTTTCCCTAGAAACAACCTTACTTTGGTCATACACACATTTTAAGTGTGAGCTCTGACTGTCTTGTTGACTTTAAAAACACAATCCCAAGGCTCTTATTCAAACATCCCTCTCATATCAGTAAAATGTTTCTTCTAATAATAATCTTTGGGCTTCAATCGCTGGCGAAACTAAATTTTATAGGGATTAAAAGTTAAACTGTCAAATGGAAGAATTTGATAACCCAAGAGAGAAAGGATGCCATCTTGTGGATTGGTCTGGGCTCTGTTGAATGCACAAGTTCGATGTTTTCAAATGATGTGACCATCTTTTGCTCTGCCTCCCGTTTCTTTTTCTTTCAATGCAGAACACACAAAGTAGCATTATGGTGTTGTGGGTTGTAATTACACCACAGTGGAGAATATTTAATTGGAGATAAAACTTCCTCTAAGTGGAGGTCACAGATTCAGCATTTTTTTTTAACAAGTCTTTATGACAAATTCAGGGCGTTGCTCTTGGTGAAAACCGTGACACCAACTGCAACCCTCTACTATGAGTCAGAAACGTCAGGTAATGCCGACTTTCCTGTAATTTAATGGATGCTGAAAAATTGTCTACCAATTATATTATTATTTTTCAGACATAAAGATGAACGGAAAATCAGAGGTTTGGATGATGATTCATCTGTTGTTTCATCAATGAACAGTTTATCAGTTGATCAAGAAGAAGAAGAAATTGAATTGATAGAGTCAGATGAAGGTACTGCCTGAAATTCTCTTAAATATAACTACAGAAATATTCTTCATTTCTTTTGCAGGTGAAATGACTGAAATATATTAATTACTTTCATAACGCTATTGATTCAGGACTACACTATTGTCATTCGTCATACTTGTCACATGCACTTAAATCTTAACTTCACCATTCATTTTTCTCTGTGAAAACATTGCACAGTAGTTGCTTGTATTTTTGTACAATTTATTTGCGTGGTTAAAATTTAGGACATTAGTTAACATGCTTGGTAAATCAGCATAAGAACATAAACTGCTATTGTATTCCAGTTACTTTCTACTCGTATATTTGTATAATTTGGTAAATTTGCTTTAATCAGAGGGTCTGATATCTTTGTGACTACATTAATTTTAATGAGCAGCAAGATATTATTCAATCATTAAGCAGTTGTATGGTGCCATTCAAAGAGAAATAAATATAATCTGCATATGTTACTGGCTTCCAAGAAATAATATCATTACCACACTCTCAATTCTACTTCACCTGCCAGCTCCTGACATAATCATATTATCCGGCTCTTAAAGGAGAACCCCTCCTGATTGCATATTGTCCTTATCATCAATCTGGGCTAAGGCAGGATCCCAGATAGTATGGATCTCTAGTAAACAGGCTGAAATTCATCTATTATATATTTATTAGTTTGTAACATGATTTATCATTCATGGTATCACATTATTAATTACATCTAATTTATATAAGCATAAATATGATTTAGATTTTTTTTCAAGGTTACTGCAAAAAATAAATAATATATCCACGTGTGCACATTTATGGCACAGATTGATTATCTTTTATTGTTAATCAAAATTCAAAGTTTGTATATATTTAAGTATAATTACAATTCGCAGTAGATAACTGGCACCAGTGACAAGACTTCGTGGTGTGTATTTGTTATTTGAAATAAAATATTGGTTTGACTTTTAATAAAATGATGTATTATAGATAAAAAAACATATTTATCTGCTAGCCTATACTCAGATGACATGTGACCTCCCTCTCTTCAGGATTAACTGTGGTTTAATTTGGTTGCAAACTGGTGTGTTAGCTGGAAACATGGATTTGCGGCTTACCAAATTAATTTACTCCGTGCCAAGACTTGAAATAACATCTGCAGCATTGTAACCCATGCAATGTTCTTGGGCCAGCATCCAAAGACAATCTCTGGTCTGGAGCAGATCAACACAGGCAATTTTCTTGGGTTCGCATTAAAAAAACCATCCGAGGTCTTGGAGCAAATCGCTATCCGATCCTCTAAAACCAACTTGTTGATGATTGGTCATTAACTTCACATGAACCACCATCACACAATATTTTCAACCCTTCCATGGCCATCATGGAATGTTCCACAAAGGTGACATTCCAAAGCTCGTTCCCACGGAACGAATTTAGCGGCATCAGGATTTTTACCCTAACGGTACCTTTGCAGAAGCTATCGGTAAACCACTCTTCCATGCCCCCAGCTAAATTTTACTTAAAAAACTTAGTTGTGTTAACAGCGCACCATAACTTTTTAATGGCAATTGGCACAAATGCATTTAATTTATAAAGGATACATCATATTACAATAGAAAACATTGGAGTTCATATTACCCAGTGGTGTAATAATTTAACTCAAAATGTATTAATTCACGTTTGTTTATTGTCATTTTATGAAAATAATGTGTGTATTTCATTATAATGTAGATGATGGAAACGAATTAGAAAATGTCGAAAGTAATAAAGGTACTGAAATAACTGAAGATGTAAAAAGTGATAAATCAAATGTTGATGAAATTGAATGTAAATCAGAAGTATCAGAAGACGAATCTGCATTTCCTGATGTTGAAATTAGGATTTCACACTCCACAACCCAGTAAGTTGACTTTCATTCATATCATAATGATTTTGTTATGTATGTAAAGTATATTAGTTGATGTAACATGTTCCATTTTTATAGGCCTGATGTCAAAGTTACAAATCCAACTTTGAACAAGAAAATACTTTCAAATGATGTACTACCAAAAAGCACTCAACCAAGAAAAGATTCAATAAATAAGTCTGTGTATACAAAGGAGCAACAATGTAATATTTTTTAAAAGAAAAATATTCTTCTTGTTATTAGCATTTACTGTAATGTTTTACCTCTTACAGGCAAAGAAACCAACTCAAATAAAAATCAACAGCAGCAGATAAAACGTGGGCAAAGAGGGAAGTTGAAAAAAATCAAAGAAAAATATAAAGATCAAGATGAAGAAGACAGACAATTAGTTATGAACATTCTGAAGGTGCTTTATTAATTTTTTTACTTTTATGTAATTGTTACTACAATTTATCACCCAATTAAAAATAAGACAAAAGCAGGTTTATATATGTCATAGTAGGTATTAGCGTGATAGATTATGTGGTTTACATATGTAAATAATACTGTCAGAAACTAACTTATAGGAATTTTTTAAAATTTATTTACCATTAAATTTATAGAATGTGGTTACAATTTTAGTGTAAAGAACAATAATAATATTTTACTGCACATTAAATGAGGAATGTTAAGACTATTTTTGTGCATCACTGTACATATCTACATCTTTTTCATGAGATGATTATCACAGAAAAGCATGTCTTATTAGCTTTTTCAAGTATCCTATTTAGATTTCAAGGAACACACATTAAAGTGCAAATTCATAATATTCTAACTGTATAGAAAGCTGTATTTGTAACTTTGAATAATTTTTTAATGTAGACTGATGAATGGGTGTTGTTTGAACATGTTTTTTTTTTACTAATTCTGTTTGTTAGTCTGCTGGAAATGCTAAGGAGACAAAGAAAAATAAAAAGGGAAGCAAAGAAGTAGTTGCAAAGTCTCGGCCTACAGAAAAGAGAGTTCCACAGTCCAATCCAGTGATTAACAAACCCTTGAAAGCAGATGGTGAGGAATCTGATGGACCCGAAGAAGAACCTACAGTTGCCGCCGACGTCAATATGTTGGAATCGTTGACAGGAATACCTGTTCCAGAAGATGAATTACTCTTTGCGATACCAGTTGTAGCTCCGTACTCCACACTCCTCAATTACAAGCAAGTATCATGTTACTGCTTTCATAACTTTTAAAGATAGTTGTAATAATAATTGATTATGTGCCTTCTACTAAATCGACTTTAGAATTTCATTGATGAAATGTAATTGCTAAATGTTGTTTATGTTCTTGACACTTTTCTTCTTTGGTTGGTGAACAATACATTTGAATGAGAGTCTTGCAATATAGAAACATATGGACAGTAATGAAGAAAAGTTCTTTTACAAATAAATAACTTCAAGTTTTTTTATACTAAACGAGTGATTATAATTTAGGTGTACAAAAATAAAAAATAAATTAGTTTTAAATCAATCTTAATTTTAATAAATTTCAAAATTATATCTTATTATGTTTGATTAGTTTTTTAAAAAATATTTAGAGGAACTTTTGTCAAATGTAATAGTCATCTACAAAGAAAAATACCCTATGTATTTTACATACTTTTGTATTGGTAAATCTATAAATTTATTTAACATATAAATTTCTAATTTTTCATGTGGAATGCACGTGATTTCAGATGCTCACACAAGGCATCTGTCAAAGTTCGGAATTTGCAAAGTTTAGATACTGAAACATCCCTGTGCCACATTCGGTAACATACATCCCATGGATTGTCCAAATTTTACATTGAATTTTGATTCTCAAGTTTACATGTTGAAATTTATTCAAATTGCTAAAAAATGGACTTCTTTAAAACAGTTCATTTAAATAAGTTTTAGAGTAATTCAGCATTAAAGGTAATAGGTCATAGACCCTATGTAAATGCTGAGCTTCCAGGATGCCCAAATAGTATGAAATTAATTTATATTTTGTATTACATGGCCTGTTTTTCTACTTACATTCACATAACAAATTTTATGATTGAACTTTTGTGAAATACACACAGAATTTGATCTCTATCTGTATTGAATGTTTATGAATATATTATGTAAACTGAATACATAGTTTTCCAAGGTAGGTATTCATAATTTTTTAACTTACACATGCATTTTATTGCAAATATTAGTTGATGTGGAAACTAATGAAAATATTTAATTACACTTATCCAAGCATATGTGACAAAATCATATTGTGACATAAAGATAGGAAAATAAACATTATGATTGATTTAAAAATTAATCACAAAAACAAACTCATCATTTATATAGTTTTTCATCTGAACCTTCTTCTCCAACCACGTAAAACAAGGTATAAAAATCTTGAAACAACAATTGCCGAGTTCACAGTCTCTGTATGACTGGGATGAACAGTGTGTGTTCACACTTTCATGCCTGTGAACTGAATGTTGCTTTTCTAACTATTCTTTCTACATATTTGTCATTGGTCCATTTCTCTACCTGGCTACATATTTGTCCATACTAAGAATTTATTTTCAATTTTGACTTGTATTAACCTTAAACAAATAAAAGTTTTTATAAGTCAGAGCTATATTTTAAAGTAGAAAATGATGGAAAATCTTAAGAAAAAAAGGGGGGTGTCTGTTTTAGTGTTATACCACTTAATGTTGCACTCTTAACAAATTGTAAGGTACAGTGATACATTTTCTTGTGCACACATCGGTTTTTCCCCTCGGCTATTACTTCATTTTTTATAGCATCATCGCTTTCGAATAAGATTCATCATCACCTGGCTTTTTGAAGTCTCTGGAAAAATTACACGACAATAATTTTTTGTTTAATTTCCTTACCTAGTGTCCTTATTCAGATTTTCTTTACTTTTCTCCTCTCCTAGAACCCTTGTGACACTTCACTTCTATCATACAGAAAACAGAAGTTCAATATTCCTAATACTTTAACATAGTTTGAACAGCTGAATTAATTTACATCAAAACTCTGGTAAATGTTGCAATTAGCAAAGTAAAGTAATTACCATTCCAGGCTAAATCTTTTCAGGCAGGAAATATAATATGCTTCATAAATATTTTTGTTAATTTTGATTACATTCTAGAAATTTATTAATACAAAATAGTGTGCTTTTAATCTGTATAGGTTCAAAGTTAAACTTACTCCCGGCACTGGGAAACGTGGGAAAGCAGCTAAAACGGCTTTGAACATATTTCTTAAAGACCGCAACACTTTGCCAAGGGAGAAAGATTTAATCCGAAGTGTGAAAGATGAGGACTTGGCAAGAAATATTCCAGGAAAAGTGAAAATATCAGCACCTCAATTGCAGAAATTGAGGAAATAAGTGTAATTTTGTTGTTACTTGAAGAAATGTAAATAAAGTTTGATATTGTTTATGTTAATAAAAATTTCTACTTTGATTGATTTAATGTAATTTAATTTCTCTGTATATGATTGAAGTATAGCTTGTTTTAAATTAGATAGAAGTCCAATTGTGGTCAGTTCTGTGAGGAGTGTGACCTATCGCAATGTTTGAAGTGAGAATCGGACTAAGCAATTGTTATTCTACTGTTTTTCAGTGAGCTATTATAGTTATGTGACTAGAGTGGCTTCCTCCGTGTGGCACTAGGAGACTTCTAATTTAAAATTTAAAAGTCTCCCTTGTCATAATGCATTATTTTTAACATCTTGATATGGTGACAGACTGATTAGAAATACTTGGTCCATCATAATGTTACGATGTTTGGACACTGCTACAAGTTATATCTTTGAATGTGATGCATTTTTTGAGAAAATGGAAACATGTTTTCCATAAATAAATTTAGTTTTCCTTACAAATTAAGTATGAATATTAGGAAATCTTTACTAAGAATGTTCATATGGGTGCAAGACGAGGATGATTGTGATTGCAGACAAGAAAAGATAGAAGCTTTTCAAATGTATTGCTATAGAAGAATGCTGAAAATCAGATTTGTGGATAAAGTAACTAACCAGGAAGTTTTAAGCAGAATAGGGGAAGAGAAAAAATTTGAGGACTTTGACAAAGAGTTGTTGTGGTATTCAGTCCTAAGATTGGTCTGATGTAACCCTCTGCTTGTGCAAGCCATTTTGTGGTGTTTGTTGGTTACACCACCAAAAATATTGTTGTACAATCAAACGAACAATAATAATAATGTATTTAATTTGAATAGAAATATAACTCAAATTAAGTTATAGTGGAAAAGAATATAAATTTACAAATATCAATTTAATTATTGGCTCAGTCGGTAAAAGCAAAAATAATAATCTACGCAGCTTCTTAAATGGCTGCTCCCGGGAACGTGGGTGACGAACGATATAGTTGAAAATTAAAATCGCGAATCAGACGAGAATGGTTTGTGTGGAAAAGCTGGGTAAAATGCCGTTACCAGATGTAACGCCTGATGACGTCGTTCTTCGTTTTTGTTCGTATGCCGGTTGTTCCTTTGCTGGGTCACGTCTTCTTCATATTAAGATTCTCTAGCGCCTCTCCTTCAGATCAAACGTTGTTTTTTTATTTTCTGTCCTCCCACCAAATGAATCTCCTTTCTCGAAATTTTATACATGTCGCCTTGTCCTGCCACTGCTTCGTCTCTCCCTAGCGTCTCTCTCGGGCAGCCTCCCTGCACCAACTGTGCAATCTCCAATCTACTCCAGGCCATCAACAATGTTGCAGACGGTGACGTTTTCCGGCCTACTCGGCCCCACCAAGCCATTCTTGTTTATGTCCTGTGTACGTAAATAACAAAAACTAAATTATTTTTGCTTTACCCGATGAACGTAAGGGTCATGAATCACCACATTTTCATTTCCACATAAATATCACCTCCCACTTCTGTTCTTACTCCACACACTTCCCTCTAATGCTAATTGTACAAGACCATCGTGTCTTAAAACATGGCCTATTAATCTATCCCTTCTCTTAATCAACATCCTCCATATTGTTCACTTTTCCCCTATTCTGTTTAGAACTTCCTTGTTAGTGATTCTATTCACCCATCTCATTCTCCTATTGCAACCCATTTAAAGGCTTCATTGTTTTCCTTTCTGCAACTCCTACTGTCCACGTTTCGCACCCATATAACGCCACACTCGATGCGAATACTTTTAGCAATGATTTCCTAATATTTACACTTATATTACCCGTAAGTAAATTCCCCTTTCTTGCGAAGTCCTTCCTTACCTGTGATATCCTACTCAGTATGTCTACTTTATTTCTACCACCCCTAGTTATTACACTTCCCAAGTAGCAGAATTCCTGAACTTCCACCAAAATATCCCTTCCCAATCTAAGGCTCTTTGTAATTCCACTGTTTCCCATACTACACTCCATTACCTTGGTTTTCCCTCTATTAATCCTCATACTGAACTCTTCCTCCAGGACTATGTTCTTGCCATTTATTATGGTTTCCAAGTCTTCTTCAGATTCTCCTAATACTACAATATCATCGGCAAAGCGTAAGGTTTTTATTTCTTCTTGCAGTATTTAAGGGATAAATTAATAGGCCACGTTTTGAGACATGAGGATCTTGTAAAATTGGCGTCAGAGGGAGGTCAAGGATGGAATATGCCAATTAGATTTGGGAGGTGTAATTCTGAAAAAGCTTGTGCAGGACAGGATAGCACGGAGGGTGACTGAATGCCACAAAGATTCTCAAGTAGTCATTTGTCAGGGGTGGCCAATTTTTTGACTTGGGCACATTTTGTACTGTCTTATGTTCATGGTTGGGGGTTGGTAAATAGATATGAAGATAGAATCTGCTTCACTAAGGAGACGAAAAGGAATAACTTTGACGTAGTTAAATCAATTAATTTTTAATGTTAATGAAGCACCAATTTACAAAACGCAAGAATGATGTTTCTGTATGAGGGAGCGATAGCAGTTGTTGCCACCGAGAGTGAGATTGGCTTGGAATTGTCTGTTCTCTCAGTTTGCCAGAAGAACTGTTATTATTCTATTTATGGCTTTTGGTTATTCATTGTATTTATTTATAATACAAGTCTAACTATACAGCACTTTCTAACAATGTAAAGGGACTTCTCATCTGAAATACAAACAGGCTTAAGGATGCAATGTGCCACATTTAATTGTCCAAAGTGCCATGGTTTATCCACCTCTGCCATATGTAAACTTTTATTTGATTACTCTAAAGACATTTAAAGCACTTTTGCATTTATCAATTACTCGTCAAAACTGCACAATACTCGTCAAAATTCAAATTAAATAAATAATTAATGAACATAGACACAGAATATAGCTTGATGATGGCAGCTGAGAATGTCTGCAGAAACGTTAGGTTTACTTATAAGCCCGACTTAGTTTGTTAACCTTTAAGATTTGAATGAAATAAAGGATATTCTGAATTAGACAATTTTTTTTTTGTTAAATATGTTGTTGTGGTATTCAGTCCTAAGACTGGTTTGATGCAAGCCTCAATGCTAACCTATCTTGCACAAGCCTTTACATTTCCTCAAAACTACCACAACCCACATCATTTGTAATCTGATTAGCTTATTCCATCCTTGGCCTCCCTATTCTGTTCTTAACCCACACACTTCCCTCTAATGCTAATTTTACAAGACCCTCGTGTCTAAAAACGTGGCCCTTCTCTTAGTCAAGTCCTCCATATTGTTCACTTTACCCCTATTTGGTTCACAACTTCCTCGTTTGTGATTCTATCCACCCATCTCATTCTCCTATAGCACCACATTTCAAAGCTTCTATTCTTTTCCTTTCCGCAGCTCCCATCATCCACGTTTCACACCCATATAACGCCACGCTCCATTCGAACAGTATGAGCAATGATTTTCTAATATTCACACTTATATTACCTGTACATAAGTAAATTGCTCTTTATTGCAAAGCCTTCCTTGCCTGTGTTATCCTACTCTTTATGTCTACTACACTTCTTCCATGTCTAGTTATTACATTTATCAAGTAGCAGAATTCCTAATTTCCGTCAAAATATTCCTTCCCAATCTAACACCCTTTGTTATTCCAATTGGTTTTCCCTCAACTACTCTTCATATGGGAGTCTTTCTCCCGGACTCCGTGCATGCCATTTATTACGGTTTCCAAGAGTCTTCCGATTCCCCTAATACTACAATATCATCGGCAAAGTGTTAGGTTGTAGTGCCTTTCCAAGTTTCCCAACATATGTAATACAGTTTAAACAAAAAGGTAATAACCAACTATTCAAACCGTTTATTTTCCTTGGCATGAAACTGAAGTTTCTGTATCTATTGTTAATGTGGTCAAATTTTTAATATTTAGCTCCACAGAATTGGCCTTTACATACATCCAAAGCTTCTCGATCGATTTAAGACAATTTTTAGTTCAGCTTACAAACCTTGTCCAGTATTTTGAACACAATTATAAATTAAGAATTTTCTACAATCTAGAAACTAGTTCAATTCCATGATAAATTTATCTCACCTCAATTCCTGGTGTTCTCACAAAGTTCTGTTAATGGAAGTACAGAGAAGAAATACATAATATATACAAGGTGATAGGACATTCAGGAATCCTATTGTTTTATAATTCATCAGAACTGTTGTGCATAAGTAAATTAAAATAATTTAATATCTGAAATGTGAGACAATGATCAACTTTGTTTAAAGATAACAATGTTTACATTTAAAGGAAAACAATGAACAAACAATTAAAATATGTATTTATTTTGTCAAGTAAGACACACAATTTGTATGTTCATTAATATTCACTCACAGCCACACACCACCAATCATGTATCAGCCATACTAGTAACAATAAATTTTACACAATATTCACAACTTTTTTTAAACAATTACATCATGATTCGAACATAGAATATGCCAACATATGGAGATTTTCCTCACTAAACAAAGTCAATCACTGATAACACTTGCATAAATATCACACATGCAACGGGACCAGTGACCCGTATATCACATGAAGAATGAGGGTGGAATCTCCTTTCTTACACTATAGAAAACAGTTTTCATTTATAAATTAATATGTGTAACACACAAAATTTACAAATTTTACTATACACTGAAAATAATTTTTTCTTCGAAAAAGCAGGAAAGAATTTAGCCAAACAGGTTAAATTTTATTTTGACAAGTTATTTAATAACAAAAAAACAGTAAATTTAACTTTCAAAAATGTATTATTTACATAAATATTTGTCAATATAAATACTTTAACTTGCTTGGCTAATATAAATATAATAACACATAACAGAATTACTTCATTTCAAAATTAAAAAGAAATCAAAAGATTTCTGTAACACATTACTAACTTACAAAAGAATCACAGAAAATTATAAGAGTATTGAGATATTAAATTATTCAATTTTGATCATTGTTTGCAGTACATGAAACCATGATTCATTACCTTCGCCCACAGCTTAGGGTCCACGGAACACGGCAGTTTTGATCACGTGAATCGTCACCTCGACGACATATGAATGGACCTTGCTCATGTTCACTTGCAGCACTCATTTTTATGATAAGTTTGTGAAAATAAGCTAATTCATGGATTATATCCCACTACACAATAAAGGCTCAGAAAATAAGTAAATACTTTTTGCCATTTTCATTGGCTGTTTAATTCTTCTTTAATTAAGCTTTGGTATAAGAAACTTTCGTGCCCTTTTTCATTTGGGTTCTGGTGCACTTCAAATAGCAAATACAAAGGAAATTCAAAATTTAGTGCCTTTCCAAGTTTCCCAAACATATATGGAAGTTGTGTTAAGACTTAGTAGACTGGCAGTAAAACTTATCCGGTTTTGGAATTTTAATATATCTTTTTCACATAATACAATTAAATTATTCACATACTTTGGATACCATTTTCTCCATCTCCATATCAGTGTAAACATCACTGTGCACATTATCTTCCAGTACATGCTTGTCTGTATCATCCTGTACACCGGAACCTTCAAATGAAGCAAAATTGTGACTAGGAGTGCTAAGAAGAGGAGAGGCTTCTTTAGATTCAGGAGTACTCTGAATGTTAGAAACTGAAGGAGAAGGCAAATCAAAAGATGTATCAGCCAAATCCTCTAAGCCATCAGGTGTTTTAAGTTTGCAAAACTCTTCTCTTAGTTGACGGAAATGTCTCTGAAATAATACAATGAGTCAGCTTTTTCTATTTCAAAAAGGTTACCTGATTTTCAAGTTGAATAATCACAATTACCTTTAAAGCCATGGAATTTAATGAAATGGTTCTTCCTGCCCGCCTATCTCCACACTGAGCGTCCATATCTGTGATCCAACTTTCAATTTGGGACATTATTTCTTTTCTTTTCATCCAAAAATGTGTATGGATCACCTAAAATAAAGAGAATTAATTTTACACAAAATTGTCTTCTTTTGAACAGTTTACAATTAAAATTTGCAGGCTTTGGGTAAGCTCTCGGCTGATATTTTAAGCTAAAATAACTTTATTTATACTTCACAAGACCAATTAATGTCAATTTATCATAATAATTGACATGTTCACTGCCACCGACATAATATAAAATGACTGTGAGTGCTGTCTTATGCTGTGTAGAACAGCAATGATTCAAAAACACTTTAAAGCATCATCGGCAGTGAACATGTTAAATTAAACAAATTAACGAGGAATAAAATAATAAGTATGCAAAAACTGTTAGACGTATTTTAAGTAATAATTCTTACCCATTAAATTTAATGAATAAACATATTTCAAAAAGAATTAGCAAACGAAAATGTAATAGTAAATTTATGATGAAGGAAAATAATGAAAATAAAACTAATCAAAATAAAAATTAAAAAGTAATTTTAAGGTCATTTTTAATATTAATAATGAACCGATAAATATAAAAAGAGGAAAAGATAAAATTAGAAAAGAAATTTTGCATAAATAGGAAAAACTAAATGTGATCTTGAAACTATATTTAAAGAACACAAAAATAGTCATAAAACCTTGAATCATGTTGTCACTATCCATAAATAACATGAAAGTCGTGAATGTGCTTAGGATAATGTTAATATTTTCAATTCTGAATACAATTTATTTAAACATAATATACCCAACATGTTATTTATGAAAACAATATTCCTGAACTATAATTAAATTATCATGATTATATTTTATAACTGAGAAATATAATCCTTTTAAATAAATAATTCTTTTTTTTGGTTTAAATATTAGAATTTTTATTTTAAGTTAAATTATTTTATTATTGGCAAAATTTATAATTACATTGTGAGGTTCTTATTTATATATTATAATTTTTAACTCCTAGTTTCCCACTATCTCACAATCTCTTGTTTTAAACAGTTTTAAATTTTTATCTTCCCATTTCTACACATCATTACATTTAATTGTCTAAATTAGAGATTTCCTCTTTATTTCAGTTGAAACTGTCCTTGGAGGCAGTCTTGTTTAAATTTTTATACATTTTGACCTCAATTCATAAATAAAACTTTTCAAGTACTTCAAATTAGTAAATTTTAATTATTAATTTATACTGTAATATTGTTATTTTCTAATTTTTTGTAACGTTTGAAGAAATTATATGATGAAGTCCCAAACATGGTAATGTAACATTGGATGAATTCAATAAAAACTTATGGTCTGTTATTGGTCATTAATTTATTGCTGCAACACCAACACATCAAACTTTCCAGATAACTTACCTCTTTGAAACATGGGCATGGGTTTCTGACTTGTTCTAACATAGCCCATTTAACAGTTGCCTGGCAGATGTTAGAATTGTATTCTCTTGAACTGTGATTACCTGAAGGAGTACCTCTTGAGCGTTCATATCCAGGTTCATTAAAATATGGTTCAGGAACTAAAATCAATGACTGTATAGACACAAGAACCTGAAAAGAAGTAAAGCATAATTCACCAACTATAAATGGCAGAAGGTTTAGTTTTCAAAAGTTTTAGTAAATATATTCAGTTACCTGGAGGAAACTTGAAGTCTGGGCATTCCATTTCTCTTCAGGGCGACCATGCCAAGTGTTGAGAACACTTAAGCAAACTTTACCATCATTGTATAAATTGGGATTGAACCTAATGGTATGATGACCAGTCGTTTCCAAGTTAATTAACATGGGTGAATTTGGATAATCAGGAGGAAAGTAGACATCAAATTCAAAGCAACCATTTGCATATGGTGTTTCTGCTGGCCCTGTTATCAGTACCTGAAAGCCCAAGTGTCTCCATAAATATTAAATTCAATAAAAATAAACTACTTTAAAAACAATCAGTACCTTCATTATGTCCAATCTATCAGCATCACAGCGGACAAAAACAGAACTGCTGTATGACAGGGGCAAAGAGGTAGATAGCGTTACAGCTTCTTGTGCAAGCCGTTTCATCCGTGATGGGTGGCACCTTTCTCCCGCTGAACGCACATTAGACTCAAAATGGTAAGAAACCACAAACTGATAACCACCTTCACTGCATTCAGTTATCATTTCAAATGTATCTAAGAATAGGGAAAAATACATTTATAAACTGATGAACAAACCATCCCATTTCTGTACTTCTTACAATATTATAGATGAAGAGAAATAACTAGTCTTGAAATACGATGCACAGTGATCCACTACCCTGGAATTGAAGTGGCTTTGTTAAAGCAATTGGTGGTGTAAAAACATTTTTGAAACCATTGATATAAGGAAAAATGATGTGTACAGTTCAGTATACATTGAACATAAAAAATTATCCATAAAAGTTAAGGTGCTAAAACAACCCTAGGATCAATCCAAGCCAAGTGGTCCAGGAAAAAGGAAATTGGTTGCCGCACCATCTTACAAAAAAATTAATATTTCGTTTGTGCATTCCCTCATGTTTTGGCAGATCAGAACTAATTTTGTTTCATTTAAATTGTGTCTGGTTCGAAAATGACGGGGCTTTTGTTGTAATCGCAAGCCATTTTTCGTGTTTGCAGGCATCTATGAATTTCTAAATTATCCACAACTGCCTTTTCAAATAAACTGCATCGTGTTCAGTACATTCAGACCTACAAGTTAAACTCATACTTACTAACCTAATATTATGTTTTCATGTATTGTGTGTACCACAAAGTTGTCTATTCCAAATGAAGAAAATTCCAATTTCGTAGGCTAATTTCCCCACGAAGAAATGGTTTGCAACCTCAATAACTTTCATGCTTTTACACATAATGGTGTAGTTGCTCCATATAAATATAATGGTAATAGACATTCCCTTTAGAAATTACACCTATTTAAAAACAGGATTTTTCAAATTTTTTTAATGTTTTGAGATGCTATATCTTTGGACCGGCTACTTGGCTTGGATTGACCCCCTGTCTGTATATCACATTCATAAGAATATCATAAAGATTTACAAAAAATATTCTCAGTTTCCCTTTCACCTTCTCTTTTCCTCTACAGTGCACCTTGCTAACAATGCTATTTGTTGCAATTTATACTGATTTAATATCCAGACCTGTCATTGGCTATATTAGATAATAAATGATTACCCCAAAATTGCCAACCAAATGTCCATAATCTCTTTTTTTTTAAAAAAAAAACTGCTTAGGGAATCAACTTATACAAATAAAATTAAACTGGAAAATTGATGTCATAAGCTTTAGTTTTTACAGTGCAGAATATCTATGGAAAACTCGACCAATTATCTGACAATGATAAATATACACATTAACAGAACAGGCCAATATGTCAGAAATACGAGAAGTATATCCCCTCAGATCATAATAAAACTATTAACTTCATTTAAAAAAATTAACTTTTGTACATAATACTTACCAAACTGTAATTTTCTCATAACTTCAAGGTATCTCTCTTCTAAAGATGTGCGTAAAGGAAGATCCATGCTTCCAATATGCAAATTATCTTTAATAATAATAGAGTCATGATCATCTTCCAAAACAAGTCTGTCAGTAGCCACCTTAAAATAGGATAAAGTTGATAAAAATATTTAATCAGTTTATTGTTAAGCAGACAATCAATAGCATGATAATGGAAACAAAAAGGACAAAATTTTTAGAAGCATATGTTCATACAGGCCAATGAAGGAATATGCTAAGCAGAGGATGTGGTAGTCATGTGGAAATGAAAGGCTTGCGCAAGATAGGTTAGCATGGAGGGTTGCACCAGACCAGTCTTAGGAATGAATACCACAACAACACGTTCATATATAACAATAATCTCAAAATTTAAAATTTGTTGCATACTTTTGTTGAGTCCTCTGGGCTCAGTGCATAACAAAGGATTACTTGTGTAAAGTTTTACATCTTATAAATATAAAAGAAAAATGCTCTCATCTAATATAGACTGAGCACCTGAAATGTCAGCACGGAGTAGCCATGATAGTTTAAAATAGTAATTTTATATAATATATAATCAATTACCTAGTTATTTCTAAGCAGACACTTAAGTAGTTTGACACTGTTCTGTCACAAAATCACAATGGAGCTGCAGGCAGTATTTAATCGGTAGAATGTATATGGAAACATTTGAGTCTCTGAAAATTGCTTACAATGATGATTGTTTAAGTTGTACAGAGTGTTTCAGTGGTTTGAACATTTTAAGGGGAGGTGTCACTTGAGGACAGTAAGAGGTCAGAGCATCCCACCTCAAGTTCATCTGATGGAAACAGAGAAAATTCACAATCTTTCACAAACTGACCATCATGCCAAACTATCACTGAAGAAGTGAACATCTCTAAAACAAGTGTGTGCAAAGTTTGTTCTGCCCACTTGCCTCACTAGCAAAATAACAACAACAAAGCATCAATGTCAGCTGTAACTTAAGTGAATGAAACATGCAAAAATCAATATGAACCTACCACAAAGTGTAGACATGGTCAGTGATGGTTTGGAAAGAGCAGAGAAACTATGGATGAAAAATACAACAGTTAAAACAATAGTCACAACCTATGAAAGCTCTGTGCAATGTACTCAGTAGGAAAAGATTATTTAGAACACCTAAACTACTGAAACTTTCATTTTAAGTTTTTCAGTATCACAGGCGGGCTTGATTGAGTCATGAACAGAATTGGTGAAGACAAAAAATTATGCTGGTCACTGAAGGAATAGACAAATAAGCACATTTAGAGGCACAAAAACTTGTTAAATTAATCCTAGAGCCTACACCCCACAGAGGGAGACAATTTGGAAAATGGCTCATCTAGAATTTAGAAATCAATTGTCTGCTATGATTACACTTGTGCAATAAGAAAAATTCTTGGCACCTTAATATTAAATAAATGTTCAACGAGTGTTGTACACTCTAAATATCACAGCAACAACATATAATCATTTTCAAAAAAATGAGTCTATTCTTCATATTATCACATTAACTACCAAATATATATAGTGTGTTTATTCTGGGTTTGGCAACAGTTGTTAGGACAAGTCATGTGATGGAAAAGATAAAAATGTACAGAATGTAAAAATGCTTACTGCAAAGTATAATAAAATTGACCCCAATTTCACATTATGACATCCAAATTAAATTATCACATCATGCATACAAAACATACATTTAATTAACAAATTCAGGAAACTATTGGGATAAAAAAAAATGTATTATCAAAATAAACATGCAATAAAACTAAAGAAATTTTAAAAATCAAAATTCAAACATGTCTGCATGTTGAGAAACTGGCAAGAACATATTTTCATTAGCATAAAGTCTTCACTTTTTTAGTTGTATGTGAAATTTTGTATGTACTGTTTTTAACAATAATGTGACAATATTTCTGTAAAGATATAAGAGCCACAAGTATATATTAAATTTGTAATATATCCGTCAATTTATTTTGGTGATTAGATGGACAGTACACTAATACGTTATCATATATATATATACCATTATATATCAGTAATATATACATTTTATTAAGAGTAAAGAAAAAGTAGTGCTTCAGTATATTGAAGAAATGAGTTTTTGGTAAATTTCTACTCAAATACACAACTAATTAACATTAAATTCAGGTTAAATATATAAAACCTTGTTTGTGAAGAACCTCGTACCTAATGACAGATTTTAAGTGCATAATGGCTGAAATAAATTTTAAATATGCAGATAATACAAATATACAACAGGAGTAATGTCTAAGAATACTTTAACACCTTTGATCTTATGTTACAATGATTTGAAGTATTTGAGAAATCAAATTCATCATGAATAAATAATTTACCTGAACTATGTTAGCTGTTTCTTGAATATCTGGTATTAGGAGGGCTAAGCCTTCATCTTGTTCAAGTTCATCTTGGAATTTAGAGCTTGTGCGTGATTTGCTATTAGTTTTAGTTTTATTTAACCTAAAACAATTTTCATTATTTATACATTCTAGAATAGTTTGTTTACAATTATAAGTAACTACAAAAGGATATAATGAAATGAGTGCATAAGAAAATTTCAACTTAAATACCCAATCACAAAAAAAATATATATATTTCAACATTAACTTTGAAAATTGGAAAAATATTAATTTCCAAAGTGAAAATTTTCGTATATTTTGTTACAATAATAGTTGCTTTATGTCATGACTAGATAAGATTAAGTATTACATTTCTTCATGAAAAGCTTAACGTTTAAACAGTAAATCTTTAATATCCAAATCAATTATCTTGACAACTTCATGCCGTTACCTGCTTTTCTGTGTGTGTGTATTTTTAGGATAATGTGACAATATCAAAACAGATGATATGGAAATAGAAATTAGGATAGAGTGGTATGGGCTCATCTTAGATTGAATCCAATGTTGCCATGTCAGATAAGGAGTATATAAAATTTTTATAGGTATAAGCTGCTTTCTCAGTGCAGAGCACTGTGCTCATGTAGGTCAACTGCAACGTGTGGAATTCAAAGTCCAGTGTGCCACACCTATTTTTCTTTGTAGCAACATTTTATTGAATAAGAGAAAGTGGTTCACTTTGTTGATTGTCCAATGTTTCTGTCTAATGGTTGGGCTGCTGGGTTTTGAATTCAACACTGCGAGGTAAGCCGTCACTAGGTTCAGTTATGAAGAAGGCACCTTAGCCCTTGAAAATTTGACATGTTGGTGTAACAACCTCCAATTTACGGTAAATCAGCCATCCTCTTTCCTCCTTTCTCTTTCCTATTCATATCTACATAAATGATTGGGAACTTTTGTTTCAACATTTAATATAAATATCACTTACTTTAAACGAGACGCATATGTGTCGACACAGGTTTTCATTTTTGTAAGCAAACAAACAACAGAAAGGTCATCTGTCTTACGTTTGTGGTCCTGGGGTAGTAACAAACTTACTAATTGAGGACAAAGAGCCATAGCTCTAAGCAATTGTAATACAGCTCGGTATAGTGGTATGTGACGAGCCATATCAAGAACTGCAAAAAAAAAGAAGAAAAAAAAGAAAGAAATAGGAATTCAACATAATAAAGTGATGTATAGGTGAAGAATTATTAACAATATTTTTAGCCTAAATACTTTGCTCTAATAAACACTAACTTCCATAAAGTCTTAAATGAGTTTCTATTATGGATATTTATAAGAAATTGTACAGATACCAAGCTTCAACAAGTAAAAAAGTAGAATATGTTTACTACAGTACTCATATTTCCGTTTTTAAATCTAAAATAAAATTTTGCTATTTCATTTTCGACTGAAATATTTATAAACATACTATTGCAATCACCTGTTGTTTCTGTGTTTCAAGTAAGAGATACTGACTAGTAAACATATCCTATAAACAGCAAGTAAGCCTATGCAACAGAATTTATTATGAATTTGTCACTAAAGTAATTTACAAATACATACCTGAATCATTCCTAAGGTAGGATGACACTGCTGGTAGTAGGCAAGACTGCTTTAACAAATCATTAAATAATGAGGGCAATAATGGTTGTTCATGCACACTTTCAGTTTCATCTTCCTTTTCTACCAAAAAATTTGGAGGTACACCTCCACCAGGATTGATGTAACTTGAAAAGACCTATTAATTACAAGACAAAACCACAAAGTTCAATATTAATTTCATTGACAATTGAAATATTAATATTAAATTTCAAGAAATAAACATTAATATTCAAAATTTGTTTTATATTATGATACAAGGTTACATTACATTTTTAAGGCGAAATGATACATGAATAAGTTCTGGTGTTAAATTTCTTGAATGGGTCCAAATCCTTATATTTATAATTCAAAGTACAGGTCCAAAAGTGAAAATTTTGCATCCTGGACAGCGTCCAATGATGGTTGTAACAAAAGACATGTTGAATAATGTAAAAAATTGAATTATTGGCTATTTTGAGGTTAACTTACATATTTGCTATTGTTTTAAAACACCTAATTGAAAATAGCTAAATACTTACTTGAAATCTGGAGCATTAGCATTAAAGCTTAAATATTAGACTACAGGTTTCAGTGTTATTAGTACATGTTCTTTATTTCAAAACTGGACTTTACCAAATTAATTTAATGGAATGTTCATACAATATATTTAATAACTAACAAATCATAGCATTGTATTTCATTACTTAATCAGAGAGCTTAAAAACCTTAACTCTTACATTGTAAAAACATTGCACATGATTTCAAGACATTAAAAAAAGTATTGTAGCCATAAACTAACAATACATTACAAATACTATAATCATTTTATTTTTACCGAGTACAACAGAAAATTATCATCATTATTATTTTATAGTTTACAAGAACAGAATAGAATGAAGTTATACACAACTCTGCAGTTATTCTCATAATTAAGATTCGAAATGTTATGCAGGAAAAAATATAATACCTAGGAATGTCTTGAATATAACAAATAAAATGGAAGTTTAATTGACCTGAAGCAAAACTGTAACATGTTCTTCTTCACTTCTTTGACGAAGTAAAGCTTGCTCAACATTCCATGACTGTGCTGTGCTCCCAGTACCAAAGCCTGTTCCTTTGGCCCAATATAGATGGGACTTATCATCAGACTTTCCTCTCCCTTCATTACCAACAGATGATGCCTTTGTAGCAGCAATGACTAACTGATTAACAAAATTAATCATATTAATTGTGAAAATAGCTACAGCTAATTTTGTACATATTAACAGGTATAAAAGTCATACATTTAACTATGAATACAAATGCATATATTAATATCTAAGTGGGTTTGAAATACAATAATACCTCATGTTGAACTCCTGGAAAATTGATTTCTTGTGACTGATGGGTAAATACTGATAGACATCCAAGTAACAGATGAATACCTCCAATATCTATTGTAGTACGCCTCAGTAAAACACCATCATCAGTTGTAAGCGGAGTTGAGTCAAAAAGTTGCCGGAGTACTTGAAAGGGCAAGGTATGAAGAAAATTTGCCACAGGAGAGTTAAAAATATCACCTGTAATAAATTGTAATGTGATATTATTTTATTAATAACAAATACAAAGGTGAAAAATTTGTTACTAGCTCAAATTAATTTATTCATTTGAATAGGACTGAATTGCCTTATATCAATTCTTGGTGCAGGAGGCCAAGAGGTTCAACCCCTTTCATAACATCACAGGACTGAATGTCATGCCGGCCAGTTTGCACATAGGATGTGTCATCCTTTCTCCTGAAGGAAGCGGCTAAAACCTCCAAAAATTTGCATAACATCATCCTGTTTTGAATGGCTGGCTGTTATACCATTCAACAACCCTGTCCTGAAGCTTCCTAATACCAATTGAAAGTAGTGAACCTCTGTCTTTCCTATCCAAATAAGTTAATTATTTTGACACACACTTGATAATGTGACATTGTCCAAATAATTAATACAATTGGTATGAAAAGGAAAAAGAGAAAATACCTGAAATTGTTGCTATACAAAACAGGATGAAGGTTTTCTAATTTGTGGAGATTTCAAAGTTGCTCTCACATCTACGTGAGCACAAATGCAATTTATACTTACCAGCATTCTCAGGAAAAATACAAAACACATTTATCTAATTTTTCATTATAAATGTATTTTTCTTTGATACTTTTTATATAAATCCTGTAAATAAATATATTTCCGATACAAAAACAAAAGTATTAATTAATACATACCACCTTCTCCATCATCTGTAACACCTAAAACAAGTCTCAAGAGACACTGTGCTTTCTTTTTATCCCTTAGTAAAACCTCAGCATATCCTGGTAACCGAAGAAACAATCCAAAAGCTGCTAATGAATGTGGAGGTACTGAAGGTGTTGGCAAAGTAGGTGCTCTGTTTCCTCCAGGGGATGCACCTCCTCCGGGGACAGATTCATCCAAATCCTGGAACATAAAATTTAGCATTAGCATTATCTAATACCACTTCACTAGAAACTTATGGTACAAAAATAAATAGTAGAAGGTTGGTACAATCAAGAAAAATAAATTTGTATGGCAAACTTTAAAAGATACTTACCTCGTAAATGTCATCACCTGCTTCCACTTTTACCCATTCTGAATCCAACACCTCTTGTGAAACAGCTTTATCAGGAGTTGAATACCGAAGAGTCTCAGGAAAAACCATAGGAAGATGCTGAGCAAGTAGAGCTAGTCCACCTTGTTGTGTAAAGACTTGAAGTGGAGTTGGCAGGCCAGAGTATGATAATAAATGCTCTGCACCACAATCTACACAGACAAAATAATTATTTAGATATATTGAAATAGTTTGGGGATAGTAATAATAATAATAACTTTAGCGTTAAAGGAAACCATAGCTTACCTTTACTGTCTCCAATATCTTTGACATTCTGTTGAAGAGATAATGTTAAACATGGAGTGCTAAGAGAACCTCCATTTTCTAAAATTAGAGTTAAAAGCTGTGATATTGTCATCTGAATTGGAAGAGCTGTTCTTGGGCAAATATCATGATGAAGAGATGGCTGAGGAACTGACAGACTTGAAACAAGTGAACTGCTGGATGAAGAATCTAAAAAATGATAATATATTTTAGAATTGTTTTAAATTAGAACCTATGAAAAGAATTTAGGATAGTTGAAATTCAGAAACCTGACAATCCAGTGGAACGTGACTTTTTACCAAATGAAGGATTGGACTTATTGGCTGCAGCAGCATTCTTTACATCTTTCGCTCGCTTGTCTTTAGCAGTGACTCCTGCTGCAACAGATAACTGGTCAACTAGTCCAATTCCAATTTCCCATAATTCTTTTTTGCCTCCTTCTCCTTTAAAAGTTGAAGCACTAACATTGTCCGAGGATCTACTCTCCCCTAACAAAGGCAGTAGGCTACCTGAAACTTGAATACATAAATAAAATATAGAACCACTCAATTAAAAATGTAATCAATAAGAAACACATCTTTATAATATATTTGAAATAAAAGTAGAAAAAAGCATACTTTTAAATACAACAAAATACATTTTAGAACATGAAGATCAGGAAGATTAATTTAATTGGAATTAAATTAACCAGTCTTCAAGGAACAGTTATAATTACAACAACAAACTACAATAAAATCAACTGGGAACTAGACAATAATAATGACACTAATGATGTATTCAAAATAATAAAATTATGGTAGTATCAAACTACAGGAACACCCTTGCCCGCAATCAGGGTTATAAAATTTCAGAAATAACCATAAAATTTTTACTTATAAGTAACATGCATATTTTTTCTATTCATTACATTTAAAAAAAACTAAATCTTAAACCTGACAGTATTATAGATACTGAGTTGCAAACATTTCTTCTTACAAATCACATTAAAAAAGAAATAATACTTAATATTATGCTTACCAGAGACATTCTTAAGGACTTCACCACATGTTGTCTGTGTACTTAAGTAGAACAACTGGTGCTGGTGCCCTACACCATACCGTGGATGATAGGGCATACTACTCGATAGGGCAACACTACTTTTTTGTAATGGAAAATTAGCTTTTACAAATACATACATCTTCTCATTTTCCAAAAGCAATTGCAACACTAAGCGCCTTGTAAATCCTGATATTCCATGACGATATGTCATATCTAAAACAATTTAATTACTCAGTTGTACTGCATTTAAAGGTTAATAAATTCAAGAAAATAAAAATATTCTTACCTTGCCATACAGTTTTTTGTTGATCAATAACTTCACAAAGCACTTTGCTCAAAAGATGCTGGTTAGTTGGATGACACCAACAGCAATGAGAGAAAAATTTAACCGTAGAAGATTCCAAAGCTGAATATGATTCACTTGTTAACTCACAGCTAAAAAAAAATATATATATATATATATATATGAAATTTTGTTTTGAATTGAACACAACAAGAAAGAGTCAATATACAAACCTTGTTGCTGTTCTAGAACTAATTTTGGTGCACAGCAATTTAAGAAGAGGCAACCAAAAAATGCAACCTTCAGGTGAACCCAGCCAATCTCTCATTTTTCCTTCAGCACAAACTTCAGCAAAAAAGTTCAAAATCATTGCCATTGTTTCTACTTCTAGCATAGGTAATCCATCTACAAAATAATAAAACAAAATTAGTTGTATATAAGAATTAGAATTTTTTTTTTGTAATTGTAAATTTAATTTCTAAAAGTCCTATTTTTCTTCCACTATTTACACTTTACTAATTCAGCATAAACAGAAAATCTCAATCTAATAATTAGGAATATCTTATGTCATAAACTACTGTCTTAATCATACTGCAAACATTGTGAATGATAGCATTGAGGAAGCAGTTGTGCAAACATTATTTATCATTCCAGATCTGTATCCCAAATACACCCAAAAACATTACTCAAAAATACTAGTCTCAACAAAACAGAGTAAGAGCTTATGTCTTATACTATGTTAAAAATGGTTGTTGAAACTTTTCTATACGAACCTGTTCATACCACAGTAATTTAAGACTTAAATCAATTTTTTGTTTGTTTTAAACATAATACCCACTGAATGGCTGGCTGCCACGCTGTTTGGAGACAAATTGTTTGGGCTCTCAGGACCTCTCTTTTAATTAAAATATATGTATTTAATTCAATTCAAGAAAATTAACAGAATGAATTTGTTCATATATGTTTTGAAGATGTCCCAAAATTTTGGACAAAACATATCTAACATGTTGAATAATATAAAAAATTCTAACAAGCCATTTTGATTTCAATTTGTTGAACTACTTTGTATTTGAAACATCTAATCATACCAGGTCTACATATACATCCAACTCACCAAGAAAAGACCCATTGAAACTTTTAATTATAAATATGTATTGACAATATTTCTGAATTTGGACCACAATTGCAATAATGTTACTGAATTAGAAAAATATACCTTGTGCTGCATTAAGTAAATGACTCCGGCCAGTTTTATCATTTGCTTTATCAGCATCAGTCATTCTGGATAGATCCGCAGAATTTTTTCTTAAAGATGAAACTTTTTTCCCAGACTGGGCAGATGTTTTGGTGTGGTTTTGTTCTTGCTCACAAAATTCTGTTATCATCAAGACACATACAATAATTTGAATACTCATTTTATGAACTTGTATATGGTATTATTGTTTCAAACATGTGAAAATAAGATATAAAGGTATTGATATTTGATTTTGTGTTCTTACCATTATATGATATGAATTACTGTTCATGTTAATAGTTTCAAAATCTGTTTGGAAATATATAAATAATAAAGTCTAATTGTAAGAAAAAATAAATAAACTTATATTAAACAGTAGTTAGTAAATAATGTTTTGCTTCTAAATTAAGAACCTCATCTAATGTAATTTCATTTCTAAAAATGCAAAAGAAATTTATGATATATATAATACAATCAGAAGATAGAATTAAAAAATTACTTACCGAATCAAGAAATAAAAAAAATGGAAATTTATTTGTGCTTGTAGCTCAAGTAGATATTGAAATAACAGTTATAATTAATAGTTCATAAGTATTAATAATGTTGAAACTCACAATGGAAATTCAAAATTTATATTAGTAAATAATTATAAATATTGATTAAATTATTTGTGTCAATTTTATCATTATCTTTCCATTTCATTCGATGTAAAAATTAATTCATTGCTGTTTTGAACATTAACCAATGAGCTATTGGTTTTAACTGTTATTGTGCAAAAAAAACACGTAGATTTTCATTATTTTTAAACTGAAACCCTTAACCTGGTTCCAGTTCATAGATGACATCTTCATGCTATGGACGCACAGACAAGATGCCATCACAGACCTCAACACTAAATTGCCCGTCAAGTTCACTTGGAACTATTCCCCGACTAACATCACCTTCCTCGATGTGGACATCCAAATAAATTCAGTCCTCATTACCACCTTTGTCCACATAAAACCATCTAACACCATTCAGTACCTCCACTTTTCCAGTTGCCACCCTGAACGTACAAAACAATCCCTCCCCTACAGTCTTGCCCTTAGGGGAGCCTGCATATGCTCTACTTGGGACAGCCTAGAATCCTACACTAACTGCATTTTCAATGCTTTCCGCAACAGAAATTACCCCATAGACCTCCTCCAAAAGCAAATATCACGTGCCCTCTCCACCTCCCAAATAGTCAGTCCCACGCCTGTCATACAGAACCTAGTTTTCCTCTAACCACTACCTACTTCCCCGGACTACATAAACTCAACTCTTTCCTCCACCTTGCCTACACTGAACTACAATCCAACCCTGACATGAAAAACATCCTCCCGACCATACTACCCACCTGTCCAAGGGTTGCCTTTAGGCGCCCACCCAACCTCTGTAATATCCTGGTCAGACCCTACAATCCTCACACCCCTACCCCACAATTGGCTGCAGACCGAGTGGCATAAACAGATGTCATGTCTGCCCAATACTCCCACCTACCACGACCTTCCAGAACCCCACCAACAGCACTACATACAAAATTAGGGAAAACATACCCTGTCTGTCCTCTCACACCATCTACAAAATAAATTGCACACTCTGCCCAGCCTTTTACATTGGTCAGACAAAGAGACCCTCCCCGAAAGGATTGCCAACTACCACAGTACAGTAAAACTTCACACAACACAATTCCCCATAGCCACAACACCCATTGACCCCCCTCAAAGCCCTACCTCCTGATTCTTCAGAAGCTGAACTCCATCTTTCATTTCAGCATGTCCTACAGTCCAGACAAAGCCCTGGACTCAACATTCTATAGCTCTTTATCTTCAATTTCCCCCCTCCCCCACAGCACCTATAACAACACGAGCTCATTGGAATTTGAATATGTAATAAAACCTTCTGTGTGCATACTGTGTGTGTGTGTGTATACCTTGGTATGTGTTTGAACGTTGGTTGTATGTCTGTGTGTTAATATTTAAATATTGACATCTTTGAGGATGGATGTGTTTGAATGAGTGTGTGTCAAGTAGTATGCATCTCCCCAACCCCCATCAAGTCCTTGCCTCTTCCCAGACCCTCATTGAGAGAGAAAGTTGGTGACCTGGTGGGGTCAATTGTTTACGACCTAAGCTAGCAGCGCAGAAAATTTTTGATGCTCAGTTATCGGCTAGCCGATCACTGGAAATCACTTCGAAAATTCAAGAACTCCAAACCTCACAAGGTGTCTACCATCTATGACCCTCAGGTAAGTCACTTACTTTCTCTCTTTCTTTTCCTTATTAATTATTTTAATTAACATGACAATGTCATTTCCTGATTCATATATATATCTTCGACGCACTGGCGATGTAGCCTAATGGTCAAGGCGCTCTGTGGCTACAGCGGAGACTCTGTGATGATGCGGGTTCGAGTCCCATCAGCCCCAAATATTTTTGTCTCTCTTTCTTCTTCCTTTCTTCTCTATGCTTGACATTTGTCTTTCTCTGAGCATAATTCTGTGCCAAACATATGATTCATAGCATATTTTCTGTCTTTCTCCCTCATTTACTATCCTTACTTACTATCCAAATATCCAATGGATATGACTTCGTCACGTTACATACATTTAGTTAATTTATTCACTATATATTCACAGACATATAATATATATATATATTATATGTGTGTGAAAGCGATGTTACTTTCTTTTGTATTTTTAGAGCTTAAATCTCACAAATTTAGGAACAAAGCATTGCATACAAATGACTTTAATATAAATTTTATTTATTTTATTCTGACGATTTGGCTCTTGAACTTTTATTTACTGTTCAAATCAATTTTATAAATTGTAACTATGACTAAAATATTAGTAATATTACAAAAATTCTGAAATTTGTCAGATTTTTACTTGCCTAGTATAGCACGTGTTAGCAATGTTGGAAGGCCAGAATCAAGAAGTTGGTGAATTGCTGGTGGTGACTGACATGACATAGCTAATGTCATCAGCTGACACTCACTCAAAGCCATATGATGAATATCTTGTATTGTTAAGTGATTATACCATTCACCAATATCATCACTTTGCTCATTTCCAATGACAAGTTCTTTGGAATCATCAGTTATTGATGCATACAGCTTGTCAAGTTCATGATCTTTCCTGTATTAAACATACTTAGTGAGTGAAATATGGCACAACAAGCTATAATAATCAATGACACAATGGGAATTATTAAGAAAATTAGTTATTGAGTGCTGCTTAGAAACAAACAATGAGGACCTCAGTATTATATACATTACAAATTCTGATAATTTTTTACATGTCAAATTTTCGAGAAACTAAGCTCCCATCTTCAAAATTGCCTGAATGGAATAGTGGCCAGCACTCAGTGACTAATTGAAAACATGTCTCGCCGTTGTCAGACAGCAACAGTCAGCATCTTTGACATTAAAAAAAATGTTTTTGAGTTTGCTTTGACAGTTTCTATTACAAATTCCCAGTATTCTGATGAAGAGGTCACTTGCCTTAGAAAATTCAAATTATGAACTCAGGATGCCAAATTTACACTTCAAGTAAGCCATTAAATTTCTATATTTCTTTCCTGTCCTTATTAATTAAATATTATTGTTGTGGTAATCATTCCTACGACTAGCCTAATGCAATCCTCCTCCATGCTAACCTATCCTGCACAAGCCATTTAATTTCTACATAGCTACCACATCCTCCCTAATCTGCTTAGTGTAATTAAATATATATATATATATATATAATTAATGAGGAAAGGACAGAGAGATAGAAAGAAGGTGACTTACCTGAGGTTCATAGGTGTCTACCATCTATGAACCTCAGGTAAGTCACCTTCTTTCTATCTCTTTGTCCTTTCCCTACTAATTATATATATGTGTGTGTGTGTATATAAAATATTACCTATCATCTGATATTGAAGCACTGTGATGAGTAGCAAGATTTGTCACAAGAACTCCCATTCTCTGCAATAGCGTGGGAAATAATGAGGGTTTGATATAACACATAGAACACAGCAAAGTATCAATTGCTTTTTTGAGAGCAGAATGTGATGGCAAGGTTAAAGTCCACTTGTAAAGAATGCTATAAACAAACAAGAAAAGATTATTATTTCTTTCATATATTGAAATCATTAAAATATATGGCGCAATGATATCAGTAACTATAATTTGATTTATAATAACTAAAGTACTTAGAAATACCTGAATAGTTCTGGGGTTATCATAGCTTGAAGGTCATAATTTACTCCTGTTTCATGCCCAACCCACAAAATAGCTGCAGCAGAATGAACATAGGCAGCTGAAGGTGACCATATTTCTGTGGTACTGAAAGACTTTTCTTGAACCTACAACAGAAAAATGTCTAATGATACCCATAAATATATTTCTTTAAAATACATTAAGAACGCTTTAATAGTAACTGAGAAAATGCATTATTGCATGTTCAAATGACGAGGAGGACAAAGAGGTTAAAATTCTTTAAAAACTGTTTTAAGTTGGCAGCTGGCCATCACTGGAAATGTTTTCTTAATCTTCTGATGAAGGGAGCAGTACCCCCCAAAAATTAAATATATACATATTTAGAGGTTTAAATTTAACGTCTGTTATATATAATTAAACAATTTATTACACTTTACAGACGTTTATTATAAAATTCACTTCTAACAATGTTTCAGCATGTTTTTATGCCTTTTTCAAAATATTATTGAATGACATTCAGTCTGGCAATAATTACGTGTGGGAAAGGAGTTGATGTGTTACTTGTTGCCTCGGATCTCTACCATAATGTTGGACTTCTGATGAAAGTTTTGTTATGTTTTAACCTCACGACTCTTCAGAAGCTGAACTCCATCTGTGGGAACTTTCATTTCAGCATGTCCTACAGTTCAGACAAAGCCCTGGACTCAACATCCTATAACTCTTTATCTCCAACCCCCCCCCCCCCCCCAAGCACGAGATCATTGGAATTTGTATATGTAATAAAACCTTCTGTATGCATACTGAGTGTGTGTGTGTGTATACCTTGATATGTGTTTGAACGGTGGTTGTATGTCTGTGCGTTAATATTTAAATATTGACACCATTGAGGATGGATGTGTTTGAATGAATGTGTGTCAAGATGGGGGTGTTAGTATGCATCTCCCCAACCCCCATCAAGTCCTTGCCTCTTCCCAAACCCTCATTGAGAGAGAAAGTTGGTGACCTGGTGGGGTCAATTGTTTACGACCTAAGCTAGCAGTGCAGCAAATTTTGGCTGCTCAGTCGTCGGCTAGCGGATCACTGGAAATGTCTTCCTAACTTTCTGATGAAGGGGGCGGTGCCTACGAAAATTCAAGTACTCTAAACCTCACAAGGTGTCTACCATCTATGAACCTCAGGTAAGTCACCTTCTTTCTATCTCTGTCCTTATACAATATGGATATATTAGGATAGGGTATAAGGATAGAACATGTGGGAGAAAGTTGGGAAATTCGCTTTTAATTCACCAGCTCAGCATAGAAATATGCTCAGAGAAAGCTGTGTGATCAGCGTAGAGAGAAATAGAAGAAGAAAGAAAGACTGAAAATATTAGGCATCGCCGGGACTCGAACCCGGATCATCACAGAGCCCTCGCTTTGGCCACGAGACGCCTTAACCAATTCGGCCACGATGCCCACCCACCAAATATCGTCAGTCTGGGTACTTAGGTTCTCTAAGTTGGGATAGATAGAGAAGAGGGATAGAAGAAATGGAGCATCCATCTTGGATAGAACACGAATTAATGATTGAAACGTGACTAACCAGAAAATGATATTGATATGCAATCCTATACCATTCTTCAATTGTGATGAAACTTTGGCAAGATGATGAATGCATGCCAGTAAAGGTTTCTGTCAGTCTCTCAATGCATTCAACTATGACCCCAGGAGCAGGGACAGATATTTTAAAACAAAAAAAATGACAAACTTTGTAAACATTACTTGCAATCAAGGAACACAAACACTGTTTTAGTAAAACACTCCTACGTGTGAGGGCATAGGGGCACCATTTCAAAAATATTTTAAATAAGCAATTATTAGTGTCAGACTGAAAGTTTTCAGAGTTGCCGAGTATTATACTGTTAATGATAGCTGTTAAAAGCTAATTTCAACACCTAATATCAAGGAGGAGAATACCCATATAAGTTGGAGGTAAAAGGTCTTTATATAATAATATTCATGTGTTGCGAAGAGATTAGTGTAGAACAAATACTTTCTCTGGGCTAACAAATAAAATCCTGGGAAATCAGGTTCTATAAAATATTTTTGTGTTAATCACCACTTCTGCACATTTAGATGCTGTAGAATTGTGACTTATAAGGTTATATTTGTGAGTCATTGAAACATATTCACACAGTCAATTCTTATGCAACCATCCAGTTAAAATAAAAATTAATAAAAAATGCAATTATAAATATAAACATAATAAAGAAGTATATTACTATTTTTAGTGTCTTAAAATCATTAGCCTATAGCAATGCAGCCTAGCATATTTGGCACACAGTGAACTTGATAACTCAATTTTTCAACGAAATATGTTCCCAGGTCTTACTTTTAGATTAGCTTTCCAAAAATAATGATGATGCCCAATCGGTCAATTAATAGCAATGGGAGAATACAGAAAAGAGTGTACTAGAAAGTGGGGGAAATTGAATTAGAAAGCACATGTCATTTAAGAAAAGAAAATAACTACATAAAACTAATCAAAAACAGCTTTATTAAGCTATAAACACCTGAATTGCTGATGTTGCTGTTTCATGAAGCCAAGAAAGGAGGGCCCTGACTCTCTCCTGTGTTGAATCATCTTGTGATGTACAGAGTTGATACAATAATTCCACAATAGAATCCACAACCGCAGAACTTGAAGAAGTCATCTGTCCGACGGGCAAGGAACCTGATATGAAATATTTCATAATATTAAACTTCATGTGAAATTCATCTATGAAATAATTAAAACAAAATTATGTATTGGATAATTAACATGACTTGCGCAGAATAGGTTAGCACAGTGGGTTGCATCAGATGAGTCTAAGGACAACAACAATGAACATGTTTTGTATCAATTTATAAATGAATAAACACTGTTTCTGTAACCAGAGAAATAAAAGTATATGATTTATGAGGGTGCATTAACAATTACATTGATTGACGAGCAAATCCATTTCTTCTCCCCCTGATTTTAATATGTCTCTGTTAATCAGGACTTGGATACATGGAAGTGTACTACACTAGAAATGTCAATTGAGAAACAAATGTTCAAAATGGTCTATGCTCACTCACAGTGCTAGATAGTTTCATATGTGGTATAGCACAGTTAGAAGCGAAGGCCTCAGTAGTCATCTCTCTGGAATTACTGGTTAATTCATTACAGAAATTGACTGGGCCTGTGTGCCCACCTCTGATTGCTACTCTTCTATTCAGAATATAGGCAGAGATTTTTTACTCAAAAATCAATAGTCTGACATTAAGTATAACAAATAAAAAATACAGCCTATTTTGTGAGCAAAAAATTTAAGTAACATAATTATAACATTTAATTCATCTTTGTGGACCACTTCAGGTTAATTTTTAAATTGACAAAACTTATATAATATAATTGTGTGTCATGGGTTGCATCAATGATGGTTATTGTAGAAATCTGATGAAGCCCACAAAGATGGACAAAATATCATAATTTTATTAAACAATTACTTATTTTTTCTAACATATTGCCCGTTTTTTATTTATTATATTTTATTACTGTTGAGACCATTTCTTATTCTTCTTCGTCAATGTAAAACCAGAACAACTATCTATCTACATATATATATATATAAATTAATGAAACGTTTGGAACGTGACCAAGTCACATATATATATCCATGACTGACTATCTTCAACGCACCGGCGACGTAGCCTAATGGTCAAGGCGCTCCGTGGCCACAGCGGAGGCTCTGTGACGATCCGGGTTCGAGTCCTGGTGGCGCCGAATATTTTCAGTCTTTCTTCCTTCTTCCTTTCTTCTCTACGCTTGACATATCACTTTCCCTGAGCATAATTCTGTGCCAAACATATGTTTCCATGCGTATTTCCTATCTTTCTCCCTCATTTACTATCCTTACTTACTATTCTATATATATATATATATATAATTAATGGGGAAAGGACAGAGAGATAGAAAGAAGATGACTTACCTGAGGTTCATAGATGGTAGACACCTTGTGAGATTTAGAGAACTTGAATTTTCGGAGGCACTGTCCCCTTCATCAGAAAGTTAGGAAGACATTTCCAGTGATCAGCTAGCCGACGACTGCTTTTTTAGGTGCTGGGCACGGGTTAGGTTGGGTTGTTTGGGGAGAGAGTTAAGGAAGGTTGGCGTGAGTTACAAGAATACTAGTGAAATTCTGAAGTGGATGGTTGGGTGGCAGTTTGGGAGGTGACAATTTGGATGGTTCTTTAAATTTAACTAGGCATGGGGCTGCGACATTTTAGGACGGTTCTGGTTTGGCTGGAGGATGTTTTGCAAAAAGTGGTGCTTTTCCACGTGGGACTGTTTGACAGAATTTTAAAGCTGGTCGTGTCAACGGGCAGTTTAAATCGGGTCCAAATGCTTGGGGTGGGTGGAGAAGGCTGAGGCCTTTTATCAAGGATTGATATTTCTTATCCATTAGACTTTTGGGAGGACATGATTGTGGGACACTGTGCGTTTGAGGGTTTTGGGTTGGTCTGGATGGGTTTGTTTCGGGGGTTGGGGAGTGGATTGTTGGTGTTTAGGGAGATTGAACGATGTAGGCAGGCAGGTTTTTGTTGTGATGAGGGGTGTTGCTGCGTTGGTTTTGGGCAAGCAGACTGACCTGCCTGTTGGGACCGGTGGGAGAACTTTTTTTGAAGTGCTTTAGTTCGGTGACGGCGGCCGGAGATTCGTCGCGTGAAAAAAGATGCGGCCGCTTTCCTGGTCGTGATCGTGGGAATTCGCGTAATAACGTCGTTGTGGGTGATGCAAATTTTTCGGGTGTGGGTTGGGACATGAGGGACAAATATTCTATCACGGATTAATTTCGTTAGCTGAAGGGACTGGCGAAAACGCTGTGCACCGTGCCCCGTTTTAGGTACGGCATGCGGTGGGTCAGAGCCAGGACAAAGGAAGTTTTATGGTAGGCCGTTCGGTGGAAGAGACTCCGTTGACAGTCAGGTCAGACAAACGCTAGTGCGATTGTAATTTTGCGAGGATTGCCGTTGTCGCGTTTAAGAATTTTCAAAGTGTAGAAACAGAACTCATCTTATGAGACTTGGTTTAGGGGGGGGGGGGGGTGGAAATCTAGAAGGATAAAAGGAGAAAATCTAACACCAGAAATAAATATAAAACAAATGTTAGATGTATGTATAGGGAGAAGCACGAGCTGATTTGTACCGTGGGTTTTCGGTGTTGTTCCGGAGTTGAGTGTTTCGAAACGGAGAGAGAGAAGTTTTTGGTGAAGTGGGAGACAAAAGGATTAATGCGGAAATGCGGGAGACGAAGGTACGATTAAACAACGAGTGTAGTAGGGATACGACAGGTGTAAGTAGGGTTGAAGAGTTAGGGGCTACCTCGGCTAGCCGATCACTGGAAATGTCTTCCTAACTTTCTGATGAAGAGGGCGGTGCCTCCGAAAATTCTCTAAACCTCAAAGGTGTCTACCATCTATGAACCTCAGGTAAGTCATCTTCTTTCTATCTCTCTGTCCTTTCCCCATTAATTGTTATATATATATATATATATTATATATATATATATATATATATATATATATATAAATGAATCCCTATTTCCCTTGGTCATGCCATAACTTGAGAATGGCTTTATTGATTTTATTCATCTTTTTTCTATAAATTTTATAATACTTTCCACAAGGTTCTCACAGAAATAAAAATGAATAAAATTGTGCAGAAAATTAGAAAATTTCAGAAAACTTAACTACGAGAAGGCTACTTTTCTTTCTACGCATTTGAATTTCCAATGTGAATGTGGATTGTGTATCACCCCCACCTGGATGACCTTACATTTCTCCCTCCATATAGCCTGCGCTTTATTGATGTTTGGCAAGTTTTCATAGACTAACATCTGGTATACATCAGTCAGGGTAAGACTCAGCCCCTACCCCTAGGTGTGGAGGCGGAAAATTTTAAATAAGCAAAATAGGTCAATATTTTTATCACATAAATACATTCTTGGATCAATAGTAGGATAATTTCAATCCCATACATAATCAAATGGGAGTTTTCTTAGGGATTGAAGTTGAGGGCATCACTTAAAAATAACCAGAAAACAATTGAGATTTGGCTTTAAACAGCTGTAATGTGAGCCACTGAGTTTAATTCTGACATAAAAAAATACAATTTAAAATTACAGATCATCCTCTAAAAGGAGTTGGAAGGGGGTAAAACAGACTATCGCAAGCTATCCGTAACGGATGGAACAATTTTGAACAGGTGTTCTTGGTGAACCGAACTCAACACAATTAGGGTAATACACAGCTACAGCCACTCAAGTCAGGGGCAGAGAGGCGGTAATTTTTAAAAATACATAAATTGCCATTATTTCCTTAATTAATTTGATAGTGCTTTCAGTTATTTTTTTTGGATATAATTTCAACCCTATTTATCGTGGAGCAGTAGGGCGCGTCATATGAAAATAAAAATGTGAAGTTGGTATTGAAATAGGTCCTATTGGAGTATTCATTCTGACATTTGGAATGTGAATTAAATTGCAGTTCATCCCATAACTGGGGTATTGGATGGGGTAAAACCCGCTTCTGCTTAATACATTTAAAGGATAGAACAATTTTGAAAAAAAATTTTCCCATATTTCTCATGACCCAAAACCAAATACTTTGGAGATAAGACACAGCTACCAACCCTATGGGGAAAGGAGTGGAACTTTTATATGTAATGAAGGTTCATGTGTGTGCCGAAAAAAATTCTTGAGGTCAATAACATTTGACCTTCTCTGACAATATTTGTGTATAATTTGAACCCCTTGCAGCATGTAAGAATGGAAATAAGTCATATGAAAATAACAGGGAAACTGTCAAGTTTGGTGTTGAAACCAGTGTTATGCAAGTCATGTTACATTATGACTTTCAATATACGACTTAAGTAAAAATTCATCCGTTAAATGGGGATGTTAGAGTACTGATAATATTTTTAGGCCTGCTATTGTACAGCGAGTATTTTTGAATCTCTCAAGATACTGGGAGTATATTTTTGTTTCATATTATGACGTGTTCGATACCAGTTGAATCATGTGTTGAACAAGAATTAAATAATGTAGCAGGATAATATAAATAAATACCCGGGCAACGCTAAGTCCCCAGATAATACAATATATAAAAAGTGTTACACCATTATTAAAATTTAAATCTAAGATTGAACAATGACTGAATTATACTAGATGGTTAGGTCAAATATAGTCCTCAGAACAAACAACAATAATTTGTTACTAGCAAAACAGACTAAAACAATGATTGTATGTTATTATTTCCACAAGGCTGAAGTATTTCAGTTTTTATTTTACAGTTCAATGATTTTATATATCAACTTCATACATGACTAATAGTTACAAGCGTAATAAACTATTAGAAAATTAATTTTACATATTAAATACCTTGCAAAAAAGCAGCAGCTCCATTTCTCAACAAAGTATTGATTTGTTTAAGCCCTAGTTCACGACTATGGAGACCTAGCTTCAAAAGTACTCGTTCCAAATTAGGGGTAAATAGTGAAGGTGCTGGAGCAGGTATAAGTAAAAGACCACAACAAGCTTCAAGAAGACCATTAACACTAGCCGTTGATGTGATGACGGACTCTGCTAGAGATGAGTCTGTACCAGGTAAACTCAAGCAATGATGTAACAGTCGCAGCCACCCTAAGCTGTAAATACAATTGCATATTTTAGTTAATAAAAATTCAATATTAGTAAAACAAAAAATTCAAGTGCAACAAAATTGGTTATATAACTACTGTATTTATTAGTTTATGATCAATTATGTATGGATCAAAACTAAAATAAGGTAAGTGAATGAGTGGTTGTGAAAGAATGTAGACTAATACTTCAAATCAATAAAAGTATGAAATTGTATACGATATCAGTCTGACAAATTGGACCAGTGAGACAGAGAAAATTGGTAGTAATAATAAAATGAACAATATTAAAGGAGGAGTAAACAAAATAGGGGACTGTCCTATTCCATGCTAGTAGTTTCCAGCAACCAGCCAAGGAAGATATGTAACGACAACCTGGACTGGATCCATAGGGTCAAGCCAGTTTCTGACAGAAAAATTCTAGCCAGTCAATTTTGACTCCGTAAGGCTGTATTCCATAATAATTGATACAATCGTGGACAGATAAAGAGGGCCTTGGCATCATAGAGAGAAAACAGTCAGCAAGAAGAAGGTAAGCAACTCTGTTTGCCTGCATTTTACTGACAATAACACTAACATAATTGAATAAATACTGACACTGTATTTTACCCACAGAAAAAAATAGAGGGATGTTGGCCTCAGTAAAAGATGACAGGAATACCTGGTGTCAGCAGCACACTGTGTGAATGTGGCAAGGAACTCAAGAGATACTTTTAACATCAACTATGGCAGATGCACAAGTCTTCAGTGGCAGAACATGCCAGAGAAACTGGCTACAACCTAAAAGTTTCAACAGTATAGAGCTATTGGCCGAGGTTAATTGGTTATTGGGACAATGTTCTCACTTAATTCATACATATAACATCACACAACATTCTGCTCAATAGGGACACAGGTTTTCTGTTGAGTAGAGCTTGGGACCCAGCTTTGAAGTCACACACTTGGATAGAGAGTAAAGATAGAAATATGGAACAAAAGGCTCTGTCATCTTCCTTGCCCAGAAGGATGGTATGGGTTGATCTGTGAATTGAGCGTTTATTATGTTTATACCTGGCTTTACACCCGTTGTAAAATTTTTTAGATACAGACAATATGGGAAACATTAAAGCATTCTAATAATGTGGTATAAGGATCATTTGGAATAATTTAATTTTTTTTAATGTATGCAGAAAATAATAAATGCTAGGCTGCCACATTTTCTAAATGGTACAGAAAATATATACTGCAGTTGGTATGAAGCACAGATCTTTACTGATAGCTGTATAAATATAAATCATTCTCTACTAATCAAACAAAATTAAGTTCTTTGCAAGGTCATATAATTTTCAATAAATAAAAATGGCCAAAAAAGTCAGCATTAAATATATAACCATTTTAAGAAAAGCAATCTTCACCACCATTTTGAATCTTCTTCAGGCTTACTACAAACATAATATTACAATAAATTAATTCTGAGTTCAATTTTGAATTTATATATAAAAACATGGTTAAAAACTTAAAAATTTAGTAATACATCCTATTTATTTCTTGACTTCCTCAGTCGAAAAGACGATTGATTAGTATATTATTTTGACTACACTACAGAACAAGCTATTTAAATAATAAAAAGAAAACAATATTATCAATTTATATAATTAAATTATACAATTTTGCTTAAATACCTAGATTTTGTGAGTTGCTCTTCATCTGGTACTTCCATATCAAAAGTTCGAAAAGCAGTTTCACCAAATGTGGTAGAACCAAGTAAACGTATTTGTGATAAGCCAATATTTGACGAATCCCTAGGTTTATATAATCTCACAAGAACGCTAGTCACAATTTCTGGTTGAGGGAGATGCAATCTCACAAATGTGAGACCACTTGTTGAAACTGGAGGGCAGACTGGAATTAAACCAGCACTGCTGTCTCTGGATACTTCTACAGCTACAGCAGAAGGGCAGGCTAGAAAAAAAAAAAATATATATATATATATAATCAGAGCTGAAGGTGCTGAATAAATCTATTTCACTTGCATTAATTGTCAACAGAATTAAAAGGCCTGGTATGGAAAAGGAAAAGCAAGAGGTTGTGGCTTACCAGAAATTGTAGATCAGAATAGTCGTTCAGGATAGGACCACATGCAGACACACTGAATCTGTCTCCTTTTCTCCCAAAGGAGGCAGTTACCCCCAAAACTTTGAATAATCACACCCTCTCCTCAATGATTATGCCAAACATCAATTTCAGGTAAGCCACCACCTCTTTTTTTCTCTTCCTATCACACTCAAATTTCATGTATAAGTATGTGTGTGTTTATTACATATATAGTCCAGTAGACCGCATGATGTGTTGGAAGGAGAGTTCCCATAGATGGAGCTCAGCTTCTTAAGAATTGGGAAAGGGGAAGGTGCAGGTGGGGGGTAGAGCTTTGAGGGGGGTTAATGTGAAGCACTGGTTTAAATTATCAGTATTGTGGCTCCAGGCATGGGCAGGAATATGGAATTGGATTTTTGAAAGTTTGAATGTGCTGCAGTGATTGGCAATCCATTCAGGGAGTGGTTTCTTTGTCTTTGTTTGGCTGGACACTGTGTGAGTGTGCATTAATATGTGGTTGTATATGACTGTGTGTATTGATACATGGTAGGATCTGAGTGCTAGTATATACATATAACCCCTTTTTGTACGTATGTGTAAAGATGTGGATGTGTTTGTATATGTTGTGTATGATTGTATTTGTGTATGTTAATATGTATTTATATGTGAGGTAACATTTGACTGTATGTGTGCACTTCCCTAGCCCCCATCAAATCTTTTCCTCTTCCCTGACCATTAAGAGAGAAAGTTTATGGCCTGGTGGAGTTCATTGTTTACGAGCAAAAGCTTCCCATGCAGGAATTTTTGTCTGCTCAGTTGACAGATGGCCGTCACTGGAAATGTTTTCCTAACTTTCTGATGAAGGGTGTGGAGCCTCCGGAAATTCAAAAACTCTACATGGTGCCTGCCATGTATGAACCTTGGGTGGTTCAGAAACTTTTTGTTTCTCTTACCTGTCCTTATTGTTTTATATTGACAATATCATTATATATATTTATTATTATATATGTCACTAATACAACTTTCTTTGAATCAGAACTTGTGGATAAATCTGGAATTAGTTTTACAACTGTGGCTTACATTGAACAATGAGTCAACATTTGAATCTGGAGTCTATGGAACCTTTGACCCTGGAACATCACCAAGTATTTATTTGTCTCCAGCTGCAGTATCTGGACTGATATCAGCTTTGGCATGGCATCCAGGCATGTCTCTTAGAGTGTGGTGTTTGGCATTTCATAGCTGGTGGGATCTATTGTTTACTAGCTAAAGCTAGCCGCGTAGCAATTTTTGACTGCTCAGTCGATGGCTGGCCATCACTGGAAAGGTTTTCCTAACATTCCGATGAAGGGGCAGTGCCTCTGAAAATTTAAGAACTTCAAACCCCGTGAGGGATGCAAGATAATGCCAAATTATTGTCCAGACAGTGTATGTATGAATGGTAGCCAGCCACCAAAAGAAGGATTATCACAAAGAAAATAGAAGGCCTTAACTGGGTTGATACTTGGGTGTTAGCCCTATAAATTGAATTCTAAGTTACATTGTGACACTAAAAGGATGAAGTTGTTATGCTCAATTACCAGAGTCAACACACAAGAATATTTACGTAAGATACTTTCATGCATTGCATGTTAAAATGTGTTAAACCAACCAATTTTCTGCCAGCAGTTAGACACAAACATTTTAACATAAGTTCAGTGTATTCAAAAAGATTTTAATAAGTTTTCACAGTCTAAAATGCTGTACTTAAATGTATTTATGTAATAGAACTTGCACACTTATGACTACTGGCATTTGGTTGTATTAATGTTGTATAAAAAAGAGCCAATATCATCAGAGAACTTACTAGCTAATGAAGACAGATGTGGTTGCAATTGAACTTCTTTCAGCAGCACTGCACATGGCAAGGTCAAGGTCAGGTCCACCCATGTTTCATCAGGGTAAAAATGGTATGACCAAGCAGGCGTTCTAGCCCTCCGATGAGGAGGAGCTGACTGTATAAGTACATCTGGAGGTTGAGCTGTTAAGTTGCTAGCACTGATAGTGCCTAGACAAAAAAGTTTTGTTAATTTTACTATAAAATGACAAATTAGTTAATGAAGAAGTAACAAAAAGTATGATTACCTAATGGAGCAAAGTTGAGCCATCCTTCGTATGTTTCAATTGGATTAGATTGCTTTTTGTTATTATTTAAATTGTTTGATGGCACATGGCTAAAGTGCTGCATTACAATTGAAACTAAACTAGGATGTGAATTAATTAGCGCTTGATTGCTTTTAACCAAATTCTCACAAATTACCTGAAAAAGAAATCACATTATAACTTTACATATAACAAAAACTAAGCACTGGCAACACAATTATATCTCAGTTTAAGTAATGCTATGCAAAATTATTAGCAATACATGGTAGTTCTTAAGGATGTACAGTACTTAGAGTCTTGGCAATATGCAGTCAAGCAGTTATAAGGAGCCTGAGAGGACTCTTCAATTTTGCTTGTAATAAAAAGATTTTACCTTTATTTGCAGAAATTGGAAAACAAAATACTGTAAGAATCTGTGCTGTTACTATTATTGTTCTGATTAATACAAGGAATCAAAATTACATTGCATAAACTGTTTTTTGAAGTAGGAAATGTACAGTCTCTTATTCTTTTATAACACTGAGATTGTTAAAGATGACAATACAAATTTTTTAACACTGCAGCCAATTTCTCCAATGATTTCAGCAATCAAAACATATATGCTTTCTTCACCCAACCCATGGAATTTTAACTTAGGAAATTTTTGAATTCTCAGTCTTAAATCACTTGGTAAAATTCCACAACATAACATGTTTTCCAGGGAACTATAAATGTTAAATATTGTTTTTATATCCTTTTGGTTTTCAGTGCTTAAGAACTCAAAAGGTACCCTCTTCATTTGCCACAATAAATCAGTCACATAGGTAGTGCTGATCTATTGTTCAAACTTCCACCTGGCTGTAGATGACCCAAAGAAAGTTTCAAAGATTGAGAGCTGTAGTAGTTATAGTCAGGATTATATTTGTTATACAAGAATCAATTTACTCACAAAAACAATGATTTTAATTGAGAAACTAATGTTAGCTTGTTGTAAATGGATTCTCATTATAACAAAAGTTCAACAGTATTAAAATTATCGAGGTAGCTAAAGAACATATCTGTTCCACTGGTGGCATAAATGAGCCATGGAAACAAGAATAAAATTTTTATAATGCCGATACTTATGCACATTCAATATTAAAAACTATTTTTTACATACATATAGTTTCAATGAGTAAAAAAATGGATCAAGTGTAATTTACCTACATGTTTTGGTCCTAATGTGTATTAACAAGCCTGGCATGGGTCCTCATTAGGGCCAAAACATGTAACTGAATTAATTAAATTATACTTCTGCTGTTTGGACATTTTACTCATTTAATATAAGAAATAAATTCATCAATTTATTAACAGTAATCAATACAATTTAAAATTATCTGAAATTTCCAAGATAAATATATTAGTATTCCTTCCAATTGGAACAATTGTTTCCATAATACTTTTTTTGGAATAATTCTTGATCAAGAAATTTCAAAAAAAATATTAAATGTAACAACCTTAATACCGCCCATTCTATCAAATTCTTGTAAAGCGTCTTCTGAATCTAAAACACGCAGAATGAACCACAGTAATGGCTCGGATAACTGCATAACTCCCACAGTTCCAAGTCTGGGCTGCCCATGACAAGCTGCAAATAATAAATGAGATCATTATTTGAAATATACAATAATATTATAATTTTACAAGTACAAGATATTAAAGAAAGTTAATGATTATTTATATAATTATAGCCTGCCCAGTTGAGAGGCAAAGAATTTTTTCTAAATCTGAACAAGCAATGCATGAAAAAGGCCTGTTGTAGAAATCAGTGCTTAGATTGGTCTGATGTAACCCTCCATGCTAACCTTTTCTGTACAAGCCTTTTCATTTCTACATAACTCCCACATTTTCATAATCTGCTTAGCACATTCCACCTTTTGGCTCCCTTTTCTGTTCTTACCCCACAAACTTCCCTGTAACGGACAAACACAACTGCTTGGGCTTTGGTGGTGTGGAATCAAAAGAAAGGAGACAGCAGTTGAGCCAGGGGCAATAAATGTCAGACTTGGTGTTGCAGCTCTGGAGTTTCCCAGTTTTTGTGAGAATTTGGTGACATCGGGTGGTGTATTTCCCCAATTATCATAGATTCAGTGGGCAAGATTTTACAGAAATTCAGAGGAGATAGTTTGGAGAGATTTTTTGAGAGGAATTCAAGAGAACTGGCATGACATATTTGGTGAGAAATTCTGCTTGGAGCCAGCCTGTGCTAAACTTCTCACTCATGACCGTGGGTTAGAATTGCGGCAACAGAGGTTTTGAAATTGTACATGAAACAGGAAGAATAGTAGCGGTGGCAGGAGACTGGAGAGAGGAACATCCAATTAGGAGGAAGAAGCTCGAACAACGCACTAAGCTGACACGGTAAATTACACCTGTAATCCTATTTGCTGATTTCCTGTTCCTGCCATCTCCAAGTAGATTAGTGTAAAATGCTTCCGTTCTATGAGAAGGACCATAATTTGTTACCCTGAGCGTAGAGTCTTAAAATTGTTAGTTTTAGAATTTAATGTAAATCATTTTTGCCAGTATATATGTAGTTTTTTAATGACGAAAGAAGTGGAAAATTTCCAGTGATCACTGGAAATGTCTTCATAAATTTCTGATGAAGTGGGCGGTGCCTCCGAAAATTCAAGTACTCTAAACCCCACAAGGTGTCTACCATCTATGAACCTCAGTCACCTTCTTTCTTTCCCCATTAATTGTTTTAATAAACATGACAATGTCATTTCCTGACTCATATATATATATATATATATATATATATATATATATATATATATATATATATTGTCACGTTTCTTAGGGATCGTGAGATTCAATAACACACACGTAGAGGTTATAAGCGTTTAATCAACGGCGAAGTGCTGTACAAAGCTCGTACTGCTTAAGACTGACTCCGATTTGGAATCCAGTCCTATTTATACATACATGGAATATTCTAGAAGCAGAACATTCTAGAAACAGAAAATACTAGAAACTAAATGCAAACAATGTAAATAAATTAAACAAATAAAAATGGTTGCGTCGGCTGGGACTCGAACCCGAGTCTACGTGTCTGCAGTCCGGCTCGCTACCGCTCTGCCATCACTGCAGGTCTTGAGATGTGGCTATATATATATATATATATATATATATATTCGCTTTTTAAATCATATGTACGGCATGGAATCATGCACAAGGAAATACATATGTCAAGCGTAGAAGGGAATGGAAGAAGGAAGAAAGACTGAAAAAATTCGATGTGGCCAGGACTCGAACCTGGGTGCACGAAACAACAGTGCATCACCCCTAGAGCCGGGGCGTGCGTCTATCCACTCCGCCACCACATCGAGTACGACCAACCTAGCATTTATATATATATATATATATATATATGAGATAGGAAATGACATTGTCATGTTTAAAACAATTAATGGGGAAAGGACAGAGAGATAGAAAGAAGATGACTTACCTGAGGTTCATAGATGGTAGACACCTTGTGAGGTTTAGAGAACTTGAATTTTCGGAGGCACCGCCCCCTTCATCAGAAAGTTAGGAAGACATTTCCAGTGATCGGCTAGCCGATATATATATATAAGTACACAGAAAAGAAAAATCTTTTTACTTACAAGAAAGGAAATCAAATAACGGGCGAAGAATTAGTTTTGGAGATGTTGCTTTGCGAGAAATCATGACTAGAAGTTGGAAAACAGCATCACCAACGGAAAGTGGTTCCCCAAATTCTCCCAATGCTAGCTTATCAGATGGTGCTGTAGAACCAAGAAGCATTGCCAATGTTGATCCACTGCAACCAGCTAGGCAGCTAAGTAAGCGGAGCATTGTAGGATAATGTTGTGAAACTGTAAAAAAAATATTTAGTTATGGATACTTATCTTCATAGAAAAAATTCACTTTGTTTGAAGTAAAAGTTTATCTGAATAATCTACAGCTATAATTTTTTTTAAAAACACTGGTAACAATTGGCACTTTATTAAATAACAACATTCTCTACATTCAATTTAAAATTACTATATATATTCACTAGGATTTGTTCATGAAGGAAAATTACCAGTATCAGCTACACACGGCACTTTAGTTTCATGTCGTACACTATGTTGCCTTGATGTCTGTGCTTTATGCTCGTCAGTCTGACTCTCAGCTTGCATACTTGATGTAGATCCTGACTGGCCATCTGAAGTTTCCATATACTCTTCACTTCCTTTAGGATTCTGTCAAATAGTTTTCAATTAATTTTGAAAGAATTATCAAATGAAAACTTTGTTCTAATATTAGTAATTACTAAATTTACTTCAGTAGCAATTTTTACACATGCTTAATAAGATAATAAGTAAAGAGATTTAATTTTCACTGAGAAAGAGCAAACTACTAACTTTAAAAAGGAAGGCAAACAAGTAACTCCTGAAATGTGACTAAAATGTAGCATATCAGTGGGACACTAATAATAAATGCGAAAGAGTTCAGGGATAAAATATGCTATGGCTATAAGAAACCATGGCAGAAAAATATAAATTTTGAATAGATTTAAGTGCAATAATAGATAAAAGTGGAAGACTGATGTGTGAAAGAAATTGTATTGATTTATTTGAACATCTAAATGAAAATCAATACGCAATATAAAGGTAACCTTCCTATGCTTTCACAAAATGCAGTGTGAAAATATTTAGATTACTGCAAATCCAATCTTTGATGAAAGAAAGTTAGGTCTGGTTAAAAAAACCAATGATAAAACACAATTATTTCAACAAATTCTCAAAAATATTTTGTTTAAGGTACTTACAAGAGATGGAGGATTCAGAGGCGTCTGTATCAATTTGTTCACAAGTTTTAACAAACTGCATAATAATACATCCCATGAAGCTGGTTTACCCTGCTTTACATCACCACCAAGAACAGATGCAAACAAACCGCCAAAACAAGATGAGGCACTAACACTTGTCTCCGAAATACTTCTGCATTTAATTTTCTCTGTGCTGAGAATGTAGTTATATACAAGAACACCTGAAATTACCAGTATTTTCAAATTATATTTATAACCCAATATACTCAATACATTAAGTTCAAACAGAATTTAAAGAGATATAGAAAACAAAATACATTTTTCTGGAATGTAACAGAATTGAGAAAAACAGCTCATTCATAGTAATAATAATAATATCTATAAGTTTCATGAGCTGTTGATAATTTTGCTTTCTAGAGGCGTAAATTATTTTTTTCCAATTTTCTGTTTGCTTTGTCATTATTCAATACATCAGATTTGCTAATATTAACTCACTCATCAACACAATATTACAGAAGAAATACTTCATATTTCTAATAAATTTATGAGTATCTGATTCCAAGTACAAAAATTTGTCGACTTTAAGAACATAATAAAGTTAAAACGGAAGATGGAAAAGGAATCATACTGCAAGAAGTAAAAACCCTACACTCTGCCGATATTGTAGTATTAGGGGAGTCAGAAGAAGATATTTGGAAACCATAATAAATTACATGAACGTAGTCCTGGAGAAAGAGTTCAATATGACAATTAATAGAGGGAAAACCAAAGTAATGGGAGTGTAGTATGGGAAAAGAGTGAAAAAACGAAGAGTGTTAGATTGGGAAGGGATATTTTAATGGAAGTTAAGGAATTCGGCTACTTAGGAAGTGTAATAACTAGGGATGGTAGACGTATAGTAGACATAAAGAGTAGAATAGCACAGGCAAGGAAGGTTATCACAAAAAAGAGGAATTAGCTTACAGGTTATATAAGTTTGACTATTAGGAAACCATTGCTAAAAATGTTTGTATGCAACATGGCATTATATAGGTGCCAAAGAAGACTATAGGAGTTGCAGGAAGGAAAAGAATAGAAGCCTTTGAAATGTGGTGGTATAAGAGAATGTTGAAAATCAGATAGGTGGATAGAATCACTAACCAGGTTGTTGTAAGCAGAATAGGGGAAGAGTGAACAATATGGAGATCTTTGACCAAGAGAAGGGATAGATTATTAGGCCACGTTTTAAGACACAAGGGTCTTGTAAAATTGGCACTAAAGGAAAGTGTGTGGGGTAAGAACAGAAGAGGGAGGCCAAGGATGGAAAAGCTAAGGAGGTTAGGTATAAGGTGGGATCTGCTAATTATGTGGAAATGAAAAGGCTTGCACAAGCAGAGGGTTACATCAGACCAATCATAGGACTGAATGCCACAACAACAATAAAATAATGCTATTACATTTTCATATGGGAAGAACAAGTGAATGAATTATTTCTCTATATTTTCATCTTTTACATAAATATATCATATCGTAGCATCCAACATTTATAATTTTTTATTTAGCTACTGCAATACTGCTATTCTTAATATAAATTTTCTATATTCAGTGGCCAAGAGTGATTACGTATGCTTCAATAGGATGCTCCAAAGAATCTCTCCCATCAACATTTACTAAAACCTGTTTATAACATTATGTATGCCCATTCTTCCACAAAATCAGATTTTATACTGTAATGAGTATCTTTCTGGTATTCCATTGTATGAGTAAAGAGGAAGACATGACTAGGAAAGAGGGTATGAACAGACAAAACAGGAGAAACACAACAGAGAGAAAAATTAATAATATAAAGTATAAACTAAGAGATACATACAAGAAACAATAGAGCTAGGTTTATAGTGTCAAGTTGATCATGTCAAAGTAATAAATTGCCCAAAAGAAGAAATGGGCAGCAAGGTAATATAGAGTGAAAGTAAAAATTACTCCCTTTACTCTATATTTACCTTGCTATCCACTCCTGGACGATTACTTTCCCCCTGACAAATTTACTCAATAAATGTGTTTTGTTTCTAGTATCTCGTATTTGTTTTTCTTGCTGATTGCTTCCTTCTTTCATGATCTACTGCTTTCCTTTGTTCACCTCATCTCTTCACACCCTTTAATCAGACAATAAAATACCTGAAAAATACTTTTAACATTCAAAAAATGTCAAAACTAGTTCTTATTGTAGGTTTTCAGTCTTCCCTATTCCAACTTCTAAAACTCCTCTGCTTGGTGCATGCAGTTTCTGAAACCTCTTCAGCAATTCTGTTTCCTTTTTGATGTGAAAATACAGGAAGATTATTCTTGAACTACACTTATGGCTGAATGAATATTTGGACAGACTCCTCCCTCTTATCTTAAAAACACTGTATTTGTTTTCCTTATTCAATAAAAATTATCTCTCTAATTTCTAATTAATCTCTATTAATTATAAAACTAGAATTATGCTTACCTAATTTTACAACTCCAATAATATTTCTGAATAGCAAAATTCGTACATGTCTATATTACATTCAATTTTTTAATGTAGAATTTATCTGTATATTCTAATTAACTAAATACAAGAAGGTTAATACATAAACTTTTAATTTTAGTTCCTTTTTATTTCAAAGATGGAATATTACACAATGATTTTTAAACCCATCATAACTGCATACTTAGAATATTTAATTAGCAAATCATAAATAAAGTCTTTCTGCGTTCTTAATTTACACATAAATATAAAACATGAATGTAATCATAAGAGTGAAACAAAAATTCATTTTCTTACCAACACATTCCAATATGCTCATTGCTGTACTCAAATCAGTATTCGCAAAGTTCAAATTAAGTATTAATTCAACTAATTCACACTGTGCATCCAAAGGCCCTAGACGGTTGGCTAAAGCACCAGTTGTCTGAACCAACTGATAAATAAGTTTTAAAAGAAGCTCTTTGAACAAATTGCCAAGGCGGCTGTTGGTTGAAACAACATCTACTCTTACTTGTAGCCTTACTATTAGGTCTCTTAAGGCATTACAAACTGATGGCCCAGCCTGTAAGAGAAAATCGTTATTTACAATAGCATGGGTAAAATTCTGTAGAATGAAAAACAATTTTAAAAAATAGTAACTTTGCAAAATACAGCTATATTTGAAATGTGACAACTTATGATGAAACTTGACACACGTTAATGTAAACAATAAATAATGGCTCATTTTTCTTTTGACAGATGGCATATTCATATTATACTTCAACTGTCAATATTTCTTTCCCATCTCATAAATTTTGAATGGCTACTATTTTAATCAACTCAATTTTAAATGTAAAACTTTGAAAGGTGGAATATTTTTATAAGGTATCCATGTACTTTCCCCACAATTCAGAGTTTCCAATAGGTTTATATGTATCTATCATAATTGATGGACTATAATTCAGCTTATATAATAGTAAAGAAAGTAAAATCTACAATAAGAACAAATTTCATCTGAGTAAAATTTTGAATAGATTAGAGGTTAAAAAATTGCTCCCTGAACTGTATCCAGTAATGGTTGCAACCAAAACATAATTTTTCAAATGCTCTACATTTTGACCATAAGTTTGAATTATAAGTTCACAAAATTAGAATTACTCACACTGCCTCGATCCGAATTGTTTGTGTGACTGAGGCCAGCTCCTGAAAGAAAGCGAAGCAGCATAGGTAGAAACTGTGGATCTTCTACAATAAACTTTGCCATTCCATGTAATGAGTTTTCTAAATCTTCAACATTATCAGGTGACCATGAAGTTTCTGATGAACCAGATTCAGCATATGGAATGTTGGCCAACATAGTTAAGCTCTGAAATGCCAAACACCACACTCTAAGAGACATGCCTGGATGCCATGCCAAAGCTGATATCAGTCCAGATACTGCAGCTGGAGACAAATAAATACTCGGTGATGTTCCAGGGTCAAAGGTTCCATAGACTCCAGATTCAAATGTTGACTCATTGTTCAATGTAAGCCACAGTTGTAAAACTAATTCCAGATTTGTCCAGGAGTTCTGATTCAAAGAAAGTTGTATTAGTGACATATAATATATATATATATATATATATATATATATATATATATATATATATATAAATATAAATATGAGATAGGAAATGACATTGTCATGTTTAAAACAATTAATGGGGAAAGGACAGAGAGATAGAAAGAAGATGACTTACCTGAGGTTCATAGATGGTAGACACCTTGTGAGTTTTGGAGAACTTGAATTTTCGGAGGCACCGCCCCCTTCATCAGAAGGTTAGGAAGACATTTCCAGTGATCGGCTAGCCGACGACTGAGCAGCCAAAATTTGCTGCTCTGCTAACTTGGGTCGTAAACAATTGACCCCACCAGGTCATCAACTTTCTCTCTCAATAAGGGTCTGGGAAGAGGCAAGGACTGGATGGGGGTTGGGGAGATGCATACTGACACCCCCATCTTGACACACATTCATTCAGACACATCCACCCTTAGAGGTGTCAATATTTAAATATTGATACACACTCTCATACATACATACAAACATACATACATACATACATACATACATACATACATACATACATACACCATTCAAACAAAAGGCAAGGTATACACACACACACACACAGAAGGTTTTATTGTATGTACAATTCAATGAACTCGTGCTTTGGAGGGGGGGGGGGGGAAAGGTTGGAGATAAAGTTATAGGATATTGAGTCCAGGGCTTTGTCTAGACTGTAGGACATGCTGGAATGAAAGTTCCCACAGATGGAGTTCAGCTTCTGATGAGTCGGGAGGTAGGGTTTTGAGGGGGGTCAGTGTGAAGCACTGGTTGAAGATGTTGGTGTTGTGGCTATGGGCATGGGCGGCTATGGGGAATTGGGTTTTGAGGAGTTTTACTGTGCTGCGGTGGTTGGCAATCCGTTCGGGGAGGGGTCTCTTTGTCTGACCGATGTAAAAGGCTGGGCAGAGTGTGCAGTTTATTTTGTAGATAGTGTGGGAGGACAGACAGGTTATGTTTTCCTTAATTTTGTAGGTAGTGCTGTTGGTGGGGCTCTGGAAGGTTGTGGTAGGTGGGAGTATTGGGCAGACATGGCATCTGTTTCTGCCACACGGTCTGCAACCAATTGTGGGTGGAGGGTTGGGTGTGTGGGGTTTGCAGGGTCTGACCAGGATATTACGGAGGTTGGGAGGGCGCCTAAAGGCAACCCTTGGACAGGTGGGTAGTATGGTCGGGAGGATGTTTTTCATGTCCGGGTTGGATTGTAGTCCAGTGTAGGCAAGGCGGAGGAAAGAGTTCAGTTTACGTAGTCCGGGGAAGTAGGTGGTGGTTAGGGGGAGACTGCGTTCTGTATGATGGTTGGGGGTGGGACTGGCTATTTGGGAGGTGGAGAGGGCACGGGTAATTTGCTTTTGGAGGAGGTCTGTGGGGTAATTTCTGTTCCTGAAGGCATTAAATATTCGGTCGGTGTAGGTCGCCAGGCTGTCCAAAGTAGAGCATATGCGGGCTCCCCTAAGGGCAAGACTGTAGGGGAGGGATCGTTTGGTATGTTCAGGGTGGCAACTGGAAAAGTGGAGGTACTGGAGGGTGTTAGTTGGTTTTATGTGGACAGAGGTGTTAATGAGGCCTGAATTTAGTTGGATGTCCACATCGAGGAAGGTAATGTTGGTCGGGGAACAGTTCCAAGTGAACTTGACGGGGAATTTAGTGTTGAGGTCGTTGAGGAAGTCTGAGAGGGCATCTTGTCCATGCGTCCATAGCATGAAGATGTCATCTATGAACCGGAACCAGGTTAAGGGTTTCAGTGGAGAGGAATTTAGATGTTGTTGTTCCAGTTGACCCATAAACAGGTTGGCATAGGAAGGGGCCATCCGGGTGCCCATGGCAGTGCCGCTGATTTGGTGGTAAATTTTGTCTTGGAAGGAGAAGTAGTTTCTGGTGAGGACAAACTGGGTCAGTGATATCAAAAAGTGGGTGTTTGGGAGGGAATTTGGAGGCCTGCGAGACAGGAAGTGTTCGAGTGCCGACAGGCCACTGGTGTGTGGGATGTTGGTGTAAAGGGAGACAACATCTACGGTAACCAGTAGTGTGTCCTGCGGGAGTGGTGTGGGTAGTTCACGGAGGCGACGGAGAAAATGGTTGGTGTCTCGGATGAATGAGGGGAGATTTTCCACTATTGGCTGGAGGGAGTCATCCACCAAAGCAGAAATCCTTTCAGTAGGGGAACTGTAACCAGCGACAATTATATATATATAATGACATTGTCAGGTTAATTGAAACAATAAGGACAGAAAAGAGAAACAAAAAGTTGCTGCCTTATCCAATGTTCATAGATGGCAGGCACGATGTAGAGTTTTTGAATTTTCGGAGGCACCACCCCCTTCATCAGAAGGTTAGGAAAACATTTCCAGTAACAACCATCTGTCGACTGAGCAGACAAAACAAACAAACCATCAACTTTCTCTTTAAATAAGGGTCTGGGAAGAGGCAAAGAATTGATTAGGGCCAGTGAGATACATGTTAACACACACACATACTAGTGCAAACACATCCATCCACTACAGGTAAAACTACGGTTAGTGGCACACTTGAGTGAGTTGCGGGTGGTGTAGCCTGCTGCAGATCAGACAATACGTGTATTTAAATGAGAGATGCCAGACTTGGACAGGGCAGATACGTTTCTCATCCCACAAGCTCCGTATCATGTCACAGGAAAATGCAACACATCCAGTGATAATTGGTTGTTACTAATGGAATATCATCAATTTTATCGAGTAATAAACTAGCATCATTGGTATATTAAACATGCTGATTTCAAAATTACAATTTGATAATGCTGATTTATTAATTTCAACGTGGGTTATTTCAAAATTTTGTAGTATTTATTTAATTAATTGAAATTCTGTCCTGATTAAGGCAGAAGTGAATACCAAAACATATCATTTAAAAAAAATTAGAAAACAAAATTGATAGTTGCATTCGAGTCTGTCAGAGGATTCTATCCATGCCAAGTGGTCCAGGAAAGAGGTAACTGCTCATCTTCTCAGAAAAAAATATTTGTTGGCGCATTCTCTCACGCTCAAAACTAATTTTGTTTAATTTATACTGTGTCTGGTTCAAAATAACCGACGCTTTTGTTATAGTACATACACAGTTTTTCACATTCACAGGTATCTATGATTTTCTAAATTATCCGTGCATGTGTTTTCGTATTCTGTATCTTGTTCAGTACAATCAGGTCTACAACTTAAACCTCCATTTGCTTACCTAATAATATCCCTATGTAACATAATGTTGTCCATTCCAATGAAGAAATTTCAATTTTAGTAGGCTTATTTCTTCAAGAAGAAACAGTTTGTGAACGTTAATATTATCAGTGGTAAGTGACTTACCATTTACAAAATACATCCTTTTACAATGAGATTTTTCAAGTTTTTTCAAAGTTTGAGTTACAATATCTCTGTTGGGGATACACACAAAAATCTGAATGTTGGTATTTACATAATTGACAGTAAAATCCTTTTCAATGAATCACATTTATTTTCCTTATAACTTAGAGTATTCCTTGCATATAAGTTTACACAAAATAAATATTAAAAGTTTTCTAAGGTTAAACTAATTTAGTAATAACAAAATATTCCTCTTTTGTTCGTTATGGGCCAGCAAATCAATTCATTGATACATCTAATCTCTATCTTTGCTACGATTTCCCTCATGACATATCACGACAAAAACTATAAGTTTCTGATGGTAGAAGATTTAGAAAGATCCCCGACTTTAGCTATAGTATTTATTAGACTAACTCAGAATTTTGTCACATTTACAATTGCAGCAACTTCCATTTCACCGCCTTTTTTTATTGTAGAAATCGCCACTACATTTCATTAGTCAGTAATTTGAATTTTTATGTTTCTTTTGTTGGTATACTTTTAAAAGAAATACAAAGTTCTGAATGGGTCATTGTACCATTTGACTTTTAACGTTCTCATATTTAATTGATGAAGATGTTTCTCCAAGTAACAAGGTCGTGATTAATTTTGGAGAAATTTGAAACCCAAAGTTTCCACCCTCTTCTCTCAACCAGCTTGTATAAATAACATGACAAACCAAATTTTGAAATAGTTGGAGCTATTACACTTGTATTGGAACTTCACAAATGCTGTGCTTGGTGTTTAAATTTAAACAGAATGTTCACTGATATCTTAAAAAGGTATGAAAGAGTGTAAATCCATTGCAAATAAAGTTCCCAAAATTGGAAATTTCTTTATACCCAGGTTACTTAAAAAAAGGAGGAAATCACAATACACATACAGCAAATTCTCCAACACAAGTGGTAATTCCTTAATAACGGGAACATTAAAATGGGATGTTACTATAATAGAGGACTAAACATTTATCGCTGGTGACACAACCAAAGCTGTTCATCTCTTCTGTTTCCCTGCGCACAAGTTGCCACCTACAAAACTATTCAATTTAACTGAAGAACAACTCCTATCTGCATTAAATATGAGTTTATGTTTGTAATCCTGAATTAGACAAGACAATGTAGCATCTTTCCAAAATTAGAGAACATTGCCATCAACTTGTGCACTTTTACCCCAAATTTGTAACATTAGAGATAAAGTAGAAGGGAAGTTGAAATTGAATGCTCGATTATTCCTTAAAAATGGGTTAATGTGCGTAACTTTAAGGAAGAAAACATTCCTTAAAAGCAGGAAAAAAATTACATTCTTCTTCTGGCAGTTTTTCCAGGGCTTACATTACTTCATTACAAACAAGAATTCCTTAAATGTGGAAACCTTAAAATGAGGTTTCACTATATATACAGGAATACTAATTTGAGACTTAAACAATGTTAGATATAAATTAATGAACACACTACCTGCATATGAAGTTCATTGAAAATAATATCAAAGCAATTGCTGAGCATTTGCAAACTCCCAACAGGATTATAATCTTGAGGCTGCCAAGGTGGAAGGATAGTATCATCCCAATTTGATGAAGATGGCTGTTTTGCTGCTTCTGGTGGTGCTTGAATTGTAGCAGCAACACTTAAAGGCAAGTTATAAGCTCCCAGTGCTGTTAACCTTCTAAGCATAACTTCTGCAGAAGCGTCTACTCTATACTCCAACCTAGCATCCAGAGCAGTAGATATATTTGATGCTGCCGATGTTGCAACACGTGTGGAAACTCCTTTTTTGGCAAGATTACGTCCCCGTTCTAGGATATCATCAAGAAATTCTTCCAACTCACTATCATCTGATTCCATAAGAGAAGGTAATTGAAAGCTATTACTTTTTGAACTTGATGGACCTGGAACACAATGAACATAAAAACCTAAAATAATTCATCATAATCTTTTAAATGTTTAAATATAATACATTAAAAGCATTTTCATTTTTAATTCATCAAAATTGTAGGACAAACTACTTCTTTCTAAAAAAAAGACATTTACTTCCATGAAATCCTCCCCCCCCCCCCCCAATTATCCATTCATAAAAACAATATTTTTGCTGATTACATAGCTATACTCCACCAAACCATCCAAATAGCACTAAATAATTTGTAAACCTGGGCAAATAAACTGAAAAGTCAGTATAAACCCCTCAAAATCTGCAATATTTCCATTTACCCTCAAATCCAAACATTCTCTTACTCAATCATTCTATCTTTTTGGCTCCCAAATCCCAATAAAAAACTTACCTAGGACTAATTCTAGACTCCAAACTGTCCTGGAAATTGAATGTCACTGGACATTACAATTCTTTGAAGTATTCATGTCAATTATTTATTTTATGAATAAATACATTTTTCATGTCAAAACAACTATATTATCTTCAGATAAAAGTTTTCAATTATTTAAAAAAATATATACTAAAATCGGTTCACTTGTACTCGTGCATCTATGGACGTGTTTTGATTGCATATACACACAAAAGTGATCTTGATGTGTATATTTAAACTTTGTGTTTATAAATTAATTGCACAATTTTATTTACGTCTGCTTACATTTATTACTTAGCACTTTCCTTATTCTGGTAAGCTATTTGTGTTGCAAAATGTTGTCAACTAAAGAAACTCTAAATTCAATTGATTAACATTACAATATATTACCTGCAACACTAGAGTCAGGAACATCTTCTATTACAAAATCTTCCTCGGCAATTTGTGCACTGCTAGTTGATGTTTCTGCAGGAATATCAACATCTGCAGGACCAGAGGCAGATAATTCAGAGCCTATCATTTCTTGACAAGGAAACATTCTGAAACCTTCAAGAACATCTTGAAGTAGACAGCAAATTGCATGAGATGCCCAAGGGCCACCCCAAGAAGCTCTATGCTGATCATTCCATACGGCTAATCGAACTAGATGAAGCAGCTGGTTTTCTGTCATTAATTCACCTAAGGATATAGCAGGACGAGTTGATACCACCAAACGAGCAACCACCTACAACAAATATTTTTGATGCTCCGATTCATAAATTCTAATTATCTCCTTATTTGCATTATTTTATTACTTTTACATTATATTTATGATTATAGCAGAATTAAATTTAAAATTGTATTCCTTAATACTATAATCTTATTTAAGGTTTTAATCTGAAAAAAGTGAAGAACAACTATACCAATACTTTATTTAATGAAGCAGCATCAGGTTTGTAATAATAATAAAAAAAACTATTTTAAATAATACTGAAAATATATCTCTCTTATATATTTCATTTATCCTATTTGATTATTTATATCAATATTTTGAACCCCACAAATTTAAACAGTCTCAATTATAAACATAAACATTTATATTATTTGGTTCTATATTTAAATAAATTTTAATCAAACAAAATAAAGACATTATTTATTAACAAATATTAATGGAAGGCCATAAATTAAGCAAAAAATTGAAGTAATGAGATTATGTAATACTATTTTTGTAAAAGAGAAAACTAAATATAATAACTACTTAACTAATCACACAGCTTCCTCTGAGTATATTTCTATGCCGAGCTTGTGACTTAAAAGTGAATTTCCCAACTTTCTCCCACATGTTCTATCCTTACACCCTATCCTAATATACAATATATATATATATATATATATATATATATATATATATATATATATATATATATATATATATTGAAAAGGCCACATCGAATTTTTTCAGTCTTTCTTCCTTCTTCCATTCCCTTCTACGCTTGACATATGTATTTCCTTGTGCATGATTCCATGCCGTACATATGATTTAAAGAGCGAATTTCCTGCCTTTCTCCCAAATATTTCTATCTTTATATATATATATATAATTAATGGGGAAAGGACAGAGAGATAGAAAGAAGATGACTTACCTGAGGTTCATAGATGGTAGACACCTTGTGAGGTTTAGAGAACTTGAATTTTTGGAGGCACCGCCCCCTTCATCAGAAAGTTAGGAAGACATTTCCAGTGATCGGCTAGCACTAAACCTCACAAGGTGTCTACCATCTATGAACCTCAGGTAAGTCATCTTCTTTCTATCTCTCTGTCCTTTCCCCATTAATTGTTTTACAAACATGACAATGTCATTTCCTATCTCATATATATATATATATATATATTATATATATATATATATATATATATATATATATAACTAATATCTATAATTATAAAAACAATGTTTAATTCAACACATGCTAATATCAAATTCTGAATCATTTAAATTTTGAAGAACAAGATTGATAAAGACAATATTAAAAACATACAAAAACAACCAACTTAAATTAAAATAATACTGATTTCATAATGATGATAGTATGAATTAGAGAAAATAAGGTGTGGACAATGGAATCTCTTTGCCAAAATCTAGAAGAATACTAAAAATAATAATTTATGAATATTCTAGAATCACTTAAAATTTGATATATCACTAATTTTTAAAATTGAGTCTATTATAACTTTTTGAAATAATAGTATGCAAGTAAATAAACTAATTTAATAACTAGCACTGAATTGAATGTTCTGAACAAGTTACCAAAAATATAATATAACAATATAATAACATTAAGTACCCTACCTTACAGGCAAGTAGAAACATGTCAATATTGCAAGTAAAATCCATTTGGAGTATAAATGGCTATAAAGGCCCTTGCCACTGGAAGACAATGTGCTAGAGGTAAACATAAATTAATGGAGTCTTTGTCAGAATCATTTTCATCTTTTTCTTTAGATGATAATGTACTTGATCTGGGAGACTGATAACCTTGTTTATTCAGAAGTAAAGGTCCTTCATTTCTTCTAAATTTGAAGTATATATCCTTGAAGTGCTGAAATATTTGCAGAAGTATATTAGCAAAAAGCAACAAAAATGTATTAAAAGAGACAAGCACTATTCTTTAAGTGAAAAAGGATTCTCAGAACTCCATCCAGGTAAAACTATAGATACTAGCAACATTTCAGATTTCATTTCCAAAAGACAATTCCTGCTTTCCAAATCCTTTTATGTTTGTTAACAGGAGAAACTTACACAGTAATGTTGTTCCAACAATTCTTTACTTTATTGTTGGCAACGAGTAACATACTTCAACCCACTAGTAGATACATCCATAGACCAATGTTTTTTTGGACGGATAAACAATTGACTGACCACACATATAATCATTTCATGCACACACAACAATTAACAATATATAACTCTTAAGAGACAAGGACAATAATGTAAATGAAACTATATCCATTAAATTCTGAGATCATCTTATAAATAATACATCAAATTGGTCTGATCATATTAATCTATTATCCAAGAAACTTGGCCACATAGTAACTAGTAAGAATTATGTCCACCTTCAATTATTTAAATACAAGAAATCTAGTTTAATCTGCATATTTTCATTGTTTTGTCAAATGGTATAATATTCTTAGACAATGCAACAGGCAAAGACAAGAGTGGTTTTTACAGCTTAAAACATGTCCGAATATAACAAACCTTAAAAAATGGGTATTTTCACTGTCATGTCAATATATTTACTCATTAATATTATATGTGACAACGAATAAACACTTGTTTAATTACAATTCTGATATTTATGGCTTAAAAATAAAAAAAATCTGTATAAAAATGAAAATCATTGTCATCCATTCAGTAAAATAATTAATGGAAGAATCCGGATGTACAATTAAGTTATAATAGAAATAGTCAGTATGAATTATTAAACAGAATCTCGATTTTTAGGTTACTTACTATTGTTAGATGAATATAAATAGCCAGCCTGAGCTATTCATCTAGGTTTATGTTATAGCATATTATAGCCAAAATCAAGTAATTGTTAATAATTAACATATACTATGGAGGGATGGGAAAGAGGAGGGGGAAAGAGAGGGGGAAAGAAAGAGGGGGGAAAGAAATAGGAGGGGGGAAGAAATAGGAGGGGGGAAGAAATGGAGGGGGGAATGTACACCCTGACTGATTTCACATCCTTGAAGTTTGGCTAAATACAGAATCTACAGAATGTGACATATTATCATTAAAAGCTTGAATATCATACACAAAGCGGCCAAATATGTATAATAATATTTAGTAACAGAGTTCATAAAATTAACCTATTTTCACATTTAAAAAATTTATTTTACAGTATCCAAATTGGTAGCAGACAATTAATATTACATTTATAAAGTAAGTAAATTGCATGTCCCAAGAAGTATTACAATAAGAGTGAAGGTATATTTTAATATTCTGCAAATAAAATAAATAAAACTTACTTTGGCCGAATGCTGTTTCAATGTTTTTCTAAAGAACTGTTCTTGTTGCTTCAATGCAGCTTCTAATTTGCTTGACAGATTTGCTGCTTGACTTGATAATGCCGAGAGTGCCTATAAGAAATCAGTTTTACTGAAACTGAAAAAAAAAGCATATTTGAAGCAAAGTTAAAAATATACCTGTGTAGAAGCGTGGAATGCTTTCTTGGCAGCTTCTAAGTCTTCAAGTTGCTGTTTATGAAGCATGAGGCGTTTCTGTAGTTTCCTTTTGTAACTCCTTGAAGCACTACTACGATTGGTTGTTGCCATTCGCCTTTGCATGGCTACTTCACCCTGAATAAAGTCCCATCTAGATGGTATGCCTACAATAATTAAACATTATAAAGTAGAATCATAAATAATACACAGCAAACAAAAAAATATCACTTGCTTTAATTGAAAAAAAATTATTCTTTAATACAACTGATTTTTCAATTTGGTATTTAATCAGTCCCAATTATGACTATAAAATGCCATTACTATTTATTTTTAATATTAAAACCAAAAAAGTAATTTATTTTAAACACACTTCTATTTAATTTATTGTTAAATCTGTTAACTTTATACTTACACTCATCATAAGGCAGGCACTACTATTTAAGCACTAAAGTATAACACTTGCAAAAAAAATTGTGACCAGAGGAAAATAAGCATTATGGAGAGGGGGTTAACAAATTCAGGATATGGGCAGGCTGCAGATGCAGTAAAGAAACTAGAAGGACAAATGTTGGATGGCTTGCTATGAGAGAAGGAGGGGGCCAAAGGGTCCACTCAAACAGCGATTCTATGTCTGCAATTCAAGTATCAAATTCAGACAACAATAACGCCTTGTGCCTTTGTTTTGTTCATACATGAATCGCAGGCATGGAATCGCCATGTGAAAGGGGTATAAGCTGACAAGCACATGAAGATAGAAAAGGATTAAGAAGGCAGGTTTCAATTATAGAGGGGCTGACGGAGTGAGAATTGCACATATTCACACAAGGGAAGGACTTAAATGTGTAATAAAAGTGCAATATGAATTATAATTTTTTTTTAAAACTATTTGTTAATTTTGACATATCTAAAGTGAATCTCTTGCTCCAACATTTAATATTTTCTGTTTTTTCTGCTTCACACTACTAAGAACTGGGTTAATGTGCTAATTATAAGGTGAATAATGAAATTTTATTTTGGCCAAAATTTTCAAGGGAAGATAGTATTCAAGTATAGCATAAACGTACCATGGTCTTTCTCCTTTCCTTTATCAGAAGTTTCATCAGACATATTGCTTGTACTGCCAGTGGTGCCATTGGTGTCGATGCATACTGATAGGAATAGTAAAACCCATCCAATAAGAGAAAGATCCATTTCAGCCCTAAGAAATCCAGTCTGATGACTAACTAGAGGTGACAAAAGTTTTGCTAGCATTCCAAGAACACTATCAAGAACGGATGATCGAGATGCTCCACCAGCAAGGGACTTTCTACCCAGATATGAGAGAAGAATAAAAACTCTGAAAGAAAGAAATTTTTAAAAATAATAAATGACATTCTCTAAATTATTAACACAAATAATATTTTAGCAAAAAGAAATAAATAATAACCTTCTTTAACAAATAGATAATGAAATGAGCAATAAACAGACAAAATTCAGTGATAAAATAAATAATAAAATACTGTTGCATTTGTCAGGTGATAAAAATAGTAAAACCTGTAAGAAAGACAGATGTACAAACAAGGTGATACACTGTTTATATAGTAAGGATATAAATAAGGGAGAAAGGTAGGAAATTTGCTTTTAGTCATAAACTCGGCATAGATTATGGTCAGAGAAAGGCATGTGTTAAGTATAGAGAAAATAGCCTAATGACAAGACTGATGATGTGCAGTAAGCCGGCGACTGTAGCCTAATGGGTAAGGCACTCCACAGCTATAGCGAAGGTTCTGTTATGATCTGGGTTCAAGTACTGGCGGTGCCATATATTTTCAGTCTTTCTTTCTTATTCCATTCCTGTCTATGCTTAAAATATGCCTTTCTCTGAGCATAATTCTATGCCGAGCCTATGGCACAAGTCAGAAAATGACATTGTCAGGTTAATTAAAACAGGAAAGAGAGACAGAAAACTGGAGGCTTACCTGAAGTGGACTGATGGCAGGCACCATGTAGGCCAAATTCTTGAATTTTCAAAGGAACTGCCCCCTTCATCAGAAGTTAAGAAAAACATTCCAACTGATGGCAGGCTGTCCAAAAATTCAAGGATTTGACACTGTACATGGTGCTGCTATCTGTACATTTCAAGTAAGCAAGTTAAAGTAATAGTTTTCATTAGAATAGTGTTTTATTACCAGTTGAATGTATATTGATAGTATATTAAATAAATTAATGTCTGATATTAAAATATTTAAATGAAATAATTTTACAACCAGTTTTTTCAACTGATAGTTTTAAATAAATGACAATTTTGAGGAATATGATGATTATATGAAATTGTTTGATTAAATGGGTAAGTAATATTTAAATGATTTTTTACTTAAAATAATGTATAGATAACATTATTTAAATTTGAAACATACCTATCTTGAGGAAACAATGCTGTGTTCTGTGAACTGTATAGTCTACTGAGTGTATTAGCAAGGAAGTCACCCCACCAAGGCTGCAGACCACACATTCGAACCAGAAGTGTGCAAGCTGAGAGTTGCATTCGAGTGTCTTCTCTCACACACAACCAATGAAAGAGACGTTCACACATATTCTGGTCAAATGTACTATAAAGTACAGTTGGTAGCTGCAATAAGAGCACACAGCATAATGAAGGCCTGTAATAACTTATTTTTTTCTGGAAGAAAGACTAAGAAACTGGTAAGAAATTATATGTACATCAATTAAAATTTTTTGAACAAACAAAACATAAAAATGTGAAAATACTGATAATGTAATAATACTCTGTACTCACATTTCATCAATTTTAAAGTAAGTGTGTTTTGTGATTAAGACACAAAATAGAAAAATTCACCAGGAAATGAACTCTTATCAAAAGAAACAGCATATCAATTAGGAAATTCAAGATGTGTTGCTTTTAGGAATGTGAGAAACTACAAAAATTACACGATACCAGAATCTGAGGACTAATTAAAAACTCAAATTATTGTATGCTCTATTATATCTCTTAAAGTTAGCTAATAAAATGGATTATGTGATTTCCATTAAATTAAATGTTTCACTAGAAGTTTTGTCTAAACACTCAAAAACTTCTATGTCAAAAGTGATAAAGAGGAAAGATAAATAAATACGAGAGACTAAACATCAAAAAGGCCAACCTCATGTGGTTAGAGGCTAGCATTGCATGTGAAGCAGGCCAATGTTCTTCATTATAAAGCTTTTGTAGTGAGGTACATAGCCTATGGGTTAATCCAAGCCAAGTGATCCAGGAAAAAAAAAAATTGTTTGCTGCATGATCTTAAAAAAAATAATATTTCGTTTGTGCATTACCTCATGTTTTGGCAGTTCAGAACTAATTTTGTTTCATTTATATTGTGTCCGGTTCAAAAATGGCATCCACTTTTGTTGTAGCGCGTAAGCCGTCTTTCACGTTTGCAGGTATCTATGAATTTCTAAATTATCCACGAATGCCTTTTCAAATAAACTGCATCATGTTCAGTACATTCAAGTCTAAAAGTTAAACTCATACTTATTAACCTAATATTATTTTTTTCAAGAATTCTGTGTATCACGAAGTTGTCGATTCCAAATGAAGAGAATTCCATTTTCGTAGGCTAATTTCCTCAAGAAGAAATAGTTTTTGAAACTCAATAATTTCCATGCTTTTACACATAATGGTGTAGTTGCTCCATGTAAATTATCAATGGTAATAGAAGTTCCCTTTACAAATTACACCTCTTCAAAAATGATATTTTCCAAATTTTCTCAATGTTTGAGAAGCTATATCTCTGTATATTTAGACATTTTAAACTAAGAAAACTATTTTGAGATCTATATGCCCAACAGAGATATAGCATCTCAAACGTTGAGAAAATTTTAAAAATCCCATTTTTGAAAGGTGTAATTTGTAAAAGGAACATCAGTTACCATTGATAATTTATATAGAGCAACTAAACCATTGTGTGTAATAGTATGGAAATTATTGAGGTTTGCAAATTTTTTCTTCTTGGGGAAATTAGCCTACAAAAATAGAATTTTCTTCATTTGGAATCGACAACCTCATGGTACACAGAGTACGTGAAAAAATAATATTAGGTTAGTAATATAAGTTTAACTTGTAGGCAAGATCATATATATGCTTCTTTCAGCAGAACTCATCTTCCTCCCATTACTACAGATTGCAGCATCTTTGTTGTTTGCTGTTTTCTTTCAAAATACTTTGCTATAGTTTAACCACAAAGCAGTTAAACTGCACACAGATAATCAAGAATGTACAAAAATGGTGCTTAACAACAAAATATTACCCAAACAACTGGTCCAATTTCATAGACAGAATACAGTAGCACATCCAGAAGACCTTCTCCAAGAACTCTTAATTTATCTGTACAACATTCTGCTAAAAGCTTCTGTGTATCTTTTATTGTAGGAAGTAAACAATTTTTTCCTTGTGCAGATTCCAAACGTTGAATAACATTGCGAACTAAATTCAGCTGATGTTGAAAAGTTACACATTCCTATAACAGGTAATCATATATAAGAATTTCTAAATTAGTAATACAGCCAATTTAGTTAGAATCAAATTTTAATTGAATAATTTTACTTGAAATGTAATGAAAACAGTACAATTTATCATTCCATTCTTTCATTACATAAATCTAAAAAAGCAAAAGAAAACATATTTTGCATGCTTGATATTATAATTATTTTTATTTAAGTTCCATATGACTACAAATTATTCATAAAGTGATTCTTTGCTCATCATTCACTAACAAAAAATACTGAAGTATTGAAACTTCTTTTTTTTTGAGAATTACCTGATATGATGCCATTATTTTCTGTCCATCAGGACTTGGGAAAAATTTTTCAGCTTCTTTACCTTTTTGTAAATAATAATGCATATGAACTACATTTGGAATTTCAGATGTTAGAAGAGGAGTCAAGAATTCTTGAAGTTTAGCACAGGCTAAACTGTAGCGACAATGAAGGTCTTCAAATAGTGCTGATAGAGCTCTTATCTGGGTCTAAACAAAAAAAAAATATTTTAGATAATGGAATTATTCAAATAATAAAATAGATAAAAAGATGTGCTTGCACCTGTATATTTATTTCCAACATGGTTTTAACAGAATTTGATTCTGAGTAGTTTTCACCTGGTAAAATAACAATGTGGCCATAAAAAGATCCAATCGGAATTTTGCAGCGGGTTGTACTCATACCATACCGTCCAATTGTTGTAATCTGTAACAACAAGTGAGATTAATATGTTGAATGGAAAAAATATAAATGAATAGAAAAATGGGTACCTTACCTTAAGAAACCTGCAAACTGGTGGTGGTTGTAGATCACTCATTACCAATGATTTTGTACCAATGTCTGAAGCCACAACTAACCTCTGCCCATCAATTTCTTCACCTTGAGACCATATATCAATGGAGAGTGAAACTAGGTCAGAACATGCTGGTATCATTAAATCTGTCAATAAAATCGGACTTCCAAAGTCTAGGACTACAAAACGCCGTGCCCCCGAGTGCATCCGCTCAATAAGAAGCATGTGTTGTGGTGGCATTAGTAAAAGCTGTTGCCACGGAAGTAACACTGATCCACAATTGTCCCCCTACCAGAAATAAAAGTAATTATTCATAATGTGACAAATATATATCAAACAATTACAATAATGATCTATTATTAGTTCAGGCTTTGTTATATATTTAAATGATTGTCATGACAAGGCAGATTTATAACAGATTATATCCTTATAAATGATTCTTGGTTTATCAATCAGGTCAAATTGATTATTAAAACAAACTGGTTCGGCGAAATTCATCTCCATCTTCTTCAGGTGCATTAAAACAAATGTGGAGATCAATGAAAGATGACGTTGGTTTACAAGTGCGGACAATGGTGAGGACCATCCTGTTGAACAGCACCGTGTTATACACCAAAACATATTTGTCTAAAACTGAAAGTGGCTGAACATACTCTTCTCTGACAAGAAACAAGATAGATTTTGAAAATACCAGGATTCTGAACATAAGAGGTTGGCTGGATAGTGTTCTAATGGAACCCATAAAAAAAAAGAAACATAGGAACTTTATAAAAAGGGATTCCAGGTTCCAAATAAAAAAAAACACAGCTTGGGATAAAAGCATTACCGGTCATCACATTGGATTCTTCTGACATCAAGATGCATAGAAGGGTACTGAATAGTTAGCCCAATCACAACACACATAGGTTGAAATGAGCTGCACTTTGGAAGTATTCCATGGGCTTATGTATAGAGCAAATTGTCGTGGTACATCATGCATCCAACAACAGCAGAGATATATTTCACCAAAACATGATTTAACAATCAATTAACCTAATCCATAAACCAAAAAATCAATACATTAATAGATTATGACCTGCCTCTGCATTTAAACTTTCAACACAATGCCATGTTGCGCTCTTACAATAATTTAACATTCCCAATAAATGTAAACAGCAAGATATATATATATAATACATTCACTTCGGTTTGCCATTTGACTGATAAAAACAAGTAGCAGTCATGAAAATGAAAAGTAATAATAAACTGCATACATTATCAGTAAATGTGTGTGTGCATTCGGTTATAACAAGGTGCAGTCCAGATCTATACTGAGAAAAGGGCCCTAAGACCCTATAAAATCTTACATGCATTTCACAATGCTGTGTTCTAATGCCAACTTGTAATTTAAGGAAATTCAGTCTGTCTGTCTGTCTAGATTTCCTCTGTATATAAATTATATACATAAATATAAACTCATTTGAATATGAAAGAGAGCACAAGACTTCTTAAATCAATAGTTGGCAAAGAAAGGGATTAAGAGTCCCGAAAGTTAGCAAAGTTATTGTTTCCCAGTGTATTGAGCTTAATTTAAGGTATCCATTTTTATCCATCCCACTTTTTTATATAAATAAGTATATTTACTATTTCATAGGAAAGAAACACGCAGAAGAGAGTTATTTACTTACCTTTAATTGATAGCATGTGTCAATAGACAAGGAAGTGTAAAAATGTGAATTATGAGGAATCTAAACTACCTTCTTCAGACGGGTAGCCAGCTGCTTAGTGACAAATAAAAATTATGGCACACCAACCATTAGCAACAATTGACACTCAACCAAACTAACCTCTCCCTCCCCCCTTCCCTTGCAGTCAACATCTATCAAGATAAGGTAAGTCAACAGCTGTTTTCTATCTTGCCAAGTGTATTAAAAATTGTAATTCACATTATAATTTGAGTATGTGTGAGTATGTATATGCACATACATACATACATACATACATACATACATAAATATACTGTAGTTACTTATATGTGCCACATTGTTTAGATTACAAATTATCTTACTTGATCATAAATTATGTTAACAAGTAGGTGTCCAAACATACAGATATAATAATGTACCCAAGAAAATGACCTTTGACCACAATTATATATACCAAAGTGGCAACTAATAAGGAAATGTGATCCATCACAGCTATTCTCATACACACTTGGAAACACATTTTTCAAATTGTGGATTGAAGGAAATCCCAGTGTTGATTATTAAATTCCCCAGGTCTCAGATAAGTGACAAAAACACAACATTTTGATAACTCACTGAAGTATCAAATCTTTTAGGCAGCTCGGGCTGCAATTCTTAAATTACCAGTCATTCTTTTGTTCAAATATTGTGTAAAAAAGTATGTGTGGCATACACAAATAAATATGGTAAATCAGCAAGTCAAGCATTACTTTTTATATTTTGTTTACATGCAAGAATCTAATTACATTAATTTCAAACTGTACAACTCTGGATTGTGATAGTAAAGTAAAACAGGAGCATTTGAATATTCACATAAAAGAAGCAAGCATTTATTCTTGTTATTGGGGTTTAATTCCTTCATCATTTCAAATGACAACTAATATTTAACAACTTGAACAAGCAAATAATAGGAAAATTCACACCAAAACATTGGAGGAAATTAGAAAAGATGTAAATTGCAACTTACCTTAACAAAGGGAATATACGACTAACCTCACAAGTGAAAAAGTTAAAAAAATTTGATTTTGACCCCATGAATCATATGGTTTTTTAATTCAATCATAAAAGGTGTGTCCATCAAACATAACCCTGAATTGAAATATAAAATCCAAATAAAAAGGAAACATTACCAGTCTACCTCAAACAGTTTATATTTTGTCACTTTTTCCACATGTTAAAGATCAATAATTAACTCAATTATTTGTGTATTGTATAAGAGGAGTTACTGTTTGATGAGATGAAAATCTGTTTTGCAACAACTGGAACATAGCAAACTTTGTGGGCTCTATGGAAGAAACTTGAGGCTGTCCTTTTTTTCATAGTGTGTGGATGGGTATTCCATTATGCAGCGGAGAGTGTTTATACCAATAACTTAAATATTTTTAAAAATTACTCTTTTACAAACTAACACGAAACTTTATTTTAAAAAAATATTGGAACTTGTTCATTTGTAGGATAAATTCATGTATAAATGCATATTGCTAATATATTAAAAACTGTCTTCAACTTTTGGAGCAAGTTTTGGAAAAATTAATACTGGAATACTTATTATTGGAGAAAATTATCTGTGATCATAGGGCATAATGTGAGGTCATCTGTTCGAACATATTAACTTCAAAATAGAAATTTTTTTGAGACAACATTTAAACTAATTCTGGAATTGTGATTAAGGTTAATTTTATGCATGGAGGTAATAAAAGAGTTATGTGGAGTATGTTTCATGCAATTGTAATAACATTTTTGACATGGACATTGGTGTGAAAGCTATCAACATCAAAATAGGTAGTCAATTGCTTTGATGAGCTGTGTAAATTTGTAAGTTTCTGTGGAATAGGTAGAATGAATGTTTCGTTGGAAGTTTCAGGAATTTATATGCAAAGAAACTAAAGTAAGGCAAGATCTACTGTCAACTACATATCTAGACGGATTTCCTTGTTTGGTTTTTTTAGATGATTATTTTAAGCTATAAGTTTACTATTAGGGGTAGTGAAGCATATTTTTGAGAATTCAGAGAGTTTAATGGCATGTCTTTTAAAGCCCCATATTCTCTGCCTTTCATTGTACCATTGTTAAAGTTGTGGTTTTGAGTCTTCAAATTGGAATGATAGATGTGTCTAAGACAAGAAGGATTTTACAAAAAACGAGATTGTTAATCACTTGAGAGCATTTGCTTCGTGTGGGTAATAATGCCAGGACTGGGTTTCTGAACTTTTATGATGAGACAGATTTCATTCAGAATTGTTAGAACCACAACAGCAACAATTCCGGCCAATGGTTCACAATATCCCTCCTAAAATTGCCTCACTTTATCAGAGGCTGAACTGTGTGTGGGAGTTCTCCTTCCATCATGTTCAACAATTGAGACAAAGCCCCAGAGTGCCATTCATATTGGACACCTCTATTTACATAATTATAAATGCGGGCAGAAGTAGAAAATTGTGTCATATACAATGTTCAGAAATCCACTTGTAGTAGGGGGAGGACAGAGCTCTTACATGAATATTTTTAGGCTTATTTTGTAGTAATGACTCAGTCATTGACTAGCCGATCACTGGAAATGTCTTCCTAACTTTCTGATGAAAGGGGCGGTGCCCCGAAAATTCAAGAACTCCAAACCTCACAAGGTGTTTGGAGTTCTTTAAACCTTACATAGTGCCTGCCATCTGTGAACCTCAGGTAAGTCACCTATTTTCTATCTATCTTTCCTGTACTTACATTGGATAGTGAGTAAAGAAAGAAATATGGGAGAAAAGTAAGAAAAGCATATGGCTGGCACATTATTAACATCAAAGAAACACACATGTTAAGCAGTCTCTCTTTTTTTTTTCTTCCATTCCTCTCCAGAACACCATAAAATACACCACATAGTCTGACACCCAAGCCCTAGTTGTACCGAATATTTTCATTTTTCTTTTGCATTCCTTTCCTCACTACGCTTAACATAAGCCTTTTTAGAGCATAACACTATGCCAGCATACATTTTAATAGACAAATTCATATTTTTTATCCTTATTCACTATCCAATTATATGTATGTATAGTTACACACACATACACTCACCTTCCTGAACTGATAAAAAAATTTTATAAATCATATAAAAAGAGGCCTAGTTTATTTCATCGATCTAAAAAATGTATTGTTTGTGGATGTGTTTTGAGTTTGTGAACAAATTTTGTACAGCTACAGAAGTGCCATTTTTATGAAATAGCTATGTTCATTATACACAAAAGTGTTGCTACTCATTCTAAGCAAAGCAGAACCGTCCACACAGAAAATATCAAGTCTATAAAATGAAATTAGCTTACTGAATTTAATGCAAAAGAAATTACAACTGTGCAAATAAAGTTGCTGTGGGGAATGAGCAGACTTAGCTGACAACCATACATTGAATATTAAGCCAGCAAACCTTATGGCTTTCTGTTTCAGGAAAGTTCTCATTCCTCAAACCTTGTAACATCATGGTACCAGGTGAGTTACAAATCATATTAGAAGCATCAGCCACCCCAAAGCTGTTTACACCTAATTTTCCAACTACATTAACAGGTTTTGGCAATGATTTTGCTTTTGCCATTTCTTTCTCCAAAGTATAAAATACTAGGTCCAGTTTACTTTGGTTTTCACCAGTTTTTATTTCTGAATGAGTCAAGTTCTGATGAAAATTATCATCTTTCTTCATATCTTCATAGAATGTTATCTAATAAGAAGAAACCATTTATATGTATTCGAAACTCGTGCACATATTTAATTCAAATGTTCATTAACATTTTTAAAAACCTGATCAAACAAGAGTAGATGATTACACAATTAATTATGAATAATTATTTGATGAAATTCAAAATGGTATATCAGAGACACTTTCTCATGTAGGTTTAGACAAAAACCCAACAAGGTTTATTTAAATAAATAATTCACTAAGGTTTATTTAAATAAATAATTTACTAATGCTAAATCATTGCTATATATTTATATGATTTCATAAGTAATAATTTTCTTCGCATATTCAGAAATCTGTGAAGGAACCTTCATTCTTGAATAATTTTTTTATTTAGAAACTATTTCCAGTTTAAATGTAACAAGTTTCTAATAATACACATTTTTAAACGATGTTAAGGTCATTACCCTTAATTCATTGTTGGCTTTATCTGGCAACATAGCTACTAACTAAGTAAATTCTAATATCAACTTCTTCTTATAGACTCAATAAATGTATAAAAGAATAAAGATTTAAAATTTTAATGTTACTATATATGACAAAATTTTGGCTTCAGTGTGTGTTCATCAATAGCGAAAGAATAAAATAAAATCGCAAAAGGCGTTTTTAGATATTTCAGCTGTCTTATATTCAATATACAAATGATAACAAGAATTTACAACTGTATTAATGAAATGCACCTTGACCTAAAATAAAAAATTAATAAATATATGATCTATCACATCTGTATCTATTATTAGAATTCAAGTACAAAGGAAGTGCCAACTCCTTCATTTATTAAAAATATGAAGTCAAAGTAATATCTGTAAGTGCACTTCTGTTATTTAAGTCTTTCTTTAATTATATAACACAAAATGTAGTTTATAACCATTAACAGGCAGATTTTGTATTTATTTTAGTCATAAACTATATTTAGTTTGAAGACAGAAGAATTGCTACACATTGAAGCTCAGCCATAAAACTGAATTTCAAAGATCAGAATGTCAAGAGACCAGACTGGGACTAGAACCTACGACTTCCTGCTTACAGAGCAGAAAGTCCGAGGTTTGAGTCCTGGTCCAGTTGAGATTTTTCCATCCTGTTTCACTACATTCAGTTTTAAGAGTATTTTTGTAATAAAGATGTATACTTACAAAATCATTCTCCGTTTTCTTAGTCCCAGAATTAGTTATGATGTAATTTGAAACATCAAGATAATTTCCAATAGGAACTGAGCTTCCAGAGCCTGATGTTCCTAAAACATTAGACTTATGTTACCACTACTTTTAGGTGTAAAAATTATTCTTAATTTATCAACCATATTAATTGTTATTCAAACAATTTTTCAATGAAATTCATCCCCGCCATAGTCAGGTGAAATTCTTATAACAAAGGCCAGACTACCCAATGGTTTAGCTTTCTTAATCACAAAATTCTTAAATAATCTGATTTTTCTAAAACCATCCTCAGTATAGAGGCATGTAATAAGATAACATGGAATTTCAAGGTGTATTGATTTAATGATTGATTCTTCTCAGCTCATCAATGAAGTTAATTGCAGCAGCAGCTTGTGCCTATCTTAAGTTAAATACTACATCATCCCTCAAACTAATTTTTACGTATGACATTAACAATATTACATCACTAGTGTTACCAATACTCTGCAAGTCTTAACATGCTACATTACTAATTCCGTCTACATAACACGTAATATTGCCCAATTTATAGCAGCTGAAATTTTAAAACAAAGTTGAGAAAAATTTTGATGTGCATGCCACAGAAGCATAAAGGCCGAAATGAATAGATCATTTTAGCCTCTATGTTCATACGGCATATACACAAAAATTTCATACGGCAAGTTTCTTGATTCCTGCGAATTCACCAGATGAGGTTCCAAATTGAGGAATGAACCATAGTGTAGTGTAATGAACTGTCTTAATATATGTTCTAAAAAAAATTACAGAAAATTTTTCAGAAACAAAAAATTACCTGCTTCAAGTTTTTCCATTTTTGTGCCATCACTAGCAGCATGGCAGGTAAAATGTAATGGTTCGACTTCTAATAATCCCTTCATATAATGGTTTGAAGATAACCCTTTTAGTTTCAGGGATCCACATTTGATGTCTGCTACAGAGTTTCCTGTAGCTAAAATAAAAATTTCAAGATTTACAAATGTGTCCAGACTATTTTATTAACACAAATATCTCTTATAAACTTTCACTGATAAGAGAATTCTTAAAAAAACATGATATTTAAGCTTATAAATGGTTAGTGTATAGGGTCAAAATGAATCCATTAATTCAGTTAAATGTGAAGAACTCGATAGCTGACTCTCTGGAATAACTGATTATAGTAAGTTTATTTCTTTAACAAACTATTTGACCCATGCCCACCCCGATTTCTCATCTTTTCCTACTTTCATACAAATTCAATAGCAAAATTAAATTGTTAGTTGTGTATTTAAAATTTTGAAATTAATGTTATTCATTGAAACATTTATTCATAAACGTAACAACTTGTTCCCATAACAAAGTTATACCTAGAATGATGCCTACCAACATTAATTGAAATTTTCTTTCACCGATCACCTTGTTTAATCAGAGGCAATTTTCATCCAAGGGCTGCTAAAATTTAGGTTTGATTTCCTATTTATCAAAAAAGAGAGTTTTTACTGTTCAAAATTCCTCTTCCTTCAACACAATGGAAAACTAGAGGAATCAATGCTCTCATAATTAAAATCTAAGACTGAAATCCTTACCAGTACTTTAAAACAACATCCCCAAGTCAACATCCAAATGGAAAGTATGTTATAATAGCTGAAGATTACACACAAATATAGCATATCTGAACATAAAGGAGAGTAGAGAGAGTAAAAGAAACATATAATAAATGAATACTAATTACCAGTGACTCCTAAAAGTTCTCTAAGATCGAGCGAGTCATTTGTAAAGGAAACGGCCGCTGCAACTGGAGATGCAGAAGTTGTAGCAGCTCCAGCTCCATTCCCTCCAGCAGTCATTTCCCCGCTAACCACAGTTGCATAAGTTATTGGGACTGATGAAAATTTTGCGAGTACCGGAGGCTCCATATCAAATAGCTCAGGTTCAAATGGGGTGTTATACAAACCGAATCTTGAAAGAAATTATTTATATTTTTGTGAATTAAATATTTATTGTACCGTTACAATTGCTTGAAGAGCATAAATTAATATTCAACATATGTATAAAAAATAAGAAATTTTTAAGAGGTATAAGGTGAAAAATAACTTTTTTTATTACCTGGTACGTAACAGTAAATGGTATGGATTGATTCTTGTATTCATTTCTTGTGCAATTTGTTGAAGAAGCACAACACATTTTTGACCAGTGGATGCTGATACATCTAAATACATTACACGACTCAAGAGCAAAAAATACCAGCGCAAAGCACCAGCAGATGTACAACAAGGAATTAATGGCAGCCATTCCAGCAATGCTTGCAGAACAGAAGTATCAAACTGAACAGATGGAATGTCATGTATATTCTTCATTCCTCTGAAACAAACACAAAACAAATTAAGGGAATATACACCTTCAAGAGTATAATGAATTCTAAATTCAGCCTGTCCTGATTCAGTATAATATTTAATTACAATCATATGAAGATGACAAGTATTTACAAAATCAGAATGATTGAAGGTTCTCTGCAATAAACATACATTATACTAAAAGTATATTTCTCTTCTTCAGTTTTGTTTTTTTTGTTCATGACTATGACTCTACATTCCATACTGGCTGTTTTATGTCCCCACATACAAATGTGACTTCATAGGTACCTTGGAACAGCTGGGACTCAGTGTCACACTTCGCTACGAAGGTACTGAAGAACCTACGGAGTGAATAAAGACAGTGTCTAGAAGCCAACAAGTGAATGTGCTTGCTTATAAGTGCCTAGTTGTGAGTGCGAGGGTTTATGAAGCGTAAGTGAGAGTGCGAGCGTTTATGAAGCGTAAGTGAGAGTGCGAGCGTTTATGAAGCGTAAGTGAGAGTGCGAGCGTTTATGAAGTGTAAGTGAGAGTGCGAGTGTGTATGAAAGTGTATGTGTGAGTATACCCAATAGTGTCAGTGAGAGCGTGTGTGTACACGATGTGCCATCGGATGGACGATCGACGGAAGCAAATACATCCGAGTGAATGCGTGTGTAATAGTTGTAATTTGAGCATGTGAGTGAATCTTGTGTAAGTGAGATAATGTATAGTTTGTCTCTTCGATGAGACATGTGAACGGAGGCTAGTAATAGTTAGAAATAGTTATAATATAGTTTTATTGTTATTTAATAATTATTATACCTATGTGCGCCATTGGCAATCCACCCCTCGTGAAGTAATGCCTAACGGCAGTTCCGCAAGGAGGTACTTTGTAAAGGGAGGTGGTTTTTAGTGGGTAAAAATCCCACACACCCTGTAACTTGGGTTTCACGGCATCTTTAGAAGATTTTCCCCTACCCTCAATTTTTAAAAAAAAAATTACCTTGGAACATCAAAATCAAATGTCAATAAATAGCTTATCTGAGGCTTGCAACTCTTCATCTTGAAAAAGGTCATTCTCATTAAATATTAATACTCTTAATTTAGACACCATTTCTGTAGGTGGCACTTTCAATGATAATTATTATTTTGCTAGTGAGATCATCTGGGAAAGAAAATTATTCGAATGTTGTCTCAACAGTAGTTGCAAATTCAATTTTGTAGAATCTTATTATTTTTTCCACTAGCTTCATGGTAAATGGGCTATTGCTTAGTTAGGCTGGTGGAAGAGAGGCTGCCAACTGCTTGGTGACATTTGAAGGTGCACTAGTTTCTCTGTATTCACATCAACATCTTTTGTTTGGGGTGTTTCATATTGAGTGGGACAAAAAGAAAGCATACCTGTAATTATTTTATTTTCATAAACCAAATTTATAGTGAAACAATAGATATCCAAAGTTTCTGTAGATGTGTACTCTCCAGTAACAAAGCAAGTATTCATATGGTACTTCAGTTCCTGCTACACTTGAAATACATCCTTTGTTAATGTTTTGGGCACTTCTGTTATCCATTGCTTCAGTTCCTGTAAGTTCTGTGGAAATAGAGACATGAGCGCACAGGAAAAATCACAGTGGGTATCTTGGAGGTCAACAAAGCAATGGTATATAGTTTGATCCATGATGCCCAATCCAGCAATGGTGTGACTATTAACAGTGCCTCTAGCTGTGATTTTGTAACCAGAAGTTTTTCCCTGCTGCTGGATAAACTTATGTAACTGTAGTTTCAGCTAAATAAATCAACTACAGAATTTATACTGTGCTATACTTTTTGTCCCTTTTAATATGAAACACCTTGTGTATGTTAAGTGATTCACATAAGATAGTAATAAACAGATTGGATCTTGAAAAATAAAATAACTGCTGACTTCATACGATTTCCACATGAACTCAGATTATACAAAAATATTGCACATTACAGCCCAGCAATATGTTCTCCCACAACTGAATTCTTATTCATGTTTTTAATATTAATTGGTAAATCTTGACAGTGATTTTCCAAACAGACACACTGTCTATAAATTACTATTGTCAACCTTACTTTATTGCTAGTCTTATATTAAAATATTCAAAATGTTGCTGAACTATTTATGGACTACGTTTCATTTAATTTACGATTGCATTTTAAAAAATTATAATGTTTTAAAGTATGTACAAGAAACAGAAAAAAAAAATTCCATGAAAATATATTTTAAATGATGATTCAATTACTGGACAAGCAATAAATACAACAATGTAGATGAATGTTCAATATTTTCAACTATAAAGTACTTACTCACTACAGATGATTATAAATTTCACACATTTGTGGGCTATACTTCGTCCAGAAAGTAAGATGCAAAATTTAATCAATCGAGATATATTCATCTCGACTATTCGCCCAAATTCTGACTGTTGAAATTTAATGTCACTTTTCAGAGACCTTAAACGACAGAGTCTAATTGATGCAACCCATATCAGAATATCCAAAGCCATACTCTGTGCTATGTGGGTTTTATCTTGGCCCTCCAAAAAAATTACTTTGAAAAGTTTCTCAACAAACACATTTGACTCCAGCATGCTGCACCTTTGATTTCTGTATAAAGAAATAAAAATATATTTACTGATTGATATAAATTGTAGTATAATGAAAATATGACACTTCGTGCATCAAAAAGAATAAATTTAGATCAAGCTAATAAAATGTTTCCTAATTTTAGCCTCACTTAGCATACAGTACACTTTTTAAAGAATATCAAAATACTTCGTGTCAATTATAAGCAAAGATGACAAATAACCAAAAATATACATTTCAAAACTATATGTAGGGAGACACTCTTTAAAGAAAGAATGCATTTGTCAACCAAGTATTTAATGAATTCAAAATACACTTTACGCTGATGCAAACAAAAAAGAATATAAAAAACATTTAATAATAAGCATTTACATTTAACTTCAAATTAACAATAAAAAGATGTGGCTTACTGATAAAATATATCATTAATAATCCTTATTTAAATGAATTTTTCAAAAATATGAAATTACAGTAGGACATTTAACAAAAAACTCTATTAAGAATTTAAGCTTAAAAATACTGTACATAACTTATATTTTCAACAATATTCAAAACCATGTTTAGGGATATTGAATATGAATAGGATGAAATACATCTGATAATTAAATTATAATTGAAAAAATTATATAGTATATTATGTACAAAGACATATAGGGACTACCACAAACATGAAGTATATGAAACTGTTGTTATAAGAATAATTCAATTAAGGAAAATCCATTGTATGAAGGGGTTGAGTAAGTGAAGAAGTAAATATAGAGAATTGAAACACATTACTGCTAATTTAAAATTTATATTCTATGTACAAATAGTAAGAACTTAGTTTATAAATATTGAAATACTACCTTTCATTTGATATATTGGTCTGCTTGGTTTTTCTAATTGTTATGGATACTTCGTGTAACCAATCACAACCAAGGTAATATTCCATTTTTTTTGTTGCAACAGCAGTAACCAATCTGTCAACAGAATTAGAATTTCTTGGAACTTGAATATAATAGTCAAGCAGTGGATCTCCTGTTTTACCTTTGCCACCATCAAGTTTACTCTTTTTTGATGCTGACCCTTTCTCCTCACTTCCACGGTTTTTACCATTCTGCAAATAAGCCCATTCAAAATTATATTAATTTCAGTACAAAGTATTTGAAGTTGCATGTATGTGAATTAACAAAATGAATAATTCATTCTAAGTGAAGTTGTAAAATAACATCTGCTTTTACCATGTTTTAATAAATAGTAAAAATACCTATAAGTCAAAACATTTATAAAAATTTATTCTTTGGTTCATTTCTTCATTCCTTCATTTGGAACCTCAACTGTGTGAGAAGAGGTACCAAATTAACGAACAAAACATTGTGTAGTGTAATGAACTAATGTTAATAAGCTTCATAAAAGTTCTGACTTCTAGGCTTTTTTACTATTTATTAATTCCAAACAATCATATTATATAACGAATCATAATTGTTATACTTAAAATTATAACCATCAGCATCATAATTAGTCATTAGTTTAGGCCATAATAGGAAAATAATGGTGAATAAATACTTACAAACATAACATACACACAAAGAAACTAGAGGTGGAAGGTAAAAAAAGTGTTTGGAGAAAGTCAGTCATTAAAGGGTGTTGAGTCCAGGACTCTGTCTGGACTGTAGTATGTGCTGGAAAGAGAATTCCCACAGACTTTGAAGAGGACGTTGTGAAGCATTGGTCAAAACTGATTGTTTGTGGCTTTGGGCACAAGCAGCTATTGGGAATTGTGTAGGGGTGGTTAGCAATTTATTCAGGAAGAGATTGCTTTATATGTCAAATATAGCAAGTTGGATAGAATCTACAATTAATCTGGTTGGAGTGTAACATATTTTTTAAGGGGCTAGTTATGGATGATTCAGGAAGTTGAAGGCTTTTGTAAACATGACACCTGTCCCTACCACAAAGTTGGCAACCTAGCTCAAGTGGGGTGGAGACAATGAGGTTGGTACATACACGGATAGACAGGGATGTTGCAGATATTGTAGGAATTGAATAAAAACTTTGTGTCTATGTGTATGAAATAAACATTTAAATGACTTAATATAGTTGGTAATTTATTTAATACAAGTTCAAAGAGACTTAAATACTACAAACTTACAGTATCCTTTTCATTGGTGAGAGCTTTTATATGAATCAGCAAAGTCCTCCCTCTTATTCTCAAGAGCTGAGGACTAGTAAGTGTAATTGTACCACCTTGATCAGTAAGATCCAAGCACTGAGACAGGTTGACAGGCCCACATAATATCTCACAGTTGTGATCACGCATAAATTCTTCAGATATAACAGGATTTTCCATCTTACCTAAACAAAATGAAAAACTTAATACCACAAATATAAGTATAATATTTTAACAATTTAATATGTTAAGAGAAAATCATTTCTATATAAAAATATTGTATCAATATAAAGTGGTTACCCATGCTCTCTCCAAATAAAATATTTAATACGTTACTTCTTCCAAAACAAAATTTAACACCAAATAAGCAGCACTGCTACGAGCACCCAGAAGATCCCCTCCAACCTGTGTTCATGGTCAACTGTAACATTTAAATTCCTCACACTAAAACCCTTGACCTGCTTCTAGTTCATTGATATTTTCATGCTCTGGACCCACGGACTGAATGCCATTTCAGACTTTCAACAGAACCTTAAAACTAAATTCTCTATTAAGTTCACTTGGAACTACTCTCCCACCAACATCACCTTCCTGAATGTTGACATACACTTCATTTCTGGCTTTATCATCACCTCAGTCCAGATCCAACCCACCAATACCTTAGAGTACCTTCACTTCTCCAGTAGCCTAGAACATACCTCCACAACATACTGGTTCAACCCTACAAACCCCTAAATCCCAGTCCCCACTCAGACAAGGTTGCAAACATGACATATGCCATGTTGGCCTAACCTTCTACGCAACACAATCCTCCAAGAACACTACATACAATGTTAAAGAAAACATCAACTAGTGCTTTACACCCTCCTCCATGTGTGTACATATAAATATGCTAGGAATATCCAAATTATGTTTCAGTTTTAAATAAGATGAATATGTCAAAATTTCCTGAATTTAATAAAGTTTTAAACAGTGACTGTATTGGTTTCCACTTTATACTGAATTATATACATCTAATTGAATAACAAATATTGTATCTCAATTTCTTACAATATTTTCCTTTTTTTTTTTGAAATATATATTTCTGAGTTATAGTCGAGAAACTCACAGAACACCTAATAGGACATAATTGACAACCAAATATTTATTCTGTATTTCCTTGATATTCAAACCATAATATTAATACACAAAAATAAAAGCAAGCCTAAATTAAAACCAATTAATGGAATTCATAAGTTCAACAAACTAAAATGCAAAATATATAATTGAACAAAGGCTTTCCCAGTGTATGTAGTTAACAGTTTTCTTGGGCTTCCAACTTGGTGAGAACACAGTAATTCCTTGACATTTTGAAATGGGACATTGATATCACCTTCTGGTGAAGTGCCTGGGCCAAAGGGTTCTCCATTATATACATGTCTTATTGATTTCACCAACCAATCGCTGTTAGTCAAGGTTGAAAACTATTTTATCGTATATTACAGATCTTTGGTAGAAATGATTTTCTGATCTATAAATATAAAATTAGTGTCTCTAAATATTTCATAATTGAAACTGAATGCTTCAGTTACTGGACTCCATTTGAATTAGGAAATGAGTATCTGAGTTTAATTGAATAAAAATATTAATATTATTATACCTTTACTGCAACCATCAAACTGCATGTTGAAATCTACTGACTCATCCACATGAGAAATAATTACTTTTTCTTTCCTGCCTATGCCAGTTGCATTTTGCTTTAATAAAGTTACTTGTATATTAGGTGGTGTTGTGCATGGAGCATGAAGAGTGAACTTGAGATCTATGTGCCCAATGCAACATCCTCGAGGCAATGTAAGTTCAAACACATGTTCATCCCATGTAGTGCTGTTTAGAAAAGAAGAACAGAGTGAGGAATTTAACAATATTTAGAAAACCATGACAAATAATATACATATGTTAAATGTTTTTTTCATAAAAATCAAAAAAAAATATTTATTGAAGATATTTATTTAACCACCACTTGCTTCCCCTGTCAACAAAAACACCAATCCACTTACTGTCTTCAAATTCCTACAGCAGAGCCATGCTTATGGAAACTCACTGTTTCAGTAATAAAGTTATTCTAAAAAGGAAAGCATCTGTATAGTAGTTATAGAAAGTCAAGAACTCATATACCACAATTTTTTCAATCAAACACTATATGCCTTCAAATATTCATGGTCTCAACTCTGATGACTTTGACTTAAGCTTTAACTTTGAAACAATAGTTGGCTAAAATAACAAATTTATTTTTATAAAACTATAATTACAATATGTTAGCGAGACAGTACGCAAAGTTAAAAGCTTGATCAGATTACATGTAAGCGATAAAGCTGAAGAAAGCTGTATGTTGGTAAGAGAAGAATGCCTGGCATGTCTACTAGATTTACAATACATTTCAATTTGTTAAACTTAATTAAGAATTAACTATGATAATGTTAGTTGTAGCTGTGTTTAAATATGACAATTTTTGCTAAAAATCTGTCACTCTGACAATATCAGTACAATGAAAGAGTCTGTACTCCTCGTTCATTGAAGAGTTAGGAGTACTCTTGTTTTCTTCATGAATATTCCCACTACCACAAGAGAGTCAACCAGTGTGCCATAAAGTAGTCAAACATACTTCACGTTAACAGGTATCGGGAGTGTTCTGTCCTCACCCTCAATCACTATGCCAATATGGGTGAATGTCAGCTTAACCAGCATTGTGAATGTTGGTACTCACTTCAGAAACTCAAGAAAAGGCAAAGAATAATGGAGTCAACACCACTAAGTCATTTTCAGATTATTTTGTGTCACCACCTGCCATCCTCACCACTAATGTTGTAATTAAACTCATCCTTTCCCATGTCCCCAGGCTGAACACCAATCTGTGTTGTTTTCACATCATTTTTATGTCATCTACTTAATACTCTTTTCTAAAGTTGCTCCTCACTCATACGGCTGCAGACACTTTAAAACATAATGAGTGATACCAACAATATCATTGACCATGAGACAATTTATTTGGCCCTGATATCATTTTCACATATTTTTAAAATCCTGCCCCTTTACAAATGCTCTTCTCTTGAGGGTTCTAGGGTTCTGCCCCCAGCAGTGTCTGTTTCCAGAGAATAATTAACAGATGTAGTACAAAGCTTGATTGAAATTTTTATACATTATATTGGTTTTAAAAAAAGTTGCATTATTTTACTCAAATTGTTTATAATTAAATTCTCATGTTAAATTCTTTACTCAAAGTAATTAAAACATAATTATATTATTAGAGTCTATTTGAAAGATTTGCACCCAGCTTCATTTATTAGAAGATTCACAAAACTTACGCATCATTTTGTAATCTCCAACTGCGTGTATGATGTAATTCATCTCCTTGTTGAAGATGTTGGGGATGTCGACGTTGCTTTTGTGCCTGCATCATTTCACTCCAACAAGGAGGAACAGTTGCAGCATAACAAGGAGACAAGTTTTCATACTGAGTCAATTCATAAAGAAGGTTAAGTTCTTGGATTCCCAGAACAGCTCGGTTGACTATTAATTGAGATGAGCTAAATTGGAGACAATACAGTAATCAAACATTAATAATAAAGAAAATTGTATTACTTAAACTTGGTAGAGGAAAAAATATTTATTCAATATACAAATGATTATAAAATATTACTGGGAATGGACCAATTTTGTAAATATAATCATGTAGCCCAGATAGAGTAAACCAATGAAAAGGCAAAGAACTTGAAAGATAATATATATGTGCCCTCTCTTATCTGATAGACATCATCTTTATAAAACCAAATTTTAGCTCCTCTTGCTAGTGCTGTATGAAACTGAGCATATTGGAATATTTTAATCTCAAATGATTCTAGAAAGGTAAGATTTTAATACTCAGAAGTATAATTGGTCATAAACCAATCTAATTTTTTATCCTGAAAACTAATAAAAGAATTCCAAAAGAAAGATTTAAAGATTAACATACTTTAAATTTGATGACCCAGCAACTGAAGCTTTGAGTTGATCTGATGAGCTATTTAAGATTGTACTCAAACCAGAGGACAATTCAAAATGTTGACTACTGACACTAGGACCATACAACTTGTTCACATTATGAGTAGTTGTAATGCTACTTGATTCATTGGAACTAGATACGCCATCTTCATCCCTTTCATCTAACAAGTTGTCACTAGTTATCATGTAAAAGTGAAGTGATCCTTTATCTGTACAAGCACACAATCTCTCAAGACCTAAAATAAAGTATGAATTAATAACACTCCTAGTTTACATAAAAATAAGTTCTAGTAAAGAATTTGTTAATAAACAATGTTATTTTATGAAATTTCATTATAGTTTTATAAGTCAGATATTCAAAAGTTAATCTCATAGAGCGGTCGTCATCCGTAAAAAAGTTGCACATCTTACATTGTTTCCTCTTATCACTGACTACGGTTTAAAAATTCTACATGACACTATAACTTGACACATTCAAGCAAATGTCAATTAATGGTATTTAGATCTCAAATTAATTTCAAAATAAAAATCCAAAGTCTTCATCACACAGTGGGAGGCTAACAAACCCACAATTACAACATCCTGCTGAAAATTATTATTAGACATTAACACTATATTTACTAAATATATAAATTACAAAAACTGTTTAAAGTAAGTGATTTCAAAAATGATTTTGTGGCTGGAAGTTACTGTGGATTGATATTAGGCAATACAAAATGTTAGATTGCCAAATTTCAGTCTTGTACTGAACCTGAGGAAAGGTCCTTTGGCCCTCTAATATTTAACAAGTTCATTGCCCGGTAACGCAAATTAGCAATTTAAGGTAAATCAGATGCTCTTTAAAATATTTAATTTCTTACATAATTTACATTTAGTTCACTTATCGCTGACCTTCTGTGGTCTAGTGGATAGCGTTGCTGCCTCACAACACAGGGGTCCTGAGTTCGAATCCTGGTATGGGCTTGATGTTTGTGCTGTCATGGCCGTGAAGACAAGGATTAAGACTGCTGGAGAATTGATATGCTGCCCACGTATCACTCCAAATTCAAAATGTGTTATGCAAGGTTACAGTACGCTGTTGCCCCAGTAGGCCCAGGCCCTCAATGGGTGGGTAGAGCAAAGAAGAAGTAGTTCACTTGTCAGGAAAATATATATTCAGAGATCCATTGTAAACATCCTTACCCACTAAGGTATGTAGAAAAGAACTAAAAATGGGTTTATGCTAGGGCCAAGAGGTTAGGACGGCTACAGATGACATGATGTACGGCGTGGAGTTTTCTACATTAATTCATGGGGAGACTGAGGAGGAATGAGGTTTTTCAACATAATTCTTGGAGCGTTGTGGGTTTTTAGACATAATTCATGGAGCATTGTGGTAGCTTTTTTGACATAATTCATGGGGTGATTGGGGCTAAATGGTGACAAACTTTAATTGAAAATTTTTTAGAATGCTTGGCAAATTCGATTAATTATGAGTTGTAGGATCATGTTCCTGACAAGTAAATGATGTAACTTGGTTTCGTTTGGTTTACTGCTGATGCATCTGAACTCTAAAAATGATATGTGTGTAAAGAATAGTAGGCACAGTATTAGATGAAGTACTGTTGGTGAGAGACAAAGAAGTGGTAAAATACTTTAAACAATAAGACACTGATGGCAAATTAACATATTTAAATAGAAAAATCTTGACAGCCTTTTAGAACTGTGTGGTCATCAGTTGCATTTTAAATGACAGCTGACATGCTGGAGTTTGAATTTGACACTGAGTGGCTGGCAGCCACAGCATTCAAATACTATATTGAAGAAGGGGGCTCTCAGACTCCAAAAAAATTTATTGTTACTCCTTCACAGCCTAACAACACCATATGCCACTTTTAAAAAAGTCAACAACTCCTCATCATTTCCTTACAAATGAGTCAATAATTTTTGAAAATGTCTTATTATCTTTACTTATCTGAACAGGAAAAAGAGACAGGGCAGAGCCCCCCCCCCCCCACCAAACCCGTAGAGCAAGTGAAATGCACAAGACCTCCCTGTCCTGAGGGGGGGGGGGCAAGCTCATTACTCTCAAACATGATGACACTAACTGTCAATTGATAGTAAGGTGACTACTTTCTACCTCTCTTTCCTGAGCAAATTAATTAATGGCAAACACTTACTATTGCAATAAGCTGCAGAGACAAACTTGGTCCCAGTTTTTTCAGGTAAAGCCACTGAAACTGTCTTCAAAGTAGCCAAATTCACAATTCTCACAGCACCATCCTTACAAACAAGTGATGCTAAACCTAAGGGACAACCTTTAATAGGATCCACAGCACTTGGAGAATCTACACTATCCTCTCTCTCAGTAAGAGGAAGTAATGTCACTTCTATAGGAGTTTCTCCATCATCACCCAACACTCTAACATTTATAGGAACCTCGTCTAATTTAACACATTCACTATCAAAATTAAGGGAGTATATTAAAAGAACACTGCCAGCTGGTTTTTCATTTGACTTTAAGGCTTCAACATAAGTCCTCTCATCTTCTGTACAGCCACTGCATTTGCTAGTATTTTCAACACCATCTAAAATATTGTCCAACTCTTCTGTTTCCACATCAACGTCCATACCTAAATTGCATTTCTGAGACTCAAAATGACTTTCTTCCAAATTCATTGTTGAGGCACTTAAAACCACAAGAACATGTCCAGCATCACTTGTTGGAAAGATTCCTGTAATGGATAAGTCAAACTGTTCACAGAGTTTCTCTGGAATCATGACACACTGAATGGCTACAGGGTCCCTCCTGTTAGTGATTTGAGATCCACCTAATGTACCAACACTGTCTCCATTACTACTACTACCACTATCCTTTTTTGGAACTCTGCTTACCTGTAAAAATATTATTTTATTTTATTATATGATTTACATAGTGCAATTGTATGTGTGTGTAGACATATAATTTATCAAGTAAACACATTGTACAACACAACAGCTCAAAAAAAAACAGGTTATCCTGGCTAGCCGATCACTGGAAATGCCTTCCTAACTTTCTGATGAAGGGAGTGGTGCCTCCGAAAATTCAAGAACTCCAAACCTCACAAGGTGTCTACCATCCATGAACCTCAGGTAAGTCACCTACTTTCTATCTCTCTTTTATTTCCTTATTAATTGTTTTATTAACATGACATATCCTGACTCGTGTGTGTGTGACTATGAAAAAATATGTGAAGCTTCGTTAGGTTGGCCCAACAAGAAAAATTCCTCTTTGACTGGCTGATACTGCAAGAAAAATGTCAAATGTTTTCTGAGTTGTTAGGTAAGGAAGGAAAACATATTATAGCTCTGGAGCTTAGATAAGTTGAAAACCATATTCATGACTCTACCAAAAAAATTGTACACAAAATGGCTTCACCCCTTATAGTTTGGTTAACCTGGGTTATACTGTAATTAAAAAATTGGTACACACACCACCACTGTCGTCATGGATGCCGACAGTTACACGAAGGAGGCACTCCGCCAGCTGCAGGATGACAAAATCTACAAACTTGTCCCCACCGACCAAACCTCTCCATTACCCATGAAATAGAAAAGTTTGTTCAGACTCATGGCCCTATTCAAAAATTATCCTCCGCCTCGATCGAGCTCCTCACCCCAAAAAGCCCCAGAACACCCACGTTTTCCCTTCTCCAAAAATACACAAACCTGGGGTCCCTGGCCGCCCAATTGTCGCTGGTTACAATTCCCCTATTGAAAGGATTTCCGCTTTGGTGGATGACTCCCTCCAGCCAATAGTGGAAAATCTCCCCTCATTCATCCAAGACACCAACCATTTTCTCCGCCGCCTCCGTGAATTACCCACAAGACTCCCGCAGGACACACTACTGGTTACCGTAGATGTTGTCTACCTATACACCAATATCCTACACACCAGTGGCCTGTCGGCACTCGAACACTTCCTGTCTCACAGGCCTCAAAATTCCCTCCCAAACACCCACTTTTTGATATCACTGACCCAGTTTGTCCTCACCAGAAACTTCTTCACCTTCCAAGACAAAATTTACCACCAAATCAGTGGCACTGCCATGGGCACCCGGATGGGACCCTTCCTATGCCAACCTGTTTATGGGTCAACTGGAACAACAACATCTAAATTCCTCTCCACTGAAACCCTTAACCTGGTTCTGGTTCATAGATGACATCTTCATGCTATGGACGCACAGACAAGATGCCCTCTCAGACTTCCTCAACGACCTCAACACTAAATTCCCCGTCAAGTTCACTTGGAACTATTCCCCGACCAACAGCACCTTCCTTTATGTGGACACCCAACTAAATTCAGGCCTCATTACCACCTCTGTCTACATAAAACCAACTAACACTCTTCAGTACCTCCACTTTTCCAGTTGCCACCCTGAACATACCAAACGATCCCTCCCCCAACAGTCTTGCGCTTAGGGGAGCCCACATATGCTCTACTTTGGACAGCCTAGCGTCCTATACCGACCGAATATTCAATGCCTTCCGGAACAGAAATTACCCCACAGACCTCCTCCAAAATCAAATTACCCATGCCCTCTCCACCTCCCAAATAGTCAGTCCCACCCCTAACCATCATACAGAACGTAGTTTTCCTCTAACCACTACTTACTTCCCCAGACTACGTAAACTGAACTCTTTCCTCCGTCTTGCCTACACTGGACTACAATCCAACCCGGAGATGAAGAACATCCTCCCGACCATACTACCCACCTGTCCAAGGGTTGCCTTTAGGCGCCCACCCAACCTCCGTAATATCCTGGTCAGACCCTACAAACCCCCAACCCCTCACCCACAATTGGTTGCAGACCGTGTGGCAGAAACAGATGCCATGTCTGCCCAATACTCCCACCTACCACGACCTTCCAGAGCCCCACCAACAGCACTACCTACAAAATTAGGGAAAACATAACCTGTCTGTCCTCCCACACTATCTACAAAATAAACTGTACACTCTCCCCGCAGCACAGTAAAACTCCTCAAAACCCAATTCCCCACAGCCACAACACCAACAACTTCAACCAGTGCTTCACACTGACCCCCCTCAAAGCCCTACCTCCCAACTCATCAGAAGCTGATCTCCATCTGTGGGAACTTTCATTCCAGCATGTCCTACAGTCCAGACAAAGCCCTGGACTCAACATCCTATAACTCTTTATCTCCACCCCCCCACCCCCACCCAGAGCACGAGTTCATTGGAATTTGTATATACAATAAAACTTTCTGTGTGCATACTGTGTGTGTATATACCTTGCTATTTGTTTGAATGGTGGTTGTATGTATGAGAGTGTGTATCATTATTTAAATATTGACACCTTTAAGGGTGGATATGTTTGAATGAATGTGTGTCAAGATGGGGGTGTTAGTATGCATCTCCCCAATCCCCAACAAGTCCTTGCCTCTACCCAGACCCTCATTGACAGAGAAAGTTGGTGACCTGGTGGGGTCAATTGTTTACGACCAAAGTTAGCAGCACAGCAAATTTTGGCTGCTCAGTCGTTGGCTAGCCGATCACTGGAAATGTCTTCCTAACTTTCTGATGAAGGAGGCGGTGCCTCCAAAAATTCAAGTTCTCTAAACCTCACAAGGTGTCTACCATCTATGAACCTCAGGTAAGTCATCTTCTTTCTATCTCTCTGTCCTTTCCCTTTAATTGTTTTAATAAACATGACAATGTCAGTTCCTGACTCATATTTTTATATATATATATATATATATATATATATATAATATATATATATATATATATATATATATATAACAAGAAAGATAGAAAGAAGGTGACTTACCTGAGGTATAGTAATTGAAATACAGCCAAATTTGTCAGTAGAACATTTAATTACTATTTATTTAATTTCAATTATGACATTTCATCCATCTTTGTGGACTTAATTAGGTAAATTTTCAAATATAAAAAAATGGATAATTTAGTGTTGTAATTGAAATTATATTAAATAAAAAGTAATTAAATGTTTTTTTGACAAATTTGTCTGTACTTAAATTATAATCTGTAATATAATTGGGCAACAAATCTGAAATAAGAAAACAGTATCAATTACATGTATTTAAAACAACTTTTCATAAAACCAGCGGAGTAATGGAGTAATGGGGTGTAGTCAAAGGAAGAGTGGCGATTGCAAAGGGTATTAGATTAGGAAATCATTCTTTGACAGAAGTATGAGAATTTATTTTGTCAGTAGAACAATCATTGATGGTAGAAGCACAATGGTAGTTGTGATTACAGGAAAACTGGATGGGACCAGCACCTGACCCTGTGTAGAAGCACAGTTGGTAGTTGTGGTTTAAGGATACTGGGAATGGACCAGCACCTAACCACGTGTATGCCCTGGGGCTTTACGGGGCGAATGCGCATTCACGGCGTGTGAAGTCCTAAAACAATCCCTCGCCTAAGGTGATCATGCGTCTGTCGAGCTAAAACGGGCGAGGTTAAGCAAGGATTTCTCCGAGCCACTTCCCCGCCCGTCATCTGCGGAAGTGTTTGTTGCTCAAGTTGCGTGCGGCTCACACACCCGAGTTTTTGTCCTGTTGGAAATGCACTCCGCCCACAACGATGAGAGTGCCCTCGGGGTTGCTGCCTTACCCAAGGGCTGGTGGCTTCAATTGCCAGGCCTGGTCAGCCCCCAACTCTTGGGTTACACATACCCAGGACACCGACTTGCTAGCACTGCCACCGTGGGTTTGTGATCGCATACCAGTGCCCAACAGAGTCCAACCCAATTGTGAGCAGGGCTGCCACCCGGTAGAGCAACAGCTGGGCTAAAGCTCACCCCTGTCTACCTGTATTTTTCACTGAAGGTTCAGGTCAGCCCCGCGTCGCGCTTTGAGCCAGCCCTGAGGGCTTCTTTCCCCGACAAGGGCCCATGTAGAAGCACAGGTTGGTAGTTATGATTCACAGGAAAACTGGGAAGGGCCCAGCACCTGACCCTGTGTATGCCACAAGTAGCTTTACGGGGCGAATGCGCTTAAAAGCACAGTAGAAAAAAAGTCAACTGGCATAATCAATTAAAGATTTTGTAAAAAAGAAAATTTTGCTTAGATCAGTATGAAGAATGACACTGGCCAACTGGCAGAGCAGAAAACAAAAGAATAGAAGCCTTTGAAGTTCGACAGAAGAATTATGAACATCAGATGGAACAAATTACAAATCAGGAGTCTTGAATAGAATTGGTAAGGAGAGAACATAATGGTTACCACTGACTAAAAGCAGGGATAGTCTAATATGCCTCAAAGGTGGAGGTAGGAATAGAAGAGACAAGAATATACTAGGCAAATCAGGCTGGATGTGGACTCAAATAGTTATGTGGAGATAGAAATATTAGCATAGATTGTTGCATCAAACTTGTCTATAACTCACTATGGCCTTAAAAAATGAAAAAAAAAACTTACTCTTTACTATACTCTTATAAATACTATTTATTTCAGTTTATATAACACATTCTTACCTTTATAACAAATGGCAGGCCACTATCAGATGTAGAGGGTGGTAATTTAGAAACATCGCCATTCACAGCTGAGAATGTAACATTAAGTAATGATGGGTCGTAATTACCACTACTCGCACCAGGGGATGAAGAACCAGGAACTGGAGGACAGAGGCTAAATGAAGTTGAAGCTGAAACAACTTCTAGGCACTCTGGAGGAGGAGCCATTACTATATCTGTATCATCAACTTCAGGAACATCCAAAAGAAACTTTGACAGAAATATTTCCTGGTACATATTATCCTGACGAGTCCCTGATGATGTACTTGTTCCAGTACCTGAAACAAGTTTCTTGGAACTCCCACCAGCTTGACCAGATAAAACTTTACCACTTCCATTGTCTACACTATCCTTAACTTCACATTCATTATTTTCAGAAGAACTATAATAATGAAAATCATAGACAACTAAAAACAGACATTTCTTTTGCCTTAGGTTCCTTAGTTCACAGTCACTATGAGAATCGACATCTTTTACTTTCATTATATCAAGAGCAGCTGATTCACGATTGCTGGCTTCATTAACATCATTCATAGCACGAACTATTGAAGAGCTTATATCACTCGCGCCGCCCCATACTAAGTCCAAATTTTGTTTCTTATTGCAAAATAATGAAGGACTGACACTTATTCCACAAATTAAAGATGCTCGAACAGAACCAACGCAGGTTTCTTGGGATTTAGGTTTTTTCCGAAACAGGCTTCTCTGATGTTGAGGACCTCCAACAATTGATACAGAAGTTAATTCCATGTCTTCACAACCAGATGAAGAACCAAATATATTATCTAAAAAAGTAACAATGTACTGTTAGTACAAAATAATTATTTAAATAATATAAAATTTAAAAGACTAAAATATAAATATCCATGTTTTAAGAGTAGAAAAAGAAGTAGCCAAAATGTAAAAAATAAAACAATGACAAAATGAATATCTGACAATAGCTAAAAGACTAGTAGAAAATTTGTGTCATATTTATTTTATCACTCTTTTATGTAATTTGGACCTGTAACTAAACACAATGTATGTTATACAACATCATATTCAACTCTATTAGAATGCTAGGAACTATTTCTGCAATTATGAACTTATTCACATGTTCTAATAATTTTGGAACAAAGCTGATATATTTTAACAATTTCAAAAGAATTGATGAAAAATTAATAACAAATTGGAATTTTAACATTCATTTAATAATATTGAATAAAATCATTACTATAAATTCATTACCAACTGCCATATCAGTTGAGGAAATTTCTAAAGCTTCTCCAATTTGGGTATCACTAGTAGTGACATCTTTGTGTTTATCTGGCCAGGCTTCTCTGCATCTTACGTCATTATATGCCATATTGTCACCACACGATTTCATAAGAACTGGTTCAGAAGGGGCCACGTAAAAGCTGACTTCTTTCTAAAGTGCAAATATAAAAACAGTAGATCAAAATAAATTCCGTTACCAAATAAATAAATAAATGCTATATTTACTCCCTATCTAAATATACAATGTGTGTGACAACATCACGTTTCAATCATTAATTCGTGTTCAATCCCTATTCACTATTTATCCCAATTAGATAATCTAACTACCCAGACTGACAATATTTGGCGGGCGGGCATCGTGGCCGAATCGGTAAAGGTGTCTCGTGGCTAAAGCGAGGGCTCTGTGACGATCCAGGTTCAAGTCCCGGCGATGCCTAATATTTTCAGTCTTTCTTTCTTCTTCTATTCCTCTCTACACTGATCACACAGCTTTCTCTGAGCATATTTCTATTATATATATATATATAAAACAATTAATGGGGAAAGGACAGAGAGATAGAAAGAAGATGACTTACCTGAGGTTCATAGATGGTAGACACCTTGTGAGTTTTGGAGAACTTGAATTTTCGGAGGCACCGCCCCCTTCATCAGAAGGTTAGGAAGACATTTCCAGTGATCGGCTAGCCGATCACTGGAAATGTCTTCCTAACCTTCTGATGAAGGGGGCGGTGCCTCCGAAAATTCAAGTTCTCCAAAACTCACAAGGTGTCTACCATCTATGAACCTCAGGTAAGTCATCTTCTTTCTATCTCTCTGTCCTTTCCCCATTAATTGTTTTAAACATGACAATGTCATTTCCTATCTCATATATATATATATATATATATATATATATATATATTACTTAAAACCATTATTAGTATTAATTGGACAAACAACATAATATAACAAGTAGCAAACAGAGATTTTATTAAAATAATGAATATATTAGATTATAGTTGCAGATATAAGAGTTTCAATACAAAACTAAATGCAAAGAGGGGAAAGCAGCAATCCTTTGTAATTTGTATGCAGATTAATGCAACAAACCTACCTTCAACAGTCTTGCAAAATTCCAAACAGCAACTAGACCATGCCTCGTAGCAGTAGCAATTAATTCAGGTACAGATGATGTCCCAATACAAGTAATTTCCTCACCCTGATCACCAATAACAGTAGCAGGTGCTGTCGCAAATGTTACTGATAATGGAACATTTTGGGTATATTCACCCTTCACAAATGGGCAAGAAGGAGAGTGTCGCTCATGTTCAGACCTGTTAAAACATAATTTACATTACAGCAACAGATCTTGTAATGTAAACAAATAATAAAAACATGCAAGATTACCAAGGCTCATCAGTGGGTTCCCAACACACAAGACACACATTACAAGTAAAGCACATGGCTCTGTCACATCCAGTTGAATTTGGTTGATGATAGAACCCTGCCTGAGCCATTTGGTCTGGTAAAGCCCACCTAAATTGCAGAAATACAAATGTAAATTAGATTTTACAAATGATAAATTATTTACATATCAATCATCTCAATATAAGTAATATAACAGTCTTAATTAGGTATACTTAAATGATCAATCACAAAGGCTTTGAAAATTAATTGCAGAAATATATCCACAGCTTCCTACAAGAAAATTATAAAATAACCACCTTCTATCAGTCACTTGTATGATGACAATATATTGAGTATAAAAGTGTATACCCTCCTCTTCCTTTTATATCTAGCATGCAATTTCAAACCTAATTAATGTGTGATGGGAGTTCTATTAAGAAGACAGTCAATATGCATCCTTGAATACATAAAGGTCAAGCGCAAAGAATAATGACTCATGTGTTAACTGAATTACTCATATGTTAAATGAATTACAGTTTAGCTGACTGGTATTAATGTTACAATACACCCAATTTATTAGTTTTTTGTAACCAGAATTGTGTTGAATGTTTACGCAGACTCTAGTAATTTCTTAGAACTATGAATTGGAATTCCATAATGATCAAATCTAGAACAGTGGTAAAAGTTGTAATCTATCAAACCTAATATCCTCAATACAATGAGTTAACAATGGTATTAATTTATCTTTTTATGAATATAACAGCTCAAAGGGATATTTTTAGGCTGTAAAATGTGTTCAAGTGACCTGCGTGACGAAGGATTGGATTTTCAGTTTGTTTTGTGGCTTACCGCTAGTTATCATACACAAGTTCACCAATACGGCTTGTAGTGTGAGCAGTTGTGTATTTACATTTGACTAAATAATAGTTTTTACAATGATTTCTTGGAAAGAGCAAGTTTGCAGTAAATTTAATTACAATGTTTTGTTAAATTTTGTGAAAACTACAAGAAACAGGGTTTCAAACTAACGTGCATTACAACACATGGAGTTCCATCCACATCTGGTAATCAAAATGAGTTTGTTGATGGCTTTCTCTTTCTCTGTTTAATCCACTGTATCATGAATAAGCATGTTCCATGTTCAAATGCATCAAATAAGGATACCATGAAGATTTATACGAAATTAAATCCATCTGTGCCCAAAGATTGCAACTACCTGTCTTTTAAAGTACAATTGGAATCTAGCAAGACTGCTGAGCACATTGAGTTATTCCAACAAGGAGTCGTAAATAGTCAATCATTAGGAATTTAAGTCTGTTGTAAAAGTAATTCATACATTCCTTCAAGAAATCGAAAAATAACGATATGAGTTGTCATGGAAATTCTTTATAAAGACTTAAAGAATGTATTGTCTAGATGGGATGGCACCAAGATGCTTGAAAGCAAAAAATTGCTCTGTGTATAAGCCCTCTTAACACTGTGCCACCTACACTCCCAATCAGAATGTTTTGTTTGGGGCTGATAGAACTGGTTCAGATCATTTCACCTGTAACCAGAGGTTTCTTGAGGTTTTATGAATTCACCCTTTTTTAAAAAGAAAAATCATGAAAGCGCAGACTTTTGGATCATGCTTAAAAGTGTTGATATATACTCTAAGCAAACTAAATAAAATACAGCTAAGGAGGCCCACAATAAGACCACAAAATAGCTAAATCAAAATAAATTATATGAACCATTTAGTAATTAGAAATCATATTTTAAAGTAAGTAGTTCATATTTTCAAAACACTTTTTGGGCCATTGTTTACTTTTCCAGAAGATAGGGTAGTAGTAACTGAGATAGCTTCCCCGCTGACACCAGGTGATGTCATGGCATTTGCCCATTAAGTTTCACAGAACATCTACATAGTGTCACAGACAGTACAGTCACATATGGCATATTATGTAAATGGCATTAAATGTGAGGTACAAGGGAAAGATAAAACCATTACCAGCAACATAGAGTTAATAAGTTCTTTTAAAGGTAAATTGCAACTTATAATTACTTAGCTAAATAAAAACTATTTGAAAAAATTTCTTAATAGCATGGGCAAGATTCAGTTAAATTATCACACAGGGCAGAATCAGAAATATATGGAGTGAAATTGAAATATTTTACATATTTCAATAAAGCATAATCTGTTCTATGGTGTATTTATCAAAAATCAGCTACTGAAATACCAAGTTATTCTATGACCTGTCATAAACAAGATATTTAATATGTTTTTGGAGTTCTCAAAGCCAAAGAAAGTTATGACAAATTCTGGTGTTTTATATTTAAATACAAATAACCACGTTTAAAACAAACTGAGCTTCAAATAAACAGATAGTTTGGGTCAACTTATTTGTGCAAATCTCTTTACTGAAATGAAAATTATCAAACCAAAATATATAGCCACCTAACTGATGAACACCTGTGATTGTGCTTGTAATTATGTGACACTCTGGGATAAGTATGAAAAAACATTTAATGTCATGTATCAAGATCCAAATAATAAAAGTATGTTAGTGATACGGATTCAAATATTATAATTTATATTATGTATTTATGTTTTTACATGGTTATATACTGAATGTACTGGAATTCAGATATTAATTGGTACATAACAAAAAAAAAACTCCAACAGGATGGCTTTATATCTCAGTTCTAACCCCCCCCCCCTCTCCTTTCTCTCTCTCTCTATTTTATCACATGCCGTGTACTTATTTTTGGTCAATCACTTACAGTACAAGTCTCGACACTCCTGAATTTGATTAATCAACTTGGGCCAATATCATTTTTGCAAAATTGGTACAATCATGGTCTTATATTACTAAGAATAATTTAAAGTTAATAACACTACAATTAAATAAATTCTTCATCGTGTGATGAAAAATGATAAGAGCTATAACAATGACACAAACATAAAAAGCAAAGATATTAAAGAACAATTATAATAAAGATATGTGTATTCATACTTGTAATTCATATGAGGCCATTTTGTGAATGTTTCCCTACGAGCAGCTTCACTGAACATCAATGCTCGATCTGCTGGTGAACTTTCAGTAGCTAATGAAGGCAGAAGACAATTAAGACGCTCATTTATAGCTGATGCAATAGAAAGTGCTGGTATGTGTCTATTCTGTCTTTTCAACTCTTGCACCAATCCTGAACATACTAGTTTCAAAGAACAGTGTGGTAGTTCCAAACAAATTGAATTCCACTGAAAAAATAATAATTTTAATCTAACAAATATATTTAAATAAATGCCAATTCAATTATTAAATTTAAAACACCTATGATAAATTGTTAATGATCATTAATAATGCAGTAATCACATTATTTACATTAAAAACAAAAGTTAAACAGTAATGTAAGATATAAAAAAAACAGCATTCTTCATAAACCACATAGAAGTGTCACCTACAATATATGCAGTTAGTATCTACAAAAAATCAAATCTTAATAGATGTTTTATATCCGTTTTAAATTGAAGGAAGACATGAAATGACCTGTAACAGACAAGTTTTACTACAAAAACTGACATTTCGTTCCCTCTTTGTACCTTCTTCGAGGTTAACAATTCAGTGAAATCAAATACTGTTGTGCCTTAGAAGAAATAGTCAGCATTAGTGTGTGAACTACCTGTATGTGATTGGTCAATCTGCTTTTTCCACTTGAATATAGGTGAGTGACTTGCTGCCTTTTATTTTGTTTTTTCAAAGTATAGTTTTTTTTGGCTTCTATTGTCTCATATAAATTATTTTGTTTCAGAGTAACCCTGAAGGGGAACAAGGAAGTCCGAAATGTCAGTTTTTTTGTAATAAAAATTTGTCTATTGAAGGTAGTTTCATTAATTCCAATAATCTAATCTCTAACTATAATTAAGAATATACAAGAACTGTTTATGAAGTAAGTAGCAATATTTATTTAAAAAATGACAGAAAATTATTTTTTAATATTTTACTATCACACTATTATTCCACAAAGTCAAAGCAGTGTCACCTTGTGTTTTCCTTTTGTTAAAGCATTTCAAAATTTTCAAAACATTGAACAACCCATTGAGTGTGAGGTCAGATCGTAGATTAATTTCTTAAATGCAAAGACTGTTACACCAGTAAACAATCATTGGCAAAAATGACTGATATAATGGTGAGACTGCTGCGAGCAACTGTGATTGAAGGCATTAAAATTTTTAATAAATATTGGTACTTCCTTTAAAAACAACCCTAATATCCACAAGCCAATTGTCTAAATGCCAAATATTTCATATTTAACTCATGAAATTGTATAAATTTATTTCTTTAAAAAAAACTTTTGAGTATCAACATTATTATGCCTATTAAATGTGAGCAGAAAAATAAAACCATAATATTTTTGAGGTTACCTTTTGTGCTTTGGTTCCTTTCTTGGGCTTCATTTGTCCCTCCTTAATTTTCTTGCCCAATTCTTGGAGCACCTCACTTGTGTGGTCAACACCTGGTAACTCTACACATCTTAAACTATGTTGCAAGAGGGCAGCCTAAAACCAAAGTTTTAAAAGAATATTAAATTTGTATAGTTTTTTACAAGAATGTTTTTTTAAATCTTGCTTCTGAAATGATACAACCAATGAAAAAAAATTCCAAATTAATATATTTGGAGACAAATTATGATATAAAGGTAGGAAATTCACTTTAAATCAAACATTTGTCTTCCTTTGAGCCTAATTATATGCCAAGCATAACATTTAAAGTAAATTTCTCCCATATTTCCATATTTTCCTTCCTCACTATCCAAAAATCCAATGAATGAGACTTACTGATGTCTAAAATATATCTTTAATTTAATGGCTAGCCAATCACTGGAATTGTCTTACTAACTTTCTGATGAAGGGATCAATGTTATAAGCTCGGTATAGCAGCGGAGTTAAGCTTATAGCGCCATAGCGGTGAGAGCGAAAAAAGAACAGCGGGGGGAGAAGCGAGGTACCTTGCAAATTTTAAAAGTCCAACCCCAAACAATGATCCTACCACAATTACACCTTACCTAACCACCAAACAACACAAAAAATAAACAAACCCATCAACATAACAAAATACAAACATAATCTTCCATCCCACAAACCAAAACAACAATCCTTCAACATATACACAAATATCCACCCCAACCAATACCCACAAACTAAATACCACACCCAGCTCGATAGAATGAGACCATCTTCTGCCCACCTCCCCTCCCCGCCTCCCCCTCTCCAAGAGATATCCCCCAAAATATTAAACATAACCCATAAAACAATACCTACACCCCTACAAACCCCACCCCCCCAACCAAATCCTCATCATCCCCCCCAAACCAACCCAACCCACATTAAAATCCACACATTTTAATAATCCTCAACAAACCTTCAAACCCCCCAAATAAATCACAAACCCACCCACACACAACCCACCTTAACAACCCAGCATTTATCAACATCCACCTGAAAACCCCCTCCCCCTCACTGATCAAAGAGAGTAACCACGCACGGATAGCAAAAATATAACCACATATGAAGTGATGTGAATACATTAAACAGCAATTTCCTAAAAAAAAATATGTGTACATACTACACGCGCTCTCCGCTCTACCTCCACCACCAAGACAAACAACTATGTTCTCTATAGAGTAACTCCTCGCCCCCAATTTCATATCACGCTCTCACACCAATGACAAGAAGTGTTAAAACAGTTTACTACCCCGAGTCAACCCCATGCTCCCCCCTCCACTCCTCATAGCCCCTCCCCCTCCCCCGCCATACCCCCCCACCACCACCACCCTCCCGCACCCCCAGACAACCCTCAGCGCACCTAATTAAAGAAATAAATGCCAGAAGATTTCCTCGCCCTCCCAACCCCCCCCCTCTCTTTTCAATCAAATAACTAAATAATCTACTTTACATGTTTGTTACGTAACTTTATATAAATTAATATTTGGATTTAACTCATGATTTTAACATGTATATAGAGATCTCCCCCCCCACCTCCTCTTCTCCCCCCCCCCCTCCGCCCCCCTCTCTAGAGTATATCAATTAATTACTGGCTCTCGACTCCATTTTTGTTGTACATGAGATTGACTGAAACATGAGTTATTAACTTACTCATTTTCTTAATACTAAAAGTAAATTACTTTCACCAACTTAACACAGAACACTATTTTTCTGAACGAGTTTAATTACAATACACAACAAAAACGAAACTACAAATATGTGCCATAATATAGCTGCATTTAGAATTATTATAGTAATATAAGTTACACTGTATGTCAGAAGAAACAACAACTAGCAAGGCGTAAGCAAACTCATATGAACATAAAGATTGTTTGTAAATAAACGCCAAACCATGTATGTACACAATGCTCAGAAGTACTTCACAAAATTCCTGTGAGATCAGATACATTAACTGATAGACTGTAACTGATACTCGAAACCGATAAAAAAATATTTACATTCATTTAAAAACTAGTAAAAGTCAACGTGTGACATACCTGATAGACAACTCTTTTGTAAAATTGCTCCAGAATTCACGTCGAGTACGTTCACTTCAGAAGATTTTGTTAATACCAAAATAATGTTTAAATGCGGATGGTATATAATACTTCTACATTCTGTATCAACACTTAAATAACCATCTTCTTTTAATTTCCACGGATCATCATCAGCCATTTTGCTCTTTCAATCCTCGCCCCCCATACTATGAAGTCATGTGACTTATACGTCAATAAGACTTCTTATTCGCTCAAACCAATGATAATGTACACTTTTATTTCTGTGCCCTACTAATTTCTCATAAGTATTTAAGGCACAAAAACTCTAAATACACCAAATTCAATATTCAAAACCACATTCTCGCTGTGGTCTAGCTTTTGGGACAACCCATCCAAAATAATTTAACGCTAAAAATATTCTAAGACAACCAATATAAGCTTCAACTACTTGCGATAGCATTCCTTTCAAATGGAGTCCAATAGCTGAATTTTGCAAACGTTCCTTTCTATAAACGTAATAGAACTAAATTAAATATATTCCATCCCATAATGTTCCACTTTTAACTTTATTTCGACATCAACAAGTTAAGAATTTTATAATCAATGTCACAGACGAAGTATTTATTTATTTATAACTTGTTAAATAGTTAAAATTCGGAAAAAAAATAACTTGTAAACAACTTTACCCGAGAAGACTCCGAGCCAAGCACTAGATTCCTTATCTTAATAGTTCTAATAATATTGTAGAAATTGTGGAAATTTTTTAAATTTTTTATTGTACCTTGTTTTGAAATTTAATGTTTATTGTTTTCTTTTAGTCCGATTCAAGCGTTAGTCTAATTCATTTTAAGTCTGAAATTTATGTTTTTCATGTACTGGTGATAATGGAATCATTCAACAGACGACTTTAAAATGTTGTTTTTTTTTCATGAATTATATTGACTAAATTTATTTGTACATTTTATTCAATCAGTGAATAAAAGTAATCAGAATTACTGATAAAGATTTGTTATGATTGAAAAATCTGGACCAGGCTGTGAATCGAACCTGTAATCTTCCCTTCGAGTCAATTCATAGTATGGTTGAAAATTTCAATTTCATATACTTCGTGGCTGATTCATTTATTATATATTTAATAAATAAATGTTTTTCACTTTTTTGGTACATACTTGTAGGGATTAATAACAAGGAAATAATTGTTTTACGTAGCTTAATTAGCAATAACAGATGAATAATTTAATGAATAATACATTTCAACGACGATCAGTATTATAATGTAAATGTGAATAATTAAAAATCTGTTTCTCGGATTTTCCAAACTCCGACTCAGCGTCCACATCCGAAGATTTAGTTCAGCGCCAGGTAATTTATTTATTACCAAAATATGAGTTTTTAAGGCCTTGAAGACAGTCGAGTTATGATTTTTATACGTTAGGCTTTCTTTTTTCTTCAAAATTGTATGTTTTATCATAATTAAAATGTTATTAAGATTCTTACATTTAATCTTTTTCTTTAACTTTTGTCATAACATTACCTGATGATATGGTGGCTAAGCGTCGGTTCGACTAAAGGAAATCTTTGCCTGTGTAAATTTATGCATTGAATTATTGTGAAAAACAGACGTTAATTGATTTACTGTTAATAGAATTTAATTAAGTGATTGGGATATTAATTAACTTGAGCATGGTTTACACAATCCTAACTTGTGGTTCACGGGATATGACGTGCATAGTTTTACAATTCCTCGCAAAGTCTTTCCTTCCTTCTTAATAAACACTTCCAGTTTTTCAAACAGATTTTAATCTACCTCACTCCGATTGTGCGCTACACCTTTCAAACACTATTGTCATTGTAAAACGATTTTCCAGTTTTGGCGCCAGTTTTAGGCCCAAACATCCAAGCCTATGCCAGAATTCGAACCGGGGACTTATGGGATGTGAGGAAACGACGCTACCCACTACACCACAGGTCAGTCTTCTTCTATTTAGTATACAAAATATTATATATTATTTAGAAATATTCTAACACTAGTGCATTAAAACAATGTAATAAATATAAGAAAACAGACTGATTTTTAAGTGCTTAATAAACATGGACTGTTTTTGCGGTGAGCAATTGGGAAAGCATGATGCGCATAATACTTTGCACAACATACCAAATTATTTAGAAATATACTTTTAAGCTCAACAGCGTTGCACTTGAAAGATCATCAGCGCCTCTCCTCACAAGTATTTTAATGACTGTATAGTCAGGTATCTAAAATGTAGCGAACATATTTACTTTTGTTGAATTTATTTAATTAAATGTTCTTTATGCTTGGGGAGGCAGGATGCCAGAAGAAAAAGAGAGAAAGCGCAGGAAATGTTAGGGAAACGGTTCGAAAAAAAGGGACAGATAACCATGAGGGAAGGATAACAAAAATCTTGGACACCAGCTTAAGAGAAAGGTTTTTGGCGTGGAAAAAATAGTCGGCGTAGGAAGGTGGTGGAGTTCACGCCTGAGCTGGGATGTATGGTTGACTCATCAATGGTATTTCGGAATAAAAAGGTTATTGTGAAAGTAGTATGAGTACACTAAAAATACTTTCCTTGAAAAAGCTGTTAACTATTATACGAGTTCCATAATGCAGCTCAATCTAAAATGTTTCTTTACGACATGTTTTTTTCATTGAATTGAGTTTCCGTCTTGATGGTGAAAGTAGGATCGAAACCACATACAGCTTCTACGTCGTTGTCTCCTTTGTGAGTTATTACACTTCAGCATCGAAACTTCGTGGCTTGTTCTTTTTCTTTAATATAGTGGTGGAAATCCATACACGTACTACATATCCATTTAATAAAAGAAGAAACAACGGGGACATTCTCTCATATAAAAGGCAAGTATTTAAATACTACAGCATGACATTTAGGAAGGGACCAAATAAATTTTAAAACTACTACGGTAAGTAAATAAAAGTTATTTATCATGTCGGAACCCTGGAGAAGGAGAAATCTTTCCACGTGAGGTATTGAAATAGTGGCAGTAAAATTTGTCTTATGAAGGACCATAGTTATTAGTGTAAAAATAAACGTCTGTGGAACTAAAAACAGATACGACCTTAATTTACTTTTAGAATCATTTGAGTAAGATGTAAAGCTGGCATGGAAACGTCGGCATATCTTAACTTGTTAATTAGTTTGTCTATCAAATTAAAACTACACTTATTGTCAAATGTCAACAATCTGTTTTCTTCTAAAATAAATAGGAAAGTATAGCTGGCCTGCAAAATACATTAGTAAATGATTCTTTGGTGAGAAAAAATCAATACAGTAACAGATTCACATTTTTTAGTTTTTAATTGAGGATTTCTTCCTGTGTATAATTTGATTTTGAGTAATGTCGGTGCCCGTGCAACGCTTAAATTCCAGTAATTTTGGATAAATAGTGAAAATCAGTTTTAATTATATTGGTGGATAGGTTTATGGACTTTCCTAAAAATATTTTTCATTCACTATAAAAATTGTTCAATCGAATAATGTTATTACTGAGGGATTGAACTTTAATTTAAATTATAAATATGAAGTTAAGCTAGGTTTATACGGGCAGTGATGTTCGTCGAAGTTGGGTTGGATGTGCACTGTCTACCGTTTACATCGTGGGCAAATAACTGCCCACTTCTTCACTGACAATTCTGTGCAAGTGCAGCTCTCACTACAGAACGGTCAGAGAACTCTGATGCACGTTTATACTTCTCTGCTACTTCTTGGCAATTACGACCAGTTGGAATGTTGATGTTGCATAGTATCGATATATTGTTTATATCAAGTTGAATACTTTCTTTCTTTGTGATTTCATTTAATAATACTGATATTAAGTTTAGTGTACTTACAATTATTTGTCACGTGCTACCGTGTTTCTATAAGGAAGGATAATTTCATATCTTTCATTGTGAATTTAGTTAAGGGATAATGTATGTATTTCTTTTAACTATTGTTACATTTACAAATTAATGTGATTGAGCAGTAGCAGTTGAAATACATTAGAGTATTCCATATTTTCAAGCTTTCATCCTTTTTTGGATAATTGTAAAAACTTAAACACGTGTAATACACTTTTTAAAATGTTTTTACTTGTATATGAAAGAAATTTAGGATTATTATCCAATGGTAAATGTAGTGTAGAAGATCCGTCGTTCCTCCGTATTCAAGGATTTCTCAATTCCTTTAGGGCGCCAGGTATTTTTCATAAAAAATACCAAAAATTGATTTTAATAGTTTTAATCTCAATCAGAGCATGAAAAATAATTATATCTGCAGGGCGAGGTGATTCTCTCGTCGTCCCGCCGACACAACCTGCTCCTTCCGTTATCCCATGACGACTCCCATCTCACCTGACCACATTGTTGGCCCAGGTTGCGTCAGTTCCTCAACAATTGCAACTGGCAAGCTGGCCTGCATTGTTAAGTGTAACTTTTCATGTTACATTTTCCCCGCCCCCAATGAATTTAAAAAATTGTACAATTTTTTAATATGACACTCACTGAACCACAGTCGGAAACAATATGAATGACCAACGCCCTTAATCAAAATTACAAAATATTTACAAAAATTCACTTAGAACTAATTACAATTTTCTTTGACATATTCTTTCATAAGAGCAAACATTGAGTAAATATACAAATCACTCAATTAACCAACTTTAATTCTAATTACACATTTTATTTTTCCAAACAATTTTTCCATTTACATTTTTTTTCTTCCCACACATATTCTCTGATGTGTTGTTTGGGAGACTTTCTTAAAGTAAATGTAAATCAATTTAAACACTTGACATTTAAATCTATTGACAGTTGGCTGAATCTTTGGGTATAACAACAGATTTCTGTCCGTATTACTCTGTCATTTCACAATTTAAATTTCAATCAGCTGACATCCGTTTCTTTACAACGTTTTTTTTCATAAAATTTTACTCATTCACAGCTGTTTTTAATTTATCATATGACATTTATTAGTTTGACATTCAGCTCTTTGATGTACGTCGAAAATAGTCAACTGACCACATGGTTTTTACAGCTAATTTCATTTGGAGTACATAATTTTTTTATCTGCCATCAGCTGTTTCTTACATCTACTACAAAGTCATTTGACATCTGGCAGAACAGCTATTTTTGGCATTTAATGTAACACTTTTTTTTACATTTACCAAAATACCACATTGGGTTTTTCCACCTGGGTTCCAAGGAAATCTATAACCACGACAATTCCTCAACACATACAAATTTCTTCCTACACTGTTTTTATCATACTCGTCTTTATTTACAAACATGATCAGCTGTCCTTTAACCTGCTTGTTCAATGCGTTCGCATTACCTTCATAATAATAATAATAATCATATTCCGTAGATCCTGTAAAGAAGCTAAGCTTCAAGGGTGTGGAATGGGTCAGCTTCCATCTGATGCTCTACACGTTTAAATTTTTTCTTAAACTTATTTGCAAATACATCAATTAATTTTAACAACCTTATGTCCCTCTCAACATTATGATTAACCTGCACTTCAACTTTCTTAACTTTACACCCGCGTTTGACAATTCGCCATTTCTTTCGTTTTAAATTTCCTCCCACACATTGTTTCCTCTGTGTTGTTCGGGGGATTTTCTTTCTATTTCGCCGTTTACGGCAATGAGCACAATTTTGCATACAGAAAGGTTTCATTACCACATCTGTATTCTTTACCTTTACACTCTCTTTGGCATTCTTAGCACATGAATCACTGCGTATACTATTAACCTTAAAAAACTACCACACTTTTTAATTCTACCATATTTTCTATCTGCTTAACACTACTATTTACACATTCTTCCTTATATACACCTTCATGTACGATCAGCTGATCGGAGTCGTGGCAGTTATCGCGTGATTCACCACCTTTCTTTTCAACGTGCATTAATTCTTTCCCCTGTATTTTCTAATGTTTCTTATACGCTTTCTAAACTAGACTTCAAATTTATCTGCATTTCCTTAATACTATTAACTATGTCATCAAGAAATTCCTTTTTTTCATCAACTTTCTTATTAATTAACAGGGACAATTGCTTGATCCTATAGTAATCTGCCTTCTCAGCTACCCTTTCACACGTAATGCCCTCCTGCACTTCTTCCATTTTTAAAAATGCTACAGAACACAGAAACAGCAACCAAAATATTACGCAAAATACATTTATTTGCCACCAACCTGTGGAACCTGTCTTCTTACTCGTACTTCACTTCTCCACAGACACCATACTTTTTTATACAGACACACACACACATCTCTCGAAGATATCCACGTTTTACACACGCTCGGCGGGAGTCTCCCGCGGGGATTCACCATCGTTTTTTTACACCTGCACGGTGGGAGTTTCCCGCGGGCACCCCCTTCGTTTTTTACACACGCCCCTAGGGAGATTCCCGCGGGGCACCCCCTTCGGGGTTTCACCCGCTTTCAGCCGACTAGACATTGTTGTTGGCCGAACTGCGCCTCATAACGCCACAATATCACAAAATCCGCGTTTTTTATCACATTGCCCCCGATCAAGTTTAATAAAATTTTACAAAATTTTTGAGAAATTTATCTCCATATTATATCTTGAAGACCCCTTGCTCATTCTTTACAAACATTTTGTGCTCGGAGAAATTTCAAATTAATCAAATTGATTGAGCACCTTTTTCGACTTAATTTTAAAATAATCTTTCCTATTGATTTAGACTTAAAATATTTATTACCTATACTGAAATCAGCTAAGATTGAATAGAATTTCAAATTAACTCATGATTTACAGAAACTTACACATGTTTGCCTGGTGGCCCCCCATTGTTAAATAACATCATGTTATGATTTATAAATGATTTAAATTTACCCGCTCACAGGAACGAAACTTTCAGTTTGCCAGGATTGAGAAACTTGCATCTCAGTTCAGTATCCACGTGTAATCATGTGTTTCTGTCGTCAGCCTTTTATCATTTTTGCCTAATTTTCCAAATTGTTTATCTGTATCCCTTCTGTGCCATTCATTATAAATCCATATATAATTGGTCAGAATAATAGGCTAATTCAGTCGCCCTGTGACCTTTTCCTAACTCGTGTGGTATTCTCCCACGCAAAAATATCTCAATATGGAGTGTGATTCCCATCTACTCGGGGATAATCACCAAATCTCCTTCCATCTTATCGCATGGCCTTACAACTGCCTCCCACTTTGGCTTTCAACTAACATAATTATGACCTTCAGCCTGACCTAGGTACCTCTCAAAATAAAACTAAACTCTTTCATTGTATGTCACAGTTATCACAGTATAAAAACATCATCACCCCTTAGCGCTTCTTTACGAATAAAAAATGATAATAAGTTGGCTGACATATGACTTACTCAAAATAAATGCACCCATTACACATAATTCAAAATACAACAAACTTATATGGCTGAACTGCCCCCTAACACCATCCCTCAAACAAAACAATCCTTAATTTGACTCCATGTTTCCTTCCTGTGACATTTTCAAAACTCCAAATGCTAAATTATCATTAGCTAAATTTCAATTCCTAAATAGGACTGCTACTTATCCAAACAAAACTAACGAAACAGCTTGATAGCCCCCATACCATATTTAATTACCCAGCAATCCAATTAATCTAAGTAAACAAACTCCTGATAGAACAGAATATATTAAAAAAGATAACACCCTATTTCTGCACAATAGTTTCTCATTCCATGACTTCCCAACAAATAAGTCTTCAGTTTCTACCCAGTAAACTATTCCTATCTCCCCATTAACTCAAATCCTGCCTCTTTATTATAATCATTGTTTAGTCACCACTTTGCTCATAAAATTCCTTCAAGATTCCCCCATATTCTTTCTCTATCAGCTCTGACAATTCACAATCTTTAAAATTCAAGGTACCAGCTGGTCTATTTCAGTGACATATTCTCATCTAACATTTTTATTTAAAACGACGATTTTACTATACTTATGTGATTCCCTTTCTATTTGGGCTAATCACCAACTAATCTTATCTCGTGGACTTGTTTATGCCACCCCCAACACCATTATTCAATACGACGACTTCCCATCCTATTCCATGCTTATAATTCGACGATTCCTTCACTTCAATATACGACGATTTCAACTTATAATTATAATACGATGACTGATTCCTGTAATCCTTTATACCCTCCAATACCACTATGAGGTCCCACTGCTATTTCCCACCAAATTCGAGTACCATAAATCAAAACACCTTCCAAAATCACAGCTGACATTTCCCACTTTTACTTCAAACCATGTTCCTTTCATAAGCTCAACTCTAATTTCTTCCAAACAGACAGAATTCTCATTATTTCTCCCCACAATAAAATCCACTTCAATCATCTACTTTCCTCACCCCAACAACCACATAAACCCACAAAATCGAAAAAATACTCTTTGTGCAGAAACAACATGACAGAACAAGACAATACCAAAATAACTGATTCCCAAAACTAATCTAAAATCATCTAAGTCTATTACAAAATAAAAATATCACCTAACTAGAAGATAGCATAGAGGATAGATGTAAGAGATAAAGCATCAGAACTGGAAGAAAATGCTTTATAGCTGGAGTCTGCATAATCGCCATTATGAAATCATTAAAGGGTAATGATTCTCCTAGAGTTATTTATTATCACCCTAACATATCACCTGATAAGGCAATAGTCCCCTGCCATCATCACAATTTTCACGTACCCCATATATTCCAGTGCTATTATTTTCCTCTAACCCCAACAATGGATGCCCAGATTCTTTATGCAGCCTAATATTCCATTGACATATAAATAGATTTTCCCCAAACCATTTAATTACCTCACCAATTGAATGAATCCTCAATCCTTTAATTGACCAGGTCACTACATAATTTATACTATTTATCATTGTTACCATGTGTTTTCCATACTTCATAGTAAAATGATCCTGCTTTCTCCCTCTACACTGTTTTCTCAGCAACCCTTCATATCTTACATCTGCATCAAGATTGAACCTATTCTGTTTAAATTCAATAAACTTTATATCTATTCTTACACTAATGTGACCCAAACTATGTCTTTTTCTCTCATTCCCCAGCAGATCTTCCCCTTTTAACCCTGCGAAGTTGAGTATTTTCTTCTCCACCTTACAACTTTCCTGTCTCTAACACTTCAGCTATCTCTATTTCCAGCTGTTTCCTAACATTTCCCTGCATATCATTATCAATAGTCACAGGATCCCTCATCTCTCAACTATTTTCCCTGACTGTTTAAGAAGCATTGACTATTATCAACAACTAAATTACACATTACTTCTTCCTTATCTATTTCTTCTACTTGCACATTAAAATCAATATGTTTATCATTACATGTTTTCTCAGATACCTCGTTCTGAATAATTTCTTCTCTCTTTAAATTCTACACTAAACTGTTTCCAATTATTCTCTATCTTCTCAGCTATTCTCTCTACATTTTTCCTTCCATTCTATTCTCATTTCTGCCATATTCTTATCAATTTTTTTCTCCTATGGAAGCCGTTTCTCTTATCAAATTATCTCCCAACTTATTATTTGTCTAATTTCATCTCATCCATTTTTTTATTATTTTCTAATTTCATCTCATCCATTTTCTTATTATTTTCTAATTTTATCTCAGCCATGTTCTTATTATTTTCTAATTTCATCTCATCCATTTTCGTATCAAATTTTTCTCCCATATTATACATTTTATTACCCAAATATTTTATCAGCATCTCAATATCCACGGTAGTACTGTCTCTTCTTTGCTTATCACTCTTTTCCCCTATGGCATTCGTAATATCACTATTGCTGACTTCTACATTTTCTGTCACTGATTCTTGCCCTTTATCACTTTCATCAAACATTTCGTTTAAGCCGATCACTTCCTCGGATTCCAAATTCTCAACCTGTGCACACTGAAATTCTAGTTCCTGCGAATTTTCCATATTAATCACACTTTTTTACTTCTAAGAAACATATATCAAACAACAAGAAGTTCTCGGGATTTCACCCGGGTTATGTCAATCATTGGATACGACGTTTCGAAGGCTATCTCCGCCATCGTCTTCAGGTAACTGATGCCGAGACCGTGTTTGTGCCGCTTATATCCGTGTCCTCGCTCCCCTCCACAAGACTTCGTGGTCGAAGTGCAGGGTCCTGATTGGTCGCTCCTCTCTCGATTGGTTTTTGCGTTGTTTTGTGCCTCATTGAAGCAAGGATAGGGTCCCAGGCCTTGCTGAGCTGGAACCCGCTGTCTCGGTTCATTAAATTACTAGAGGTTCTAATTCTTACAGCTTCGGTGATAATACTGTTCCACCAACCTCTGGTGTGGTCCAAAATCCTTGTATTGGCGAAATCAATTTTGTGCCCGGTCATGAGAGCGTGTTCCGCCACGGCAGATTTGGTGTGCTGCTTTAAACGGATACATCTCTCATGCTCGGAACACCTCATCTCGACTGTGCGGATTGTTTCGCCTATGTATTTTAGTCCACAGTTGCACGGAATTTCGTAGACCCCACTTGTTTTTAGGCCGACTTTGTCTTTAACAGATTTCAATAGGCCACGTAGTTTGGCCTGTGGTCTAAAAACAGCCTTGATCATGTGTTTGTGTAGTAGTCTGCCGATTTTAAGTGTCGTGTTCCCTGCATAAGGAAGGAATGCGACGGACGCGTAAGTTGCCTCTTCCTTCTTTGGTTTCCACTTGAAAGCCTGTTGGATTTTCCGTTTCGTATATCCATTGTTTTTAAATGTTTCCCTCAGGTGAGTAATCTCTTTTGGCAGATTTTCCGTGTCGGAAATAGCCCGAGCCCTGTGTACCAGTGTGGCAAGTACGGCATGTTTTTGCGCCGGGTGATGGAAGCTATCGGCGTTGAGGTAGACATCCGTATGGGTCGGTTTTCTATAAACCGCATGTCCCAGTTTTCCATCAGGCTTCCTGTAAATTCGAAGATCCAGAAAGGGCAGAGACCCATCTTTTTCAACTTCCATGGTGAATTCTATGTTCTCGTTGATCGAATTGATATGCATGAGAAATTCGTTAAGTGTTTCGTATCCATGTGGAATTTTACTGTATCTACGTTGATCGAATTCGATCATGCATATCAATTCGATCAACGAGAACATAGAATTCACCATGGAAGTTGAAAAAGATGGGTCTCTGCCCTTTCTGGATCTTCGAATTTACAGGAAGCCTGATGGAAAACTGGGACATGCGGTTTATAGAAAACCGACCCATACGGATGTCTACCTCAACGCCGATAGCTTCCATCACCCGGCGCAAAAACATGCCGTACTTGCCACACTGGTACACAGGGCTCGGGCTATTTCCGACACGGAAAATCTGCCAAAAGAGATTACTCACCTGAGGGAAACATTTAAAAACAATGGATATACGAAACGGAAAATCCAACAGGCTTTCAAGTGGAAACCAAAGAAGGAAGAGGCAACTTACGCGTCCGTCGCATTCCTTCCTTATGCAGGGAACACGACACTTAAAATCGGCAGACTACTACACAAACACATGATCAAGGCTGTTTTTAGACCACAGGCCAAACTACGTGGCCTATTGAAATCTGTTAAAGACAAAGTCGGCCTAAAAACAAGTGGGGTCTACGAAATTCCGTGCAACTGTGGACTAAAATACATAGGCGAAACAATCCGCACAGTCGAGATGAGGTGTTCCGAGCATGAGAGATGTATCCGTTTAAAGCAGCACACCAAATCTGCCGTGGCGGAACACGCTCTCATGACCGGGCACAAAATTGATTTCGCCAATACAAGGATTTTGGACCACACCAGAGGTTGGTGGAACAGTATTATCACCGAAGCTGTAAGAATTAGAACCTCTAGTAATTTAATGAACCGAGACAGCGGGTTCCAGCTCAGCAAGGCCTGGGACCCTATCCTTGCTTCAATGAGGCACAAAACAACGCAAAAACCAATCGAGAGAGGAGCGACCAATCAGGACCCTGCACTTCGACCACGAAGTCTTGTGGAGGGGAGCGAGGACACGGATATAAGCGGCACAAACACGGTCTCGGCATCAGTTACCTGAAGACGATGGCGGAGATAGCCTTCGAAACGTCGTATCCAATGATTGACATAACCCGGGTGAAATCCCGAGAACTTCTTGTTCAGTCTATCCACCGGGAAAACCTACATTCTCTAATATATCAAACAATATCACATAATATAACCCAAAAATATTGCCACATTTGTGATCTCCTAAAGACCTGACGCTATGGTCTAGTGGTTAAGACGCTGCTCTGCGGTCCGGATGGCCAAGGATCGATTCCCGTCACCCATTAATATTTTTAGTCACTTTTCATTACTTCGTTTAATTTGTTCCAGATTGTTCTATGTTAACAATGAGTTTTACATCATTCCCTGTGCTGTGCCTATATAAAGCTGTGATCTGCTATGCAGCGGGCAGTTGACTTGTGAGCGAGCATCGTGTCACATCTTATATAACTTGTGTGTTATAAATAAACGTGTTCTACAACTAACCTGATTCTTTATCATTATTCCAACGTTCCGATTTCTACGTGACAATATTAATTAAAAATCATGTATTAATTTTTGTAAGCAAGAAGATTTAGATTTAGATTTAGATTTAGATTTATTGTTGTTTCCATTAATCCTCGATTGAGGAAATAGGATACGTCATACATTAAAAATTAAAAATGAACAAAATAAAGTACATAATTACAGACAAATAAACTTAAAATAAATTAATAAAAGAAAATGTATATAGACAAAACTCAATATAAACACAACACGGACACACACTGGGAAACACAAACAAGCACACACTGAGGAACACGGAATGGAGTTTTAACTACTTGGAGCTCTGCGACCAGGAAACTGTCCTTCCGTCGTAGCTCCAGGCAATACATGAAACAAACAAACAAAAGAGCAGAAAAAACGGAATAGAAATTTTAAGATATGTGATGTGCTATTTTACAAGGCAGCTCATTCAACACTTGCAGCAGGAACCTTGATTTAAATACTAGAAGGACGATTAAGAAAATCCTGTACCGATTAAAACGCGCCATTTAAAAGAATAGTTTTACTCTGCTTCACGAAGCTTTTGTAGGTACTATTTTGGGAGCGAGGGTGTCCAATGACGAGCGACGACCACGTGGCGTTAGTTTGCTTTATTGCATACCAAGAACGACCAGTCCGCGACGAGAGAGCTGAGCGAGTGAACGAGCGCATGGCTAGTTGCATCCCACTTGGCCTGTTGCCAGAGTGGGGGGGTTGCAGCGTTGCCATGTCTCTGTCAGCGATGCTGCTGCGTGTGTAGCAACATCTCTGCTCCCCACAGCAGCCCCCTCCCGAGAGACGGAGTCGGTTTGAAAACAAGAAAGAGAAAAAAAACCAATGTATATACATATGCACTATCGTCTCTACATATGTCTGTGCGGCCCAAAGTTCCGCACTGACGACGCACTCGCAGAGGGTCCGGGCTGCGGCGGGCATGCTGGAGAGGTGCGGCGGCGCTGGGGCGACGGGGAGTACCTGGCTGGCGCGCGCGTGCGGCGGCCCGCGCGAGTTGCCGTAGGCACCGGAGCCCTGCTGGGTTGGCGTCCGCTCCTGGCTGGCGGCGCTGGAGCCTCCTGCGTCGCGACGGGGACAGGTCGGGGCGGTGCGCCAGTCGCTTCCTCGGCTGAGGTGAAAGCCGGTTTCACCCTGTCCAGTGAAACGCGGACGTCGTTCCCTCGCATCCGCAGGACGCAAGTCTTGTCGTCCCTGCTGACGACCAGGTGGGGGCCGGTGTAGGGTGGGCGGAGCGGTGGTCGCGCGGCGTCGTCGCGCAGGAAGACATGGGTGCAGGATGCCAGCTCCCTGAAGACGAAGGTCCCGGGGCGCGAGTGCCGGGTCACGGGTTGTGGCCTGATGTGCTGCGTTGCTGCTCGGACGCGGTCGACGAGCGAAGTTGGGTCGACTCCAGCAGACTGTGCTGGAACTGGGGCGAAAAATTCGCCGGGCAGCCGGAGTGTTTCGCCGAACACCAGCTCGGCTGCCGATGACTGTAGGTCCTCCTTGAAGGCGGTGCGTATGCCCAGCATGACTATCGGGAGCGCCTCTAGCCACGATGGTCCGGGGTGGCACATTAGCGACGCCTTCAGCTGCCGGTGGAATCTTTCCACCATGCCGTTCGCCTGTGGGTGGTACGGCGTCGTCCGAGATCTCTGCCACCCGGCGAAAGCTCCCAGAGCCGCGAACAACCGCGATTCGAATTGACGGCCTTGGTCGGTTGTGATGACCTCTGGGCACCCGAATCGGGCGATCCAGCCGTGGAGGATGGCGTTGGCTACGCTCTCGGCGGTGATCTGCTCCAGGGGAACTGCCTCTGGCCAGCGCGAGGCGCGGTCGACGATCGTGAGCAGGTAGCGGAAAGGCCCTGCTGGTGGTAGTGGCCCGACGATGTCGACGTGGATGTGGCGGAATCGGGTGGTGGGCGTCTGGAAAGATCCGGTAGCCGTCACGACGTGGCGCGTGGTCTTGGCGCGTTGGCACGGCACGCACGCTCGGGCCCACGCTCGGCAGTCGCGGTTTATTCCAGGCCACACGAAACGCGACGTCACCAGGCGCGTAGTGGCGCGGGTCCCCGGATGGCTGAGGCTGTGCAGCGCGTCGAACACCTGGCGTCGGCTGGGTGCTGGGACGAACGGCCGATGGCGTCCGGTCGAGACGTCGCAATAAAGCTGCGAGGCGTGGCCTGGGATTGATACCAGGCGGAGTTGGAGCGCTGTGCCGCTGCGAAGCAGCGTGCGCAACTCGTCGTCGCGCGTCTGCTGGTGGGCGAGGGTTTCGAGGTCCACCGGGTTCGGGGCCGTCGTAAGGGCGTCGACGCGGGAGAAGGCGTCCGCGACGATGTTCTCGGCTCCGCTGATGTGCCGAATGTCGGTGGTGAACTGGCCGATGTACGTGAGGTGGTTCCTCTGCACCGGTGGGAGCTTCTCGTTCTGCTGGAGGAATGCGAAGCAGATGGGCTTGTGGTCCGTGAAAACCACCGTGTGCTGCGCCTCGATCGCGTGGCGGAAGTGTCTGACCGCCAGGTAGATCGCCAGAAGCTCCCTGTAGTACGCCGGCCACTGCGATTGACGGGGAGTCAGTTTCCTGGAGAAGAAACCCAGTGGCTGCCATGCTCCGTTGACCCGTTGCTGGAGGGTGGCGCCGACTCCTCCTTGCGAAGCGTCGGTGAATAATCCGAGTTGAGCCGTAGGGTCGGGGTGGGCCAACAGGGTGGCGTCGGCGAGGGAGGCCTTGCAGCTCTCGAAGGCCGCGGAGGTTGCGGGTGTCCACGGCACCGGTTGGGCTCCGCGGAGGCCAGATAGTGCCTCTTGCAACACGGCCTGGTTGGTCGCCGCGTGGGGAAGGAAACGCCTGTAGTAGTTGACCATCCCCAAGAACCGGCGCAAGCCTCGGGCGTCGGGCGGCCGTTGGAACTGCTGCAGGGCGGTGATGCGCTCCGGGACCGCGCTGACGCCTTCGTGGGAGACGCGGTAGCCGAGGAAAGTGACGGCTGACCGACCGAAGACGGACTTCTCGGTGTTGAGCACGATGCCGTTCTGCGCCAGACGTTGGAATATCGTGTTGAGATGTTCTCGGTGTTCCGCCGGTGACGAGCTAAAAACGAGAATGTCGTCTATGTAAGGGTAGCAGAAATCGAGGCCCTGCAGCACCTCGTCCATGAACCTTTGAAAGGTTTGCCCCGCGTTCCGCAACCCGAACGTCATAAATGGGAATTCGAACATCCCGAACGGCGTTGTTATCGCGGTTTTCGGGATGTCCGGTGGATGGACCGGGATCTGTGTGTACGCCTTGACGAGGTCGAGCACGGAGAACACCGAGCTGCCCTGTAGGCTAAGGGCAAAGTCTTGCACGTGGCGCACGGGATACCTGTCCGGGATGGTTCGTGCGTTCAAAGCGCGATAATCCCCGCATGGGCGCCATTCCCCGTCCTTCTTCTTCGGAACGAGGTGAAGCGGCGATGCCCACGGGCTCTTCGATCGCCGTGCGGTCCCGTCCGCGAGCATGGCCTGGAACTCTGCCCGCGCGATGTGGAGTCGTTCTGGCGCGAGGCGTCGTGGTCTGCAGGACACCGGGGGGCCCGGCGTCGTGAGGATGTGGTGAACGGTGTTGTGGCGGACGGCCCGGGGTGCGCCGGCTGGGCGCGTGAGCTCCGGGAAGCGATCGAGGATCTCCTGGTACGGCGAAACCGTCGTCAACACCTTGACGCTGGGCTGCGACTGGTTGCTGGGTGTCGCGACGGCGACGTGACCGGAGATCCCGTCTATGAGGCGCCCGTTGCTGCAGTCTGGCAGCAGCTTGTAGTGCGCCAGAAGGTCTGCGCCGATTATGGGTGACGCCACGTCCGCTACGACGAAACGCCACGGGAACTTACGGGGCAAGCCCAGGTCCAGCCGCAGGGGCACGTACCCGTAGGTGGCGATGCTGGTCGCGTTCGCCGCCTGCAGCTTGTAGTTCGTAGGCTCTCTGTGACTCTTGAGTAGAGCTCGGGGGAAACAGCAGATGTCGGAGCCGGTGTCGATCAGGAACTTGTGGCCGCTTATTCGGTCCCTGATGACCACGCGTCGTCCCGGTAGGCGGCCAACGGCTGCAATCGTTGGCCGCCCTGCTAGTTTCCCTGGGCGTAACTGCACGGGGGCTCGCAGCGCTGGGCACGGCTACCAAATCGGCGGTGGTACCAACACCTCCCGGCGTCGGTGGAGTCGTGCGTCGAGCGGCTGGCTCGTCCTCGCTGCTGCGAGCGTGGTCGGGCTGGTCTGTGAGGCGGCGGCCTCCCCCGGAGTGCGGCGAGCTCCGCGGTGAGGGCCTCGACGCGTAGCTCGAGGTCGGTGGCGCGGCTACGAGCACGTGGGTCGGCGTGGTCGTGGGTTTCTGCGATGGCGGCGGACGCGGGCGGCGGATCCGGTGGTGCTAAACCGATGACGCTGTCCGCGATTTTAGCCACCTCGTTCAGTGGAACGAGGGGTTGGCATCGGACGATCAGTTGCATCGAAGTCGGCAAACGTTGTAGCCACAACGCTCGCAGCACCTCCTCTGAGACCGATCCTCCCGCCAAAACCCTGAGGTGGCGCAGGAATTGCGACGGGGACCGGTCTCCCAACGCGGCGTCGGTCAGCAGCTGCTGCGTCCGCTGCTCCTGTGCAGGGGACAGGCGCGATATCAACTCTTTCTTCAAGCACTCATACCTGTCCGACGCCGGTGGGTTTAGCAGAATGTCCTGGACCTCTTCGGCCCAGCGCCCGTCCAAGTGTGCGGCCACGTGGGAGAAGCGCGTGGCGTCCTGTGTGATGCCGGCGATGGCGAATTGCTGCTCCACTTGCGCGAACCATAATGCTACGTTGCCGGCCCAAAATGCAGGTAGCCTCAGCGCTACTCTGTAAACGCCTGGCTGTTGCTGGTCTTCCATCGGCTTGCGTCGGGGTCACCAATTTGGGAGCGAGGGTGTCCAATGACGAGCGACGACCACGTGGCGTTAGTTTGCTTTATTGCATACCAAGAACGACCAGTCCGCGACGAGAGAGCTGAGCGAGTGAACGAGCGCATGGCTAGTTGCATCCCACTTGGCCTGTTGCCAGAGTGGGGGGGTTGCAGCGTTGCCATGTCTCTGTCAGCGATGCTGCTGCGTGTGTAGCAACATCTCTGCTCCCCACATATTTTTAACCTCTGGCGGAAGGCTGTTGTATAAAAATTATCCCGGTATTGTGAATACTTTTCTGGTGTAGAGCAAGGCGATGCTTGTCCGACCTTAGAGCTAAACGATTTCTAGTCGCGTATTCATGAAACTCGCCATTTGTTTGAAACAAATTAGTGTTTCGTTTTACAAACTTTAATATTTCATAAATATATACGCTTGGTAAAGTAAGTATTTGCAAACTTTTGAAGAAAGGTTTGCAACTCGATCTAGAATTCGTGCTAGAAAGTATTCTAATTGCACGCTTTTGCAACTTAAATATTTCATTACTCCTGGAGCAGTTTCCCCAATTAGAGATGCCATAGCTCATAATTGAATGAAAATACGCGAAATAAACCATTTTGACGTACTTTTTGTCAACGTGTTGCATTAGTGTTCTCAGAGAATAACAAGCTGAACTTAGTTTTCCGGCAAGCAGATCTATATGGTCGTTCCACTTTAATTTATCGTCAATCCGAAGGCCGAGGAAAGGTGCATTAGCTGAGAACTTGTCTACTGGTCTATTACTAGCATCAGCACTAAACTGAACTAACTTAGTCTTATCTAGGTTGAGGGATAATTTATTCACGTTAAACCAAATATTTAGACCATTCAGAGCGTTGTCGACTTTCTTAATCAGATTATTTAAGTTTTTATCTGCAATAATTATATTTGTATCATCCGCGTAGAGAATCGATTTTATAGGATTTACGTATCCTGGGAGATCGTTTATGTACAGAATAAAAAGTAAAGGCCCAAGAATTGATCCTTGAGGAACTCCACATGTAATAAATTCCCAATCGGATAAGTGAAGTTGGCCGTCTTTGGTTTCAATTACTACTTGTTGTTTGCGATTTGTAAGATACGATCTTAGTAAAAGTGACGTGTTTCCCCGAATTCCATAATATTCCATCTTTTTTATTAATATTTGGTGATCTACGGTGTCGAAAGCCTTAGAGAGGTCAGCAAAAATGCCAGCTACCTTCAGTCCTTCATCCAATGAATTCTGGATATTTTGAATGAAGTCGTACATTGCGCTATCTGTGGACTTTCCTTTAAGGAAGCCATGCTGCGTACTTGTGGAAATTGTACACTATAAAATTGCAAACCACAGAATTTAAATTTTAACCGAGAGGAACACAAAAGAAAGCAAAGAAAAAAAACCATAACTCTAAATTTTGGAAAGATTATCTTTTACAAAAATAGCTTCTGCAGTACTTCACCCTCGAGAGAGATCGTAAGCTCACACGGTTGGCCGCCAAAATGTAATATACTTTTTATGGTATAAACATTAATTAATCAATAGAACAAATTATAATCAATCTTAAAATTTTTCCTTTATTAATTTAAAGTGATTACATGGGCTTAATCTCAGGGGATTTTGGGTCTCTCAAGAAATGGTGTATGCAGTTACTGTAAATAGAAAAAACAATCATTAAATATTATTTAACCAGAGCAATGAGCAAGTTTCACAGCTTTTTTAATAACTTACCCACAATTACTGGGCCTACAAACATCCACCTCACGAATGTTTCCGCGTCTCTCTGGCGTCTTGCAGGATTTTTATTGATGAAGGTAGTAGGAATCAGATCTGCAACTCATCTGCTTCCTCGAAACATCTGACGTCTCTGCCCACAGCATCTGCTATCGTCCATCCTCTCCTCAACTCGTCTGGCTTCTGATCACGTCTCAACTCTCATTCCATCTCATCACGTCCGTCCTCTCCTCAACTCGTCTGACTTCTGGTCTCGTCCATCCTCTCCTCAACTCATCTGACTTCTGCTTTCGTCCATCCTCTCCTCAACTCGTCTCACTTCTGATCATGTCTCAACTCTCATTCCATCCGAGTCCGTCCGTCCTCTCCTCCACTCATCTGTTTTCTGATCCGTTCAGACCACGTCTTTCCTCTCCTCAACTCATCTGACTTCTCTCACGAGCCACCCATCGGCTACCCTTTTAAATTCTCCGACGGGAATTCCCCGCCATAGGTCTATTTCATAAAACTCCAGGGCTCCCCGCCTCAGGTCCCTTACAAAATTCCGGGGTTCCCCGCCAGTTCATTTCACAAAATTTCGGGGTTCAGAGCCCTCATTTTTTACACACGCTCGGCGGGAGTCTCCCGCGGGGCACCCCATTCGTGGTTTCACCCGGTTTCAGCCGACTAGACATTGTTGTTGGCCGAACTGTACCTCATAACGCCACAATATCAGATAATCCGCGTTTTTTATCACAATATATATATATATATATATATATATATATATAATTTTCTTGTGATATTAATGGTATTTTTGCTTCTGGCACTATTTATGACCATCAGCACTGTAAATATTACCACATTTACAAATTTTCTTTACAAATGTAGCAGTCGCAGCCCACATCTGTAAAAGTATATTCTACTTCTGGAATCTTGTGGCCCCTACAGCCAAAATAACAGTTGGAAATCAAATATTGCAACAAAAAGAAAACAAAGTTTTTGTTTTGGCCAGATGCATAGTCACTCAAAGTAGTCTATGGGGCTGTTTCTATAAAAATCCATTGAAGAGATATCTTCTTCGTCTTCACCTCTGTGACCTCCATTTCTGTCCAGAGATGGAAATATGATTTTACTTGCTTATGATGATATGCAAGAAGGTACAAACGGTTAAGACCCCTCTACACCCTCATCGAGTCAACCTGAATAGTAGTGTGTGGAGGGTGCACTCGCCCCTGCTCTGCTTGGAGTTGGTTTTTTTCTATCCGAGTGACCTATCCACACACTCATGTACATTGTCCGAGTATTTTGTTGAACCACTGGTATTTTCAGCTGTTTTATTATTTTGGCCATTGTTTTATACTGTTATTTTACTTATTTATTTAATAAAATGATAGTACTGTGATATTTCTAGCATAATGAGGCATGGCTCCGAATAAGCAAGGAGTTAAAGATGTTGTGAAAGAATTAGAAAAAAAAAGATGTACAAACCTCCTGAGGTACAAATTGCTGAAAAGCAAAGGATTCCAATTGGTTAAATGTTTCCTTAAACATTGGGGAAGATGAGTGTGATCTCGGTGGAGAAATGTTGGCCTTAAATCTGAGGAAACTGCCAGAAAATAAGACAAATCTTTGGGAATAACAGAGATACTATGTTTGTAAAAATAAATTAAGCTAATTCCTTTAATTATAGTACTGCTTCACGTATCTTACAAATACCAAACAGACAGCGCTTGTACAGATTGGCGAGAGTGTTGATGGCCACCACTCCCCTCGCTAAAGTTTGCCAAGTTGCTCTACTGAGAGTGCAAAGTGGCCATTAGGTCTCTTTCTTGCAGACCATGAGAAGACACCTTGAATAGAGTATTTCCTACACTTGATAATTTTATCACATCAAATATTTAAGAAAATATGGAGATTTATGAAAAATAGCATAGACAACTTCCAGAAAACTTGTTTCAACTATATAATTCAAAATCACTCCATTTTGAGAACACCTTCAACACTAAGCTCTTCAATTTGTACCCGATACATAGTACTGATTAATATTGTTTCAAAAATGAGACAAGAAGAAGAAGCACAGATTGATAAGCAACCTGGCTAATTACTCCAGGTGCAGAGACAAACAGATTTTAACGACATGCAAGAATCAAAATCACTATGAAGATGAAAGCCATCAAGATCCTAAAAGGGCGAGTCGAGCACTCCTACAGGAGCGCATACAAGATACTCGTAACAGACTGGACTCACTTGAAAGAAAACTGCTAGATGATAGAATTTGGCTGAGCAATGAAATCTGTCGCTACCTATTGCATATTTTCAATCAACCATCTTTGAGAAAGCCGAACGAAAATAAATCTACATCAAGACAGATGTGAAAATTTTTGATCTAAGAAAATCCGGCCATCACAAGTGAACTAAATATGGACAAAGTTGTCATCAATCTCTCATTACAGAAACTGGAAGATGTGGATATCAAGTACTCAGGGAAGATGAATATGACCAACAGAAATACAATGATGGTTATGACCAGGAGAGCATTCCACAAAGTCTGATAGAAAGTGCTATTGATTCACCCACATAACAAATGGCTCAGTAACTATCTAGGACACTAAAACCGTTAATAGGAAAAACCACATCATTTGTCAAGGACTCCTTTTATTTCATAGAAAAAATGAATGGAATTCAATTACAGGAAACTGATTTATTGGTCAGTTTTGATGTAACATCTTTATTCACCAAGGTAGTTATCTACACAGCTATCATCGTGCAGTACAATTAAGCCTTTGTGTGAAGAAAACCCTTATCACACCACATACAAACTTTATTAGATTACATATTGGAAATTACACATATTTAAATAAATGGAATGAAATACTTGCAATTAACTTTAATTACAGTACTTTTCATAGGGTACTCTGTACTGAATTTAATCTGACCTGTCCCTTAATGAAAAGATTAACTAAATGAAAGTGGCCAAACAGAACTGTTCTAGAAGCTAAGAAAAAACTATGATTGTTTGTAAAACTATGATTCTTTGGAGAACTAATACTGGGGATTCCACAAATGATAAATACAATACTGTGTTTAAAAACTCAAAAATATTATGTTGATCTATACAAAGACTAAACAAAACTACATGGAAAATATGATTAGAAACTGAAGTGACAGCAAAACTTCTTAGAAAATTATAATTGCAGAAAGAAGGATGATCAACACCAAAATAGATCATGAAATTGCCTTGTAATTTAATAATAATCATATCACAGATCAAGAATGTGTCACCAATGCTTCTAATAAATACTTCACATCTGTAGGATCAGAGATAAATAAATCACTTACAAGTATAAATACAGGTCTATAACTAATGAAAGCACCTTATTCATGAAACTGTCTAATTTAAATGAAATAATAAATGTAGCTCATTCTCTGAAATCCTCTCATTCAACCAGTTATGATGGTTTCAACACTATTATTCTCAAGAACTGTATAAGAATGATAGCTGAACCCTTGAAACAAGTTATAAATCAACACATTGTAAATTGAACTTTTTGAAAAATTAATTAGTATTAGATTAGAAATTGTTTTCTAAAATAAGTATAATAAATAAATCTAATATGGTTCATTACTCATCAACAACTAAAAACTGAGTAGAAGAAGCTCGAGATGCTTTGGATGATAAAAATCTGTAACTGGTGTTTCCATAAGTTTACAGAAAGCCTTTGCTTGTGTCAATAAGGATGTCCTATTAAATAAATTGTGGTATTATTGAGTCAGAGTATTTCTCTCAATCTAATTGAATCCTATCTATCTATCAGAAAACAATACCTTTCAATAAAAACAAACTCAAGGGGGGCTTATAACTCTGACATGTTAAATATCGAATGTGGTGTGCTACAAGGATTTATATTGGGCCATTTATTATTATGTATATCAATGATATAAACTGCTCTACATCTTTAACAAAAACACTATTATATGCAGATGACACCACACTACTTTGCCGTGAAGAGAACTATGAAAGTGTGAAAATAAACTTTTACAACAGTTTCATACAATATTTTTATGAAACAAATTGAAGGTGAAAAGAAATCTACTGTAGTAGACTGTTATATAAGGAAAGCTCAAAATGAGACAATAATCAATGTATAACACAAGAATCAACTATTAAATTTTTAGGATTAATCATTGATAGTACACTGAGCTGGGATACACATGTGGATAACTTTTGTAACAAATTATCCAAAACAGTTTTTTATGAAGAGACTAAAATGCTTCTGATAATTAGATGCATGGCAAAGTTGAAACCAGATCAGTCATGCAGAAATAGAAATATTAACTATAATAAACTTACATGTGTATAAAATTATAATATTAACTCTAACTACTAGAAACCTTGTATTAGAAACATTCATGAACATGACACAGGAAATAAAAGTATACTACATGTGGTACAATTTAGAGCAAATTTGGAATAAAGATAGTGAACTCCCTTCAGTTATCCCTAACGCAGCCAAAATACAAATGAAAAAAACCTTCTATTCAATCATGCAGGTGGAAATTTAACTATAAAATAATTATACAAATATACCTATTTTTAAAATTTTTACTTTTATTTTTAGACCTTGTAGTTTTTGTCTAACTTTTTAGGTATACGACTAGCATGTAAGCAAACTGAAATTTGTATCAAACATTTGCTGTTGGGAATAAAATATATTCTATTGTAACTTATTTGCGGATGCGGAATATGCTACAGTCATACTGGACCCGTTAAGTCCGAGAAAGCGTACAAATATTCCAGTGCCCTAACAACTTTAACAAGTAAAACGGCTGGAAACAATTTCATTCCAGGAATAAACGACAAAAAAAGTCATACAATACTGATATTGTTACACTTAAATAAAGCTACCAAAAGGCTAAGACGACTTGGAAAATTATTCACAACATAACGTGATCTATAAAATTAATTGCGGTGTGCTCAACTGCCAAAAATGTTACATTGGACAAACAAAACGTGCATTGCGAGCAAGATTGAATTAACATAAGAACAATTACAAAACGACGATTCACAATGTAGTCACCACACATGGGCTCGAGGAAAAATATGAATTTGACTGGGAAAAGGTTGAAATTCTTGATTTGGAAGCGATAATGTGCTTAATATCGTACCCCTTTAAAAATTTGACATATTTGTATTATTTTTCAGGTTTACTAGATTTTAGAAGATTTATTAGTGCTGTTTCATACCTAAAAATTAATACAATACCTATAAAATAATATAATATTTTAAACACGAAAACCACACAATAAGGAAGCCTAGGCCGACATTTAAAAACTTCCGAAAAATGTTTTCATACTATCGCCTTGTGTCATATTAAGAACAATAAATATGAATATGGCAGGTAAAATAATTTAAAGTTAGCTATTTATTATTATATTTGACAACAAACTCAATTCCGTGTCATTGTGATATTATTACTAAATAAGAGAGGTTATACAGTACGATACAATAGTTTACATGCCAATAGGTATAAACAGTTCAAACAGAAGAAAACATAGTAACTTACAGGTTTTGCAGGACACCCGTATATTTTATTGTCATGAGGCCAGTACAACAATAGACAAGTCAATAGATTAATTAACACAAAGTATATACAATTATAGGCTCTACAAAATGATCTGTCAACGCTTGGTCAAGATCTTCTTCTGTGAATGACTCCAATAATAACTCACGTTTCATTTTCCTTTTCTTCATTCCAATACTCTCCTTAGCCAGTATTATGTTTCTTTTTTCGTATAGCGTCAGGTCTATTATTTTTGTTATTGCAAATTTTTTATTTTCCTTCTTAGCAAGATCTTCGCCAAGTTTTACTTTGAATAAAGTACTTGTCAGAACTGTTGCTCAGCAACTTGGTCGTCCTCTTTCTTTCACTTCAACCTTTTTATCGTTAGATTGGGGCAAAGGACATATATAATAGTGCTAGCTTGGAATGAAATCTGGCCTCCATTTCCGGGCAGGGATAGCTCCAGCTCACCGTCAACAACAGACTTCCTACCCAGTTTAGTTGTAACTACTTTATTGATGTCGAGTTCTCCAGAATTAAGTTTATCTTTCAGCGTTGATTTGGGAACGTAAAAATGTTTGGGCGCTCGTCCCAGACCCATAACGTTATTCATCACAGCTGTTACAGCTTCCTTGATATTTTCCTCGGTCCATTGTGATATTCAGTCCTAACACTGGTCTGATGCTACCCTATGTTGCGCTACTTATAACTAGCACAACCCACATCCTCCCTAATCTGCCTTGTGACGAGGTTTTTATTATTTATAAATATATTAAATATTAGTTATGTTTAGATGGGTGGGCGCCAATAAATATCTATTTTGAAATTTTAACAGTTTTTATTCTTAACAAAACTAAAATGCAAGATTACAATATTTAAATTTAATGAATTTAATTTTCCTAGCTCAGCCTTAATTAGAAATTATATTGCAAGAGACTTAGTAAATACAATTTACTTTCCCTCAGGGTTGTATCACGTGTTTATACACATAGCAGAGCGAGATTATTGCCTTGGTTCCTTACTGTACATGCGTCTTTCCCAGTTTCTTTGTTGACCGGCAGTCCTGGATTTACACAAAGGCAGCTTCCGGGTCAGCATAGAGGCAGGCAGCAAGCCTCGAATTTTGGTGTAGTTTCCTTGTCCTTGCAACCAGGCCGCTTCTCCTCTTAGCTCTGAATCGAAGCCAGTCCTCTCACCTCCGACTCTACTTTTTGAATCATTTACGAGGTCCTTTCTACCTCAAAACTAAGTTCTCCTCAAACGTGGTTCGTCTCCCTGCTCTTTCTATTTTTCCCAGGTCCTCCAATGGGGTTGGCGTTCCTACCCTTCCTCTCCAAAAAAATTCAAATTTTGGGAGGGGCCACCCTAGCAACCCTGGGGGAACTGGGTTTTTTTTCGGTGAGACGCAAATACCTTTGAGACAAAGACTGCACCTGTCAGACTACAAGTTATTGTTTTGTTTGTCTTGTGTGGTTTTTCCACGGAATGGTGCCTGCCTTGCGAATACCTCAGGACTGTTCTCTACAGAATTTTACACAAAATGTTAACTTAATTTATTTGAATAAAACAGAACATAAACTGAAATTTTATACGCGTTACAGCCTAGTGTATTCTATCCTTGGCCTCCCTCTTCTGTTCTTACTCCACACACTTCCCTCTATACCCTCAACGTGGCCTACTACTAGAATATACTGCCACCCGAAACGTTTCTTGATCAGCGATCCGTAGAAATATAAACAAACTGATAGAACCGAATAAAACATAAGATAAAGATAAGTACACATTATTTCTGCACAATAGTCACTTTCATATCACCAGACCTTCTTAGAATAATGACAGTTTCCAATTTCAACCCCAAAACTAATTTCTTTCTAACGAACATTTCACTGAATTTCATTTCTTTATCAGTCATCATTGAATCACTAATTTTCTTATAGAATTCCATTCAAAATACTACTCACATTTCTATCTTAATCAGCTTTGACATATGAATCTTACAAATCTCGTACCAGTCATCTATTTAACTATTTTTGAAACTTCTAATACATTGGCCTCATCCCAATTAAAAACATCAGTGACTCTCTATTTCACAAATAAACCCCTTACAGCGACTCCATTTTTACTTCAACCTTATTCGACGACTTCAGCTTAAATACTTCACATAACGACGACTTTTACTTTCATTCATATTACGACGACTTTTAAATATTATTAATATCACAATAATAACAGCATTAGGCCCCAACTGCTACAATCACCTTAGCTCACAGATCCCGGTACTATAATCATCAATCAATCCAAGTCATTGCTGACATTTCACAACTTTAATTCAAGCCACATTTCCTTCGACAAGCTGACACTGATTCAATTCTAACACACAACCAGAAAATTCACTTTCCAAACCAACTCTACAGCCCCCTCTATTAACGTTTTATTCCCTAGTTCTCACTAGCAACATACAAACCCCGAAATCTAAAATACCGCTTGTGCAGAAACAACGTGAAAGAAAAATCAAGGAAAATTCAGATATGAAGACAAAATGGATAATATAGATGGCTCAAAATATAACCAAAAAACTTCTACCGACCAAGCCAAAACAACGTGAACTAAACCTCAACTATCATAAGTACCTATAACATGACAACCTATGACATACCTAAATCAAAAGAAAGAGTAGAGGACGGATGTAAGTAATAATGTGTTGAAAATACTTCCTGATAGAAATAATTGAAGACAGATACAAGGAAAAAAGCACCAGAAATTTAAGAAAATGCCTTATAGCTGGAATCTCCATGATCGCTAATCATGAAATCATTAAAGAGTAATGATCTTCCTAGAGTACTGTCAGATAGATATTTAACTATTTGACCCACAGCTGCCGAATCTGGTTAACGGCTTGGGTGGTGTGACTTCATTTCAATTGTGTGTGACTGTTCCATCTCTCGCTACATTTCCTTCATTATTATTCCTACGATTCCCGGGTGTAAATCTAGGTCCCACATTACCATTCCTAACATAATTGTTTCTGTTTTCCTGGTTCACAGATGGTCGACTATTAAATCTATAACCAGAGTTATACTGTGCCCCGCGCACTTCGTGAGCTTGCTCAATATTGTCGCAACTGTTAAGGAAGTCAATCGCGTCTTGAGCGGTTGACATTTTTCCTGCTTTTAAATGAAGGCGAATATGAGTTGGATAGTGATTGCTTAATGCATTCACTAGCTCCATTTCTGGCATCGGTACATCCAAGTATTTGTTTAGCGCGGCAAAATGCACAAAATGTTCCGACATAGTTTTACCTCCGCCACGTATAAACTTATGCTCATAGAATTTCCGAAGCACTTCCCCTTGTTTTTCTCTAC